>CM039515.1:10588051-10606123 GCA_022432975.1 Begonia masoniana
AGTCCTCATTGAAGACGAATACCCATACATAAACGACTTTTCAACGCCCGGCTTGAAATAAGATTTCGCATCAACCCTGGCACGTGTCTCACTTTACTAATCTTCCAAACAGAACCGTTTGCCATATTCAGTTTGATGTCACCGATGCCCACAATATCCAGTGGCTCACCATCTGCAAGGTAGACCTTCCCATAGTTTCCAGCCATATAATTCTCCATTAATTCCTTGTGTGCGGTGGTGTGAAACGATGCTCCCGAGTCCAAGACCCATGAGTCTATCGGGCTGTCGACTGAAAGAAGCAAAGCATCTGTGATGTCTACCGTTACTGCATTTGCTCCATCACCTTTGTCATTGCTGTTTTTCTTCGGTGCTCTGCAATCCTTCTTCATGTGACCCTGTTTGCCACAATTCCAGCACTCAAGTGTCCGTCGGGACTTAGACTGACCCCTTCCATTTTTCGACTTGGATCTGGATCTGCCCCTACCCCGGTTGGAGTTTCTGTCATTATTTCTTCCTCTGTTTTCTACATTCAGAGCTGAGCCTTTCGATGTTTCTCCAGAATCAATCTTACGAACTTCCTCGGCAAGAATACGATCCCTCACATCGGTGAATACCAATCCCAATAACCGCACTCCAAAATACAGAATTGAGCTATGCAAGGTCACAAAATCACTCTGCATCCAAAGGAAATTCCTCCAAATTACGGGAAAAGAAAAAAACAATCAGTAGAATCCAGAAAAGTGACAGGCGAAGCTTCGGTTTTCGCTTTCAAACACGGAAACCCCGCATACATAGAAAAACAGCGCCAACTACACCAGCAACAGTCCTAGACAAAGAAAAAAATTGAGGAGAGAGAGAGGTGAAGTCGTTGGGTGATGAAGTCGTTTGGTTTACGCAGAGATATGGCGTCAGAGATTGACGCTAAGCTTCCCTGACGTCGACAATGGCGTCACCAGAAGAGGGTGGAACTTGGAAGAAGACGCGTTTGCTGACATTTATTTATTTAATACAGCAATAGTATTTGATGACGTAGTCACGTAACATTAAGTTCTTCCTTTTATTTATTAGTCCCATAAGTTTAAAAAATTACGAAGGTACCACTATAATGTCACCTATCTCTCGTGTAACACACTAATAATTTTTTTGAACAAAACGACCTTTGTTCTTAGACAATTAACAAAATAGTCTTTACTGTGATAAAATCTGTTAAATATTTCACGTCACGTGATGACAATTTCAAGACACCATAATTTTCGAGTCTCCCAATTTTGCAAACAATATTACTCTGTCTGAAAGGTCATATTAGTAATTTTAACAAAAATAATAAATAAAAGGAAAATTATCGATTTGAACCATGTACTATACACGTTTTTTCAATTCAGCCCCTGTACTAAAAAAATGAGCAAACGAACCCCGTACTTTGATTCTGTTATCAGTTTTGACCTTCTATCAACAATTTCATTAAACTCTCATTGAAAAAACTACCAAACGATCGTAGATTCAGTTGAAAGTTTTACCACATGTTCATTACTTAATGAGAAGATAATACGAGAATTTTCGTGATTTTTTAACACATCTACGATTTATTGTAATTTTATTTTAATATTTTTTAAAAATATTATAATAAATTATATAAGTTTTAACAAATTACGCAAATTTTTTTATTATATACCCATAATATGGTGAACATCTGGAAAAAATTTCAAATAAATCCAATATCTTTTGATATTTTTTTAAATTAATCTCAGTTTTCTCTTTACTTTATAAATTAATTTTTAAAAAAATACCAACAATATTTGATTTATTTGAAAACTGTTTCACATATTCAACTTATCATGGGTAGATAATAGAAAAAGTGTCGTGATTTTCTAAAATTTTTATGATTTATTATAATATTTTTATAAAATATTAAAATAAAATTCTAATAAATCGTACATATGTTAAACAATCACGAAAATTTTCAGATTATCTTCTAATTAAGTAGTGAACATGTGGTAAAAATTTCAACGGAATCAAATATCGTTTATTAGTTTTTTCAATGAGGGTTTAATGAAATTGTTGATAGAAGGTCAAAACCGATAACAGAATCAAAGTACAGGGTTCGGTTTGCCGGTTTTTTTAGTACAAGGGTCGAATTAAAAAAACGTGTATAGTAAAGGGTTCAAATCGATAATTACCCTAAATAAAATGTTAAATTTTTGTGAAAATGAATAAATAACAAAATGAAATTGCCCAAATTTTGGGGCCAATGCCCATATTAGCCTTTGGAGTAACATGGGCTCTCTTTTTCTTGGGCTGAGGTATTTTGTGTAATGAATTTGGGCTTTTAGGAATTGAGCCTCGTAAACAAATTAATCAAATAAATATTAAGAGACTAAAATTACGAAACAAATGGCAGGATGAGTTAAAGAGGACTGGCAAAGGTGCAATCCAAGGGCCCAAATCTGATGCATCTTGACATTGGACGGCTATCTGAGTGTGTACCAGAGAAGCTTAAAGTGAGCAAGTACACAGGCTATTATCTGTCTCCCAGTCACGGAGATTATCAAGTAAATGCCAATACATCACTTCTTGATGTGTACCAGCATGTGATTCTTTTTGTTTCACTTAGAAAATTCAATGTACAAATTGCTAGCCCCTACTCTGTGACCTCCATTGGGACCCACTCATATTTCTTTTTCTATTCTAGATAATTATATTATTATTATAATATTTTAGGAAAATAATAAATAATTAAAGTTCTTAAACTTATGATTAGAGTAATAAATTAGAACAAAATTAATTATTTTTATCGTATAATAAACTTGCCGATAAAATAATAAATTATTTTGTCCAGGTTGTTTGTGAAGAACTTTCTATAGAAACAAAAAAAAATTAATTATGTTTTTTAATTAATTCAGTTAAAGATTTTAAAATAGGGATTAATATTTCAATAACAAGCTTTCATATGATTTTCATCAAAACTTTCTATTTCAAGAATATGTATTATGATTTAAATAAGGGTTTTTTTCAAAAAAAACCCTGAACTAACGGTCAACCACAAAAAAACCCTTCAAAGTTACTGTTCCTCGTATAAAACCTCGAAGTATTTAAAACATTCAACTTAAACCTGGCAGGGGGGGTCGAGAGTACGTACTCGGACTCCGAGTACGGCCGGTCCAGCTGGACCGGCCGTACTCGACTCTTTTTGCAATTTTTTGCAAATATTCGAGTCCGAGTACGGCCGGTCCAGCTGGACCGACCGTACTCGGACTCCGAGTACGGCCCCCATAGGAGGACCAGCCGTCCTCCTATGGGTAAAACCCGTGACAAAAGTCACGGGTTTTGTCCTGTAGTGCCGAGTACGGCCGGTCCAAATGGACCGGCCGTACTCTGCCAGTAAAAACTCGTGACAATTGTCACGGGTTTTTTGTCCGCTAGCGCCGAGTACGGCCGGTCCAAATTGACCGGCCGTACTCTCACCTTAAAAACCCGTGACAATTGTCACGGGTTTTTGTTTTTTTGTGGGTGAGTACGGCTGGTCCATTTGCACCAGCCGTACTCACCTCACAAAAAAACAAAACCCGTGCCTAATCGAGTACGGCCGGTCCAGTTGGACCGGCCGTACTCGACCCCCCTATATAAACTCCAGTTCGGAGTTTTAAAAAATCACACACTCACTCCTCCCTTACCCCTCTCACACCCTCTCCCTCCTCCCTTACCCCTCTCAATTTTCTCTAAGCTCTCTCTCTCAAATCTCTCTCATTTCTATTTTCAATTTCTTATTCTGACCATATTCTTCCGGCTTTATTTACAGGTATTTAGATTTTATTTAATTATTTTAATTTATCTATGAGTTTTTTTATTTAAATATTTATAATGTTATTTTCTTGATTATCGATGAATATTTCTAATACTATTTTTTTCAATTTTGTCATTTTCCATATATCTTTTTAATGAATATCCTTAAGTTTTTTTATTTAAATATTTATAATGTTATTTTTATTAATATCGATGAATATTTATAATACTATTTTTTTCAATTTTGTCATTTTTCATATATTTTTTTAATGAATATCCTTGAGTTTTTTTAATTAAATATTTATAATGTTATTTTATTGATTATCGATGAATATTTCTAATACTATTTTTTACAATTTTATCATTTACCATATATTGTTTTAATGAATATTTCTAGTACTGTAAATAATTAGATTGCATATTTTTTTTTTGATGAAGATTTGTTTAGCGACGAAAATGGATTCCGACTCAAGTAGATCGATTGATTTAGATGAGCGATCAAGTGGTGATGCCGAAATGGATTGGGATTTGGACAACACGTCGGAATATGGTGATGTACGAGCAATCGATAACCCACTGGCAAATGAAGAAATATATGTTTATTCGACCTCCAAATCGCTAGACGATGAGCTTCGAACACCGGTCGGCTCAGATGACGACGAGGTGGAAAGCATACCGGTAAGAGAACAAATCTCACTTGGATTTCATAAGGGTCAAAAATATGGTTCTTTGCAGGAACTGAAAAACGAGATAGACCAATATTCCATAGAAAATGGTTATGGTATTACATACATTAAATGTGAAAGAAGTCGACTGACGGCTGAATGTGGAGATGGATGTGGGTGGCGACTGCATGCTTCGCTGATGCAAAATGAGCGAACATTTCAAATAAAGAGCTTGATCGACTCTCACTGTTGCTCGAGGCAAGTTGAAAATCGACGCGCTTCAGCAAAATGGCTAGCGAACCATTACCTGGACAGGTTCAAAAGTCACCCTACCTGGGAAATCTCATCTATTATGGAGACAGTGAGGAATGACTTCACCGTCGACATTTCACCCAGTCTTGCCACAAGAGCAAGAAGCATAGCTCGAACCCTCATTGAAGGGAAGTGCGACGAACAGTACGGGCAGCTGTGGTCGTATGCAGCCGAAATATTCAGATCAAATCCGGGCAGCACAGTGAAAATTGATGGAAACCCAGTGGGCCGTAATCAATTGGGATTCCAAAGATTCTACATGTGCATGGCTGCTTGCAAGACTGGGTTGCTGGAGTACGGGAGACCCGTTATCTGCTTGGATGGCTGTCATCTAAAGGGCTCGTGTGCTGGCCAACTACTCACGGCCGTCAGCATTGATGGAAACGATGGAATCTACCCCGTTGCTGTTGCCAATGTCGAGTCTGAGTGTACAGACTCATGGACATGGTTTTTGCAAATATTAAAGCAAGACCTCAACACTCCGCATGGCTACGGTTGGACACTTATTTCAGATCGACAAAAGGTATGATGCATTTTTATATGTTATTTGAAAATTTTTTGGCGTTCGGGGTTGAGTATTATTTTATTCACGCCATTGTTCACGCAAATATCAGGGGTTACGGAGCGCAATTCGAGATCAATTCCCATACGCTGAACACCGCTTCTGCCTCCGGCATATGTATGCAAATTTTAAAAACCATTTTCGGGGCAAAGCATACAGAGATGCGATGTGGAATGCGGCCAGAGCACCCACTGAGGCCCATTTCGAGCATGAAATGCGGAAACTGCACCAGCTATGTCCGGCAGCCCACGAATGGCTTCGAGCAGAAGAGCCGAAATATTGGGCTAGTCATGCCTTCTCTCCGAATGCCAAGTGCGATCTGGGATTGAATAACTTGAGCGAGTCATTCAATGCACTTCTTTTGCCAGTCAGGGACAAACCGATCCTGACCATGTTCGAGCTGATCCGAACACGCTTGATGACTCGCATCGTCAAGAAATATGAGAAGCTGTTTGATTCAAATGAGATCCTGTGTCCCAAGATCAAAGCAAAGCTTGACAAGCTTAAGAGTGCATCTGGAAACTGGCATGCAACGTTTTCGGGAGCTACACGCTTTCAAGTCAGCAATGGATACGACCAGTTCGAGGTGGACATGACTTTGGGTGTGTGCAACTGCACTCAGTGGGAGCGTACAGGAATCCCGTGTGTCCATTCCATTTCTTGCATGTACTGGATGAGAGTCGCGCCAGAAGACTACGTGCATGAATGCTATTACAGGGGAAGATACCTGCAGATGTATTCACACTATATTCGTCCGATCAGTGGCCCAATAATGTGGCCGATCGTACGAGATATGAACGAAATCCTCCCGCCAAAAAGGCGACGTCAACCTGGTAGGCCGAAGAAGACAAGAGTGCGAGATCCCGAAGAGCCGTCAAGCTCCAGAATCAGTAAAAGGAACGCAACCGTCCGTTGTAGTATATGTCGGCAGCAGGGGCATAATACTCGCACTTGTCCTAACCGGGGATCAACTTCAGGCGCTGCTTCACAGGACACTTTCATGGGCTTTAACACTTTTGATGGGACGCAGGAATCTTCGACACGCGGTCGTGGCAGGAATGTGTAAATTTTTGTAAAGTTTTTGATTTAGTATAAATTTCTTTGCTCTTCATGTCATTTGGACCTCTATTTTCGTACATATTTTTGCCTACAAATATAGAGCTTCAAGTCATTCATTTAGAAGGCGACGCATATATAGAAGATGATGTTTCGAGCTCTGTCATCGGTGGAGCTCTTATCCAAGAGAACCTTTATGAAATAATGAAAGTGAGAGATGACATGCTGTTAAAAATTCAAAGTTTATGTGTTTGACAGAGAAAGATTAGCTAAACCCTCAAGACGGAACAGCATATCACACTGAGCGAGAGAACAACCTGAAAAAAGGAAAGCTCAAGAATTGACTTCCTCACGACATTGAGAAGAGAGGAGAAAGAAGCCACCCAACGCCACAACACACTGAGAAATGAAGCTAGAAGCACAGGGAGAAGAAACACCACACCACAAGAAGAGAGAAAAGAGAGGGAGGATCGTCTTGAGGCATTGTCTTCAAAGTGAACGACATTCATGCACGTAGTCTTCTCAGTTTAATTTACAATAAATGTGGAGCCTGTTTATGCAGCACTACAACCTCAAAAAACTTTAAAAATTATTCTTTCTGGAATGAAGAAATTAATCCATACGTAGCCAGAAATCGCAAGAAACTCACTAATGAATCCTCATGTTGTCTTGTAATCTTCACATTCCACTCAATTGCAAGTTCCATCACATCCTTTTTTACCTGAGGGTCAATATTAGGTGATATTTTGGCCAATTGCTCCAGCATGTAACTCCTCGCGACACATTCTTCAATATCACTTTCTTCCTTCTTCCACTGTTGAGAAAAATACCCTTGAAACACATCCAAAACAAGCTTTGCTGGATCCAAAGACATTTGAAGAGTAGCTGAAATTTCATGGGACGTCAAATCATGCCTAGACTTGGTACGCAACTCTTTTTTTACAAGTTCAGAGTTAAAGGCAGTGTTTGCCTGCAAAGCTTCAAGTTGCTCCATTTTAACCGAGTGAATTGAGCTCCACCGATGACAGAGCTCGAAACATAATCTTCTCTATTGCAAATGCTCTTCAAACATCGTCATTCCCTGCCAAAATGGTTCTAGATGCAATAAGATGGTTATACCCTTCAACTATGGGGATTGGAGATATGGAATATGATGAGAATCTTACTAAGAGGAGTTGTTTTATTTTGTTAGCAGAATTAATGAGGATCCCGGCACATATCACGACTCCAGTTAAAGCAGAGGCATTAAAGATGGCCAATAAATGGAAAGCTAAAGTGAAATGGACATACGAAAATTCTGTAGAGGCGTTGGGATTACTGCTATAAACAAGCTGCATACTTACAGCAGGTTCTTGGTATTACTGCTATATCACCAATAAGTGCCACTTTTCACTCGGTAACAAAATAAAACAACTCCTCTTAGCAAAATCGATTGGAAAGCCTGTAGTACGATCGATGATGGGGAAGAATCAGGCAACAGACAAGGTATGTGATGATGCTATGCGCCGTCATATTTAAAAAAGGGTCTGTACGGTTCAACCCAACCCACCCCGAATCTAAATCTCAAACTCAAATCTTAACATGGTGAGACTGAATGCGACCAAATCATAACTTCGAAGAATTTTCGTATGTCCATTTCATTTTAGCTTTCCATTCATTGGCCATCTTTAATGTCTCTGCTTTAACTGGAGTCGTGATATGTGCCGGGATCCTCATTAATTCTGCTAACAAAATAAAACAACTCCTCTTAGTAAGATTCTCATCATATTCCATATCTCCAATCCCCATAGTTGAAGGGTATAACCATCTTATTGCATCTAGAACCATTTTGGCAGGGAATGACGATGTTTGAAGAGCATTTGCAATAGAGAAGATTATGTTTCGAGCTCTGTCATCGGTGGAGCTCAATTCACTCGGTTAAAATGGAGCAACTTGAAGCTTTGCAGGCAAACACTGCCTTTAACTCTGAACTTGTAAAAAAAGAGTTGCGTACCAAGTCTAGGCATGATTTGACGTCCCATGAAATTTCAGCTACTCTTCAAATGTCTTTGGATCCAGCAAAGCTTGTTTTGGATGTGTTTCAAGGGTATTTTTCTCAACAGTGGAAGAAGGAAGAAAGTGATATTGAAGAATGTGTCGCGAGGAGTTACATGCTGGAGCAATTGGCCAAAATATCACCTAATATTGACCCTCAGGTAAAAAAGGATGTGATGGAACTTGCAATTGAGTGGAATGTGAAGATTACAAGACAACATGAGGATTCATTAGTGAGTTTCTTGCGATTTCTGGCTACGTATGGATTAATTTCTTCATTCCAGAAAGAATAATTTTTAAAGTTTTTTGAGGTTGTAGTGCTGCATAAACAGGCTCCACATTTATTGTAAATTAAACTGAGAAGACTACGTGCATGAATGTCGTTCACTTTGAAGACAATGCCTCAAGACGATCCTCCCTCTCTTTTCTCTCTTCTTGTGGTGTGGTGTTTCTTTTCCCTGTGCTTCTAGCTTCATTTCTCAGTGTGTTGTGGCGTTGGGTGGCTTCTTTCTCCTCTCTTCTCAATGTCGTGAGGAAGTCAATTCTTGAGCTTTCCTTCTTTCAGGTTGTTCTCTCGCTCAGTGTGATATGTTGTTCCGTCTTGAGGGTTTAGCTAATCTTTCTCTGTCAAACACATAAACTTTGAATTTTTAACAGCATGTAAATTTCCAGGGCTGGAGATTTTTTTTTTACCAGAGTGGGTTTTGATCAGAGTCCTAATACGATTTCAGCTACTTGAGGTTATGATGAATGTATTTTTAATTTAGTACTATGGAAAGGTAATATAAATATTTTCGTAATTTTCTAACATTTGCACGATTTATTATAATTTAACTCTAATAATTTAGTTTATTGTAAAGTACAGCAAATTTACATACAACAACTAAGCAGACTACGCAGGAGGGGCATCATCGTCAGAGTCCGACCCGTGTTTGTCTATCCAAGTCGTCCACTTCTGGTTTATCTCTTTATAAGACTCATTGAGATAATGCTGATCAGAGATCAGTTGCTTCATTTCTTGTTGCTGGATTTGCTGTGATTCCAGCAATTGCTGCATCTCCTGATTGTGTGTTCGCTGCATCTCATATATTTGTTGTTGTTGCTGGTACTGTTGGTGGTAGTGCATTCGATGCATCTCATAAATCTGCTGCTGTTGCTGGTACTGTTGCTGCTGCATATCAATCATCTGCTTTTGATGCGTCTCTTGCATATGATATAGCTCTTGCAAATACCGCCTAGTATCCCAGCTGCTTCTCTCATCCTCTTGGGGGGCATTTGGTGGCGATGTAGTCTCATCCATCGGCACTGCCCGAGAGGTGGATGCCCCCTGATTTCTCCTCAGCACCCACTCGCCATCGACTTCGACCATCCCCATCCGTATCAACTGGGTCGTGTCAAATACGTCGGTCGATCTACGAGGGATTATCTGCTCTCCAACCGGTATGCGAATATTAGCTCGCATGATGAGCTTCATAATCAATGCCCCGTATGAGAGATTAGTGGTGGGTGCCCTCCCGATCTCACGCATGTGATTTAAAATCATGAAACCGGGGTCAAAAAGCTTCCCGTTGCATAGCTTCTCCATGACATAGAGGTCCATGCAAGTGACGTGATTTCGATGACCCTCTCGCGGCAGAAGAGTGTGGGCGAGCAAGTTTCGGAGAACCCGACCTCTAACATTCAGCTCGTGCGCTCTTGGCTTCACGAACACCCCAATATTGGGGTTGCTGTGAATTTGGCGAAGGAATTCTACTCCCTCGGGCAATGTAAAAAATGGGCAGTCTCGGGAAGCATGGTAATATTGCTCCGCCCCTTCTATGTTAAATCCCAGGATGTCATTCACCTGCTCTGCCCGTATCATAAAATCAAAACCAAGAATGAACGTCCTCAAACCTGTTAAAACTCCATTGGTCCCGATCGTTCTCAGGTTGGCGTAGAATAAGCGAACTATTCTCTCGCATGTCTCGCCTGTCAATGCATTGATCCCGTTTAGGCCAATGTTCTCCAACATTTGTTTAATGCCCAACGACTCCCAACCGCTAAAGTCTACATGCATGCAAAAGTTAAGTGATCGTTTTCGTAGATCTTGCTCAAACTTTTTTTGGCAATCTTGGGACAAAAATTCCATGGTAAGATCCTGTTAAATTCACGCAAAAATAAAATTTAGTATTTAAAATTAAACCGTGCAGAATACGATAAACGAGAAAATAATTAACGATAATTGAAAAATAATATTACAAATTTTTATTATTTTAATAAATAAACAATTGAAATATTTAAAACTATTAACATTATTCGAAATTATTTAAATAAATAATCCTAAATTAAAATATTTACAATTTCACATTTATGATATATATAACAAAAATATAATGCATATACTTTGACATTCGTAATATAAATAATTAAAATACTCTTATAAATAATATAAAAAATATTGTATATACCTGGAAGGAGAAAAATAATATTGGAAGAGGTGGAAGGGGAAAGAAATATTAATGGAGGGAGGGAGATATGCGAGATGCTTGATTGAAAATGGGAGAGGGAGAGGGAGGTGTGATTTGAAATGGGGGGGGGGGGGGGGGTTAGATTTATATAGGAGGCCGAGTAACCCAACCCGTGACTTTTGTCACGGGTGTTTTGCACTCCGAGTACGTACGGTCCATATGGACCGTACGTACTCCACACTAAAGGACAAAAAACCCGTGACAATTGTCACGGGTTTTTAAGGGGCGAGTACGGCCGGTCCATATGGACCGGCCGTACTCGGCGCTAGCGGACAAAAAACCCGTGACAATTGTCACGGGTTTTTAAGGTGAGAGTACTGGCCGGTCAATTTGGACCGGCCGTACTCGGCGCTAGCGGACAAAAAACCCGTGACAATTGTCACGGGTTTTTACTGGCAGAGTACGGCCGGTCCATTTGGACCGGCCGTACTCGGCACTACAGGACAAAACCCGTGACTTTTGTCACGGGTTTTACCCATAGGAGGACGGCTGGTCCTCCTATGGGGGCCGTACTCGGAGTCCGAGTACGGTCGGTCCAGCTGGACCGGCCGTACTCGGACTCGAATATTTGCAAAAAATTGCAAAAAGAGTCGAGTACGGCCGGTCCAGCTGGACCGGCCGTACTCGGAGTCCGAGTACGTACTCTCGACCCCCCCTGCCAGGTTTAAGTTGAATGTTTTAAATACTTCGAGGTTTTATACGAGGAACAGTAACTTTGAAGGGTTTTTTTGTGGTTGACCGTTAGTTCAGGGTTTTTTTTTGAAAAAAACCCTTTAAATAAAATATTACTCTTAGTATATATTAATATTTAAATATTTAAACAATTTAATGGAGTGACCATACACGTGTGTTTTGTATTTATTTTTTTTATTAAAAAATGGGGTTCCCCTCGTACTCTACTTGGGGCATCATCATCATTAAATGTTAACAATGATGCGTTATCCCAATCATATTTTGAGTAACATAAATTAAACTAAATTTCAATTTATTTTTCTAAAATTTGTAAATTGACTGATCGAATTTTTTTTTTTTTTTTTTAACAAATTAGATCATTACCTTGTGAATATTTTAAATCTACTAGTAATTCGCTCATCGATCAACGCATGCAATTTGAGATGTCGGTATTATAAAGCCTACAAATTTAACAGATTTTACAATCGCAAAAACTGATGTGCTCACAGTTACGGCGATTTCTACGATTAATGTTGATTTCAATCTTGTAGTTTATTATTTTCATGTAAACGGGTGAATGAGCTAAAAAGAAGATAATAGTGAATTGTAACGAGAGAATATAAGCGACAGAAGATGAGTAGGAACGATTTTTGTATTTAGGACAATGTTACGTGCGATGGTGCAGCATCGGGGGAAATTCCTATTTTTCTGTGTTTTATCACAAGGTCTATTTGTTTAATTTTTTTTTTTTTGAGGAATTAATGGTAAATACGATTAATTTAAAGGCTTAAATGGAATTCTATTATAAAAAATAAAAAATAGTAAAATTAAAATATTAGTATATAAGAAGGGAGCGGGGTTTGATGGGATAATCATGGCATAATCCGCAGTAGAAAAGGAGGTTGAAAAGCGCGGCCATTAACGGATGATGATCTAAAGCTTCAATTCTTTGTCCTTTTTCCCTCGTTATCTCTCCTTCTTCCACTCTTTCTCTTTCTCTTTCTACTCTTCCTTGGTTCTCCCGTGGCTGTCTTTTTGTTATCTTATGGTGTTTCCGAGACGATGTCAGTGATTTTCTCTTCTTTTTCTCAGCTCCACGACCAATCCCGTATCATCCAGTATGGCGTCTCTGCAGCAACTCCTTTCTCAAGAAGGATTTGAGGACGGGAAGAACTCTTCTGCTCGTAAAACTGTTAAGTTTTCTCATAATCGGGCTCTTCTTCCTCCTTCTCATGATTCTGTCACTCTGCCTATCTACATCTGCCATGATAGGAGGAGCTTCGATTCCTCGAAGCAGAAGGTTGAGAAAACGTTTCTTCGGAGTGGTTCTTCTATGTATTCATCTAAGAAGGCCGGTTCGGTGTCAGAGAAGTCGGTTTCCAAGTCTATTGTTTCGAGGATAGATGAGCCGGCCATTGATGAAGCAGCCATTAAAGCTGTGGTTTCGATTCTTGGTGGATACGTTGGGAAGTACATTAAAGACCAGCGTTTCCGTGAAATTATGAGGGAAAAGTGTAGTCTCTGTTTGGATGGAAAGAAAATCGAATCGGACAATGCGATTTTCGCTAACCTCGAACTTGGAATTGAGAGCGTAGACAGATTGGTGGAGGAAGAAGACAAAGAAACAACCAGAAAGGAACTTAGAATGAAAACGTTGAGAAATTCAGCTGAGCTTTTAACTATTGTTGCTTCCCTAAATTCTTCTAAATCGTTTAGAAATGGTTTCACTGGTGGAATTCGAAATTCACATCTATTAGCTTGTGCGCAGCTCTACTTAGCCATTGTTTACAAGCTCGAGAGAAACGACAGAGTTTCCGCTAGACATCTTCTTCAAGTTTTCTGCGATTCTCCATATTTAGCTAGAACACATCTTCTTCCAGATCTTTGGGAACATTTTTTTCTTCCCCATCTTCTCCATCTCAAAGTTTGGTACAGTCAAGAAATTGAAACTCTATCAAATTTCGAATATGTAGATAAAGAAAGGAGAATGAAATTGTTGAGCAAGCTCTACAATAATCACGTGGACAGAGGGACAATTCAGTTTGCTTTGTACTATAAACAGTGGCTCAAAGTTGGGTCTAAAGCTCCCCCAATTCCAACTATAGCCATGCCTACTTTACCAAGATACATAAATGGAGTATCGAGGAGCAAATCTTCAGATTCTTCCCAATCCCATTCTTCCCTGAACAAAAACTTGTAAGTTCAATCTCAAACACTATTGATATCTCGTCCAAAATACTCATGAAAAGATATTATTGTCTTCTAATTTCTGCTCATTGTAATTGTTGCTTTGCGTTCAATATGTAAATAAGGTTTAAAGCTGTCTTTGGACAAAGCTTTGAGGGGCTATCCATGGACATTGTTGATAGAAATATAGCCTTAAACACCGTAAGAGATAAAGATGAGGAAGAAATTTTGTTTGATAGAGGAAATTCTGACGGTGCAAATTGTGTTTATGTGGGTAACTTCCTCTCCATATTAACTGTCTATACAATGATTAATGGAAATTGTAATGGTGTTCTTTATTACTTCTGCAGGGACGAGACAAGACTAACAGGAGACTGTCGAGCATAGATTTCAAAAGTCCGACATCTGACTTATTGCCTGATGCACCGAAACCTGACTATTTTCGGGTTTTTACATGTCAAACTTTACAAAAAGAATCCCTATCTAATCTCAATTTTGTGTCAAAGTATAACTATGTGAGGAAGGATGGCAAAACCTGTCTTCTTTCAGATAATTTAGGTGGCGCCATTAGCACGATTTGTTCCTCGGATATTCTGAGCGACTGTGAAACTGCAATTCGTGATGTAACAAAAGCTTGGTTGGACTCACATGGTGATCCCGTCATTGAAGCTGCCTTATCAAAGGCACCCATTATCGAGGGAATGTTAGAGGTTTTATACGCTTCAAATGATGATGAAATTCTAGAACTAGTGACATCGATTTTAGCTGAACTTGTAGCAAGAAATCAGGTTACTAGGCGGATAATTCTCAATGCTGATCCACAACTTGGAGTATTTCTAAGACTTTTGAAAAGCAGTAGTCTATTTTTAAAAGCATCTGTTCTTCTCTATCTGTCAAAGCCAAAGGCCAAACAAATGATATCTGTCGAATGGGTGCCGCTCCTTCTTCGCGTATTAGAGTTTGGAGACCAATTGCAAACATTATTTACAGTAAAATGCAGTCCGCATGTCGCTGCTTTTTACCTTTTAGACCAACTTCTAAGAGGTTTTGATGAAGACAGAAATTTAGAGAATGGTAAACAGTTAATTGCCCTTGGCGGTTTGAATCTGCTTCTAAGAAGGATGGAGAAAGGAGATATGCATGAGAGAAAAAATGCAGCTATGATCATATTACGGTGCGTTCAAGCTGACGGAAGTTGTCTGAATTATTTGGCCGAAACTTTAACGAAGCCTTCTCTTGTTGAGCTAATAATTTATGAGAGCAAAGCGAAGTCCAATCGATGTGCTTTAGCTTTACTAGCGGAATTACTCTGCCTTAGCAGGTAAGATCTTTTTCCTTCTGCGTTTTGTGGGTGCATTGCTCTATTTGATTCCTGATTATCTATGTTGACAAACTTGATCAGAAGTTCAAGGATCAAAAGATTCATAGATGGGCTCAGAGAAGGATGGAGTGGCTTGAACCTTTTGAACACATTATTAGTTTATCAACAGAATGCTCCTTCTGATGAACATCCATTAACTGCAGCCATAATATTGAAGCTTGATCTCATGGTAACTCCATTTTTAGATTTTGCAATCTATATTGAGTGCATTAGAAAGGATTCCATTTGCAAATTTTGGATCGTTCCGACATGAAGTTGCAGCGACATTGCAGGGAGATCCTATGAAGTGCAGCATGTACAGGGAAGAAGCCATTGATACCATTATAATGTCTTTAGATTGTCAATCATGCAATGAAAAAGTCCAAAAACAATCAGCAAGAGCTCTCTCAATATTGGGAGGCCAATTTTCAGTCACCGGTGAATCCTTGCTCGAGAATTGGCTTTTACGACGGGCAGGTTTTGGAGAGAGCTTTGACTATTTCACGCAATCGGTAAGGAACAAAATAAATATTTTCCTCTTGAGGTTTAGATTATACTTTTCTTTTGTAACTTGTTTGAAGATATCTATTTTGAAATCAGGATGAAGAGGAAGAAAAAGCTCAAAGCTGGCAATCCACAGCAGCTTGTGTCTTGTTAAACACTGGCAAAAGGAGATTTGTGGCTGCTCTTTCAACTTCCATGGCCAGTGGAAATGGAGCTTTAGCAAGGGCAAGCCTTGTAGCAGTTTCATGGATAAGCAGCTTCTTACATTCGGCTAAAGATGAAAATTTCCGTTATGTCGTTGGTTCGATTCTCGTGCCTCAGCTACTTGCATATTTGAATTATGACAAGGACGTAGAGGAGAGAGTTCTAGCTTCGTATGCGATGCTACACCTTGTCCGCTGCTCAGGTTCGACTTCTCATCTTTTCTTATAGAAACAGAGTTTGCAATTAGAATGATCGAGAAGAATAAAACTTTATGAAATCTTAACTCGAGTATACCTAGTTTGCAATGAAGAACCTAAAGCTACGTCTAGTTTATTTCATCAAAGAGATATAATATACAATCTTGCCGTTTGTTGTGAAAGTTGAACATAGAAAAAAGTCATAGTTATGTAATTATGAAGTAGCTAAATTAGAAAAATTGATCGATCGATGTGTTTATCAAGTCTATCTTTCTTTCTTCCCGCACATTTTCAGCCGACTCTATTTCTATGATTCTATCATCGGATGAAGGAATACTTGAACGGCTTCGAAACTTGTCGCTAGTGACATGGACAGCAAACGAGCTTCTCTCAATCATCACGAACAGATCAAATGATCAGATCAGAATCCGGAGATAGCTAATCGGCATAGAAAACGCAAGAATATCAAGTTCTTTTCGAGTAATGTTTCTATTTTTTTTGTGTTGGATTATACGTAGATATTATTGGTTGTTAGAGGTTCAATGTTGTTTGTAAATAACTTTGAGTAAATTTTGAAGTTGTTCACGAGGAGACCCATCTCTCTCTCTCTCTCTCTCTCTGAGTTCGGTTGTAGCTAAATGATTGAAAAATGAAATTACACTTTGCTGTCAAATCCATCTAGTGTTTCTATCAGTGAGTAAGAGAAGCAGAGGTGGAGGAGAGAGAAAGAGTTCATCTTCTGAGCAGCGTTAGCTATCTATCTCTCTCGTGTTCAAATGGTCCCCTACCCTCATGTGAGTACTAGACAAATTTCACATGCCCCAAACCAAATCTTCTTCTTTATATTATTTATCGTCACACCCACTTTGACATTTCATCTAAAACATTGTACTAATAATTATTTTAGGAAATACATGTCAATAAATCGTGACCAAGCCTCTCGTGGCACTAGTCAATGTATGTGCATGTGAACCAAATTAAAGTGCTCTCATAAAAATTCTCGCGTAATCGCCAATAAAAAGAAGATCATGTTGATTGCAAATTTTAGCCTTCGAAAACAATGTAAATTACTACTATTCAGCCAGTGCATCAAATTGCATAGCCAAAAAATTAGTAGGTGGGGCCCACCACGAGGATAGGGGGGAAGCCTGTGAATACAAAGACAATCCCTCTCCACCTTATCTATCTTTTGACTGAAAAAGGAGAGACTCTCGGGCTCTGTTTGTAGAAAGCCTGCAATTTCCAGTTCCACCATTCAACGTGGATGCGAAAAGGCCGTGTCTAAGGCAAGTTGACCTCCCTATTTTTCTTCACTAGAATCTAATAGGAAATAGCCTCTTTCGTCAGAGAAAATCTACCCTCAAAAGTTCTATAACTTTGTTCCATCATTTTTGTAAAACTGCAATTCGAGAGAAATAGCTCAAACGCATCAAAGAGAACAAAAGACAGATAGATAGATGATAAAAGCAACTCCAAATCTTCATCCACAAACCTTACATAAAAACATTAAGAGCCACCAACAAACCAACGCCACAAAGGACTCCCAAAGTTTTGGATAACACCACACCACACCACACGAACAATCAAATTACAAATGAAACCACACTGAAAAACGCAAAGACCAACACACTAACAATCACACTACAAATGAAACAACACGGAAAAACACAAAGACGATTGATACTGAATTGATACTGAAGACGACAAAATAAAACTGACCGCTTTTAGATTCACGCACAAACTCCTTCTCTACAAATGCTTTGTAGGAAAGGAGGAGGGACAACGTCCATGCGTATTTGAAAAGCCATCGATATTCCATCTCCTTCGCATAAGGGTCTTCCAAGAAAAGAGTCCTCAAGGGAAGGATCATTTACATCAAATGATCCTTCACATATAGGATCTTTCGGACGAAACTCTTTCAGATAAAGAACATGTAGTTTTCCAAATTGCTATGCAACTTGAAAGACGAAACCATTGATGACGCAATTGACGACGAGGAAGCCATAGGAAAAACATTATTCTTCGCATCAGT
>CM039515.1:10606223-10916309 GCA_022432975.1 Begonia masoniana
AATCATAGAGGAACTTTTTTCCTTACAAACTTATTCTGCAGATGAAGTCAGCGGAAGACAAATGATTCCTCTTCGTGCCGTCAGCCGGGGAAGAAGAATACTCACCCGAATTCCATTAACTTCTTTTGACGATGACGTCAGCCGGAAGACAAATTTCCTCTTCCGATGACGTCAGCCGGAAGACATACTCACCCGACTTCCATTACACTTCTCTGCCGATGACGCCAGCCGGAGACAAATGCTTTACTCTTCCGATGACGTCAGCCGGAAGACAAACATGAGACATCTACGCCGGTAGACTTCCCTCTTCCGATAGACATCAACACAATTCCTTCAACAGAACGCAATAAACCTCTACAAATGTCCACTGATACAAAAGTTATTCAACTCCCACCAACGACCTAAACAACCTGTCTATAACCCGAGAAAGATTCGACTATCTAACAGACTTAAAACATTTTACCAATAAATCCATTCATAACACTCCAAGTCATTGTGTTGATCAAATCAGTAAGAACATGAAAATCAGAAATTCTCGAAAACGAAGTCAAGCAGCTGTAATCTCCTTTACTAAAAACTCCATATACTCAATTTAAATCATTATCCACCAAACCTCTACATCTGTAAACAACATGCTAACCGCCCCCATCAGTTACCATGTCGAGGCCTGAATGCACTCCTTCAACGTCCACTATTCCTCAACATGATCAGGAGACACACCTGCTAACACTTCTTCACCTACATCACAAAACTCATCTATTAGCCTAATGCTAAGTAAGTAAAGCAGTATATGAATGAAATAAAATGCTGAGCTTAAACTCCTAAATATGCAGTTTCTATTTTCTCCTCTCAGTGGCATACATATTCGTTCATATCATGATCAGATCCCATGGTTCCCTTGGGAGTGGGATCAATTCTCCCAATGTCTACATCCTCATACTCAATTAAGGGGCGGATGAATTCCCTTAACAGCTGATCTGATCCATGGTTCCCTTGGGAGTGGGATCAATTCTCCCAATGTCTACATCCTCATACTCAATTAAGGGGCGGATGAATTCCCTTAATAGTTTGTCTGTCGCATACAGTTCATACCTTACCATTCCTTACATGAAATTCATTTTCGTAACTTTTAACAAAAACATGATGCATGGACAATAGAAATATTCAAGCATACATAAACCTACTGTTTTGTGATGTAGGCCCGAAGGCACAAGCAATACTTTACTTACCTGGATTCCTTGCAAATGCTCGGTTAAGAGCTACTTCGGGGGTTTGTTCACCTATATTCATAAACAGAACGTTAAACCTCAATCTAAGCTATTCAGAAATCTAAGGAGTGGTTGGGCATTTCTATTTATCTAACATTCCCGATTCTGCTCTAATCCTCAAGCAGAATCTCTCACTCGTAACATTAACAAAATGCATACGTTGGGATCCTTAAGCTACCTAGGTACTAAAATCAGCAATTAATCGAATCAAAACTCACCTGGGTTGGAGGAATCGGTGAGGAAATCGCCTAGAGAGCTCTGCTGGGTTGAGCTGAAAACCGAGAGTGAAATGAGTATGACGGCTATACCTCATTTACTCTTTCCTTAAATACGTTATCCATTTGCAAAATTGACAATTACCCTTATGCCCTCACTTAGTTACTCATTAACCTAATTGATTTTACCCCTAATTTCATTCTATAAAATTCACACTTAGAAGATTAATAGATTATTTTAATTCTAATAAACCGGGTGTTACAACGGATCCCATAAGAACTCCGAAGTTAAAAGTGCTTCGCCGAGAGCAATTCCAGGTTGGGTGACCTTATGGGAAGTTCTCGCCAAACAAAGCCGTGAGAGGAGGATATTGGGCTATAGCCCAATCCCCAGAGCGGACAATATCTTGCTGGGAAACGGGGTCGTTACAAATGGTATCAAAGCCTGTACCCAACCGAAAATGTGGCCAACGAGGACGTTGGGCCCCCAAGGGGGGGTGATTGTGATGACCCGAATGTGTAAGTATGGTACGATGGCTGCACGAAGCAGAACTCGGATGGCGGTACGTCAGCGCGGGCGAACCGGAAGGTGACAGGTCGTAAAAAGGGGGTCGTCACAATCCCACATCGCTTGGAGAAGTATGTGGAAATGAAACATATGTAAAGAGACCCTTCCAACATAGCAAGACACGTTTTGGAGCACAATTGGCAACGGATCCCATAAGAACTCTGAAGTTAAAAGTGCTTCGGCGAGAGCAATTCCAGGTTGGGTGACCTTCTGAGAAGTTCTCGCCAAACAAAGCTGTGAGGGGAGGATATTGGGCTACGGCCCAATCCCCAGAGCGGATAATATCTTGCTGGGAAACGGGGTCGTTACAGTAAATCCATTCATACCATAGTTTTTGTCACACATCCAAGGGCTGTTAAATCCCGTGTCTATTTTCCTAACCACACCATTACCTCGACAATTCTTTATTGTGTCATTAGACTTACCAACAAAATCAAACACATTGACAGCCTTTGATTAAAGAAGTTGTGGTCAAAATAGCATGGGCAGGAAGAGGCAGGTAAAGGCCCAAAAAGCTTGCTAAAGGCCCAAATACATAGAACCCAGGCTGAAATTCATTCTAGTAGAATTTGACTATTGCCCCAAAATGAACCGAACCGACCGATAAAATGATTTCAAATTCAAGCTAAAACTGAATTTTGGTAAAGCATGGAAAAGTTTTACACTTCATATTCTTCTATTCATTTTATCTCTTTCTCTACTTTCTTTTTAAGGCTTGACTCTCTTTAATCATCTTCCTTTTTAGTCATTTTTGTGTTTCATTGAAGCCGAGGTGAAATAATTCTATTTAGTTTTGAGAAACACTTGTTCTGATGATAATTACGTTGAACTCGTGCCTTGTGTGAAGTCGAGACCCCTTGACTACTCAAAACTATAATATTTCCCTAGCTAGTGGCCTTACCATAATTACTTTTGGGAAGTTATATTCAATTCTTCTATGATTTAACTTTATTTTTACTCCAAAAAAGCGATAACTTATCGTGTACATCCATCCTATCTAGTCTTGCTTTCAAGATCGTGTCATTAAAACCCGACGTCTAAAACTATTATAATAAAAATTAAAATACCAAAACATATATCTATCTACATATATATATATATATATAAATAGGATCCTTCGGGAAATGAATCCATCTTTCGCAATTGATATTGGGATGGTGGTGTTGGAATAGGAGGTTGAACTCGCTCTCGCCAGGCCCACTGTCCAGTCATTGGCGATTATGTAATTGAACCCAATTAGCATAGTCTTCAGGGGTCCACATTTGACGTCGATCTAGATCCACTTTGTATTCGGCATATTCATCTGGGCTTTTATTATTTTTCTTGGCCCATTTGTTTCTCTTTTTGCACCATTTTTTGTATTTTTTAATGCTTATGTCAACATTGGCTTTAATTTGATTCCAAGCATCTTGATAGACTGGATGTCTTTGAAAGGGTCTAGGTTGAAGAGGCCAAGGTCTCCACAACAGAATACGTTCCAAAGGTCTCCATGGAACATTATGTCTTTGATGATATTTTGAAATGGGAAAAGGTCTTCCCCAAGGAATTCGATAAGCTAAAGCATCAGCTCGAGCTTGTTGGAGAACAACAGCATCCCAAGGGTTTTGCGGCTGATGATTGGCGGCTTCTATTTGCATATTTTCAATAATGGCGGCTTCTGCATCTCAATGATGAGCCATTAAATAATTTTCTTCTTTCCTTTTCTTAGAGAATAGTTGTATTGGGAACAATCAATAAGAGAATTGAAAATATCCTCTTCGGTTGGAATAATATCTTCGGGATTTTGAGATTCGCCAGGTAACACCTGAAAGCGGTTTGATCCTGAGAACATAGAAATGTCAGAATCAGAATTGGAAAAATCTTCTTCATCAGAGTCAAGAGGATTAAACATCTGTCCTTTTATAGTTTCCAGAAGTTTAATATGACGCTCCTGAGCAGATAAACTAGGGAATTGAGATTTAATATCTTTTCGCATTTTTTGAACCATATTCAAAGATTCCTGCTTTGAATTAGGGGAAAGGTCTATGGCTGCTTTTGCTTTGTTGGTCTTTATAGCAGCAATAATTTTGGAAAAACAAATATCCGTGTCATAACGGGACCACCATTTGACAAAAAAACTTCTTTGTAATTCGGGAATACCCAAATGATCTGTGTCCAGCTCAAGATTCCACTGCTAAATCCAATTGATTTGGAATTCGGTAAAAAACCAGAGAAGAGCTTTTCCTTTGAACATAAATCTGTCATCACGGAAATCAGGATGACAATCAAACCATGATTGGTATTGATCTTAGATCTTTTTGGGAAGAATCTCAAATTTAGGAGAGTGGCTTTGCCACCAATGTAGAAACCAGTTTGGAAATTTATCTACGGATTTGAGAATCTCTGGATTCATAGTAAAAAACCATGAATGATTTCTTTTGGGATTTTGATAAAGAAAAACATGAGACCAAGCTAGAATATAGTCCCAATAGTTGTAAGGTTGCTCATTGTTCTTTGTAGTTGTCACTCTGGAGTTGAAAACATTCAAACCCCATGCTTGTGGATGGATGACTCGAATAATGTAACATTTAGAATGAGTCATTGTACTTTTGATATTTCCTTCTTCAACATAATAATGCTGAATTTGGACAGAATTGGTGTCATTTAGAATAGCTTCATAATAAAATCGAAGCTTTCCCTCGATAATTGGATAATGCTGGCTTCCCATATATCTTTCTTTGAAAAACTAGGCATCTTTTTGATTGAGAGCAATATCTCGATTTGAAAGTGTGAGTATAGACTCAGCCACTGATTTTTTGATAAATTGGGGTTCACTATCAAGTAGGACTTCTTTGGCAGTTTTCTTTTGATCTGTTTTTGTTTGAAAATTATTCTTAGATGATGTTTCCCCTAAAGTGGGAAACTTTTTTTGAAATATAGTTTTGGAAATACGACCTCGGCCACGGCTTCGAGGTCTACCCCTAACTGGGGTGAACATCCTACAAAAATTCACGAGTTTAATCTGGTAAAGAATTTTCAATACCTTTGATATAATCGATAGTAAAATCAAACACAGAAAGCTCGGCTTGCCATCTGGCAAAATTTTTTTTGGAAACTAAATGTTTAACATCTTTGGTCAAAATCTGTTAAGCAGAAGAACAATCTACTCGTAAAACAAAATGTTTGTTAAGTAAATCATCTTGAAATTTGGTAATACATTTGATAATAGATAATACTTCTTTTTTGACAGTAGAATAATTTTGTTGAACTGGTTTTCTTACATCAGAAGTAAAGCATACTAATTCTTCTTTTGAGGTAGTGGGATTGACTTGTTTGAGAATGCCACCATAACCTTTATCAGAGGCATCAGTTTTGACAACCTTGGCCCAATCAGGATTGGAAAGAGATAAACAAGGTAAAGTTAGAGCTTTTACCTTAATGTGTTGAACAGCACGAGTGTGAGAAGGTGTCCATGCAGGAGGATTTTTTCATAACCGTTCATATAAAATAGCTGTATCATGGGCTAAATTTGGATAAAAATCACCCAGATAATTTAGACTTCCTAGAAATCTTTGCAATTGTTTTTTGTTAGTTATTTCATCAGAAAATTTAGAAGCAAATTCAATACTTCTATTGATTGAAATTATTGTGTCTTGGTGAACATTATGACCAAGGAATCTAATCTGAGTTTGAAAAAGTTGTAATTTAGAAGCAGATATGACTAAACCATTTGTTTTGATAGCATCTTTAATGATTCGCAGATGACGAAAATGTTGATCGATAGAATTGGAAAAGACAAGTATATCATCAATATAGACAATACAGAACTTGGCATATTTGGAAAAAATATCATTCATGATATGTTGGAATTCGATAGAATTGGAAAAGACAAGTATATCATCAATATAGACGATACAGAACTTGGCATATTTGGAAAAAATATCATTCATGATATGTTGGAATTCAGAAGGAGCATTCTTAAGTCCAAAGGGCATTACATTCCATTCGTAATGACCAAAAGGGACTACAAATGCAGTTTTATATCTGTGTTCTGGAGAAATTTGAATTTGCCAATACCCGGACTTTAAGTCGAATTTGGAAAAGATTAAAGTAGATTGTAATCTGTCTAATAAATCTTTTTTATTTGGAATGAGATATCTGATCCATTTGAGAACATTATTTAAAGGTTTGTAATTGATAACAAGACGAGGAACACCTCGTTCTTTTTCAGCTTTTTTGTTGACATAAAAAGCAGTACAACTCCAAGGGGATTGACTGGATTGAATCAACTTTTTATCTAGTAAACTTTGAATTTCATCTTGGCATAATTTGAGATAGTCTTATTTCATCTGACTAGGTCTGGCCTTAGTGGAGATTGATCTTTCATCAAAATTTTCAATGTAGGGTAAAGAAACAATATGTCTTTTTCTTTCCCAAAAGGCATTTGGAATAGTGTGACAGACTTCATTTTGAAATTGGGATTCTAATATTTTGATTTTCTTGATCAATTGGAAATCCTTGAGTTGATCTTCAATTTTGAGAAAGTTAATTTCATATTGAAGGAAACTCAGTTGTTGGAGTTTAATTTGTGAAAAGTTTTTTAATTCATTTAGTATCTTGACTACAGGGTCGGATACAAATGGATAAAGAACTTGATTATTTTGGACAGTGGCACTAATACCTTGTTGGTTAATGGTTATAAGCATGATTTGTTGGAGAAAAGGAGTACCTAATATGACTTTGTGATTTAAATCTTTGACCACTAAGAATGTGGTTGGTAAACATGTCTGTTCATTGCATATGATGACCTGTTATAATTTGTAGTTGACTTTAATTTTATTGCCGCCAGCAGTTGTCAAAGTTTGAGTTGTTTTTTCGAACTACTTGGTAGGAATAAATCCTTCTTGTAAACAATTGATGTCAGCCCCACTATCAACAAGGGCAATAATATTGGAAATTTCATATTCGTGATGTATGAGTAAGGAGATTTCAATATACCATTTTTGACATAAAATTCGATTAATATGATTTGGAGAATTGAATTCCTGATTTAGTTGGGGACTGGTTGGAAAATCAGGCATGGGTGGAGTTTGAGAATTTGACATATATTCTTCCAATTTATCAATTTTGATATCAGAAATAAACTGATTGTTTCGAAGGGTTTTTATTTCAGCTTTGAGATCATTGACTTCATTATGTAAGTCTTGGATAGTGACTGGAGTAACCTTTTGAATGTTATCTATTCGGTTAAATACTTCATGCATGCTGTAGTATTTAGGTTTGAGAATAGATTCATGCTCTTTTGAACTAGATGTAGATGGGTGGAGAATATTAGTAATTAATTTTATCCTTAAATCAGGATCAGGAATTTGATCTATATTTTTGAGAATATCTTCCTGTTCTTGGGAAAGAACATTAATAGATAATTTTTGAATTTGATTACAGCATTTATTAATGCATGTTTCTGATGATGATGATGACATATCATCATAATGAGGATGATGATCTTCCGAACTGGATGCGTTAGAATCATCAGAAGATTCGAGAAATAATTTGGAAAGTTGACTTCGAGTGTGTTCATCATGTACCAATTCATTTAATCTTTTGGTTTTGAAACATTTATTAGCATAATGTCCTTGTTGACCACATTTGAAACATTTGATTTTGGACTTAGGAGTTTTATGATATTTTCTCCTGGGCTTGGAACGAGAGGGACGATTGGGGAGTTCATTCCAATGATGGGCTTTCATTTGTCGCTTCTTCTTTTGATAAACTTTATAATTGGAAGATTTATGATGTTTGGTCCGATCCTTAGATCGTTTAGGATATGTGATTGGAATGTCATAGGCAAATTGATTACAAAATTCACCTATTTCTTGTTTGCCAGTAAGATTTTGTTTTTTCAATTGGTATTGTAATTTCATATCATTGCATAACGATATGCCTTCTTGGAGACATATGCTGACAAGATGACCATAAGTACAATTATCCCAATGAATGTTTTGGCCATGATTCAGATTGCATAATTTTTGTTTGACTCGATTGGCAAATTGAGGTGGTAAACCCTCAATAAATTTGAATTTCCAACAAGGAGCATTGACATCAGTTCGTTGAAGAACTTTGGTAATAAAAACATCTTTATACCAACGAAAATTGGTTAAACAGCCACATTTGAGATTTTGTAATAATTATGTTCCTCGTTCATGACGTTGTTCAACAGAACCAACGAAATGAAGAATGATAGTTTGGATAAGTGTATACACACTATCTTTTTGTTGGGAAGTAGTTTGTTGCGTATGACTCCTTCCTGTAGAGTCAACTGATTCAGCAGTTTGACTAGTTAATTTGACAACATTAATGATTTCATTTCTTTGATGTTGAGTGAAAATATTGTCCCACTAACCTTTAAGACCACCTGTGAAACCATTAATAATAAAGATAGCAATATCTTTATCAGAATTATGAGATGTCCTACAAACACTGGCATACATAATCATTTTGTGAAGGACCTCGTAAATTTGATATTCAGATAAACTATCTATGTTCTATTCATAAATAGTTTTAGCCGAATAGGCTGTCTGACCCTTGAAAAAGTTTTCTTCCCAAAGAAGATCAGAAGGTGTAGGTCTAGGATAATAAGTTCTCCTAAAGAAATCACCACCTATATTATCTTTGTATTTGATTCGATTTAGAGATAGATTGTGGACATCTATGGAATGATCTTCATATTTTGGAAAGGCAATTTGCATATCATGAATTTGTTCGAGATCAGAATCAACATCTGATGAAAAGGAGGATTCATTTGAATGATCACGATGGAGAGTTGTAAGATTAATATTTTGTAATCTTTTAACTAATTCATCCATGACTTCATGATCTTTATTTGGATTTTTAAAATTAAAATTGGATAGGAAAATGGGAGGCTTTAAGTCAGGTTGACTGATAATTAAATCTTTGGTACCTGATGAAGATGCAATAGCTTCAATAGGTTGAGTAGGTTGTTTAGCCTCAAGTAATTTGTCAATTTGCTTTTCAAGCCTTTGAAGTTGATTACCAATAGTTCTCATATGAATATTGGTATAATTAATTTGTTTGCTGATGGTAGATTCAATAATCACATCTTTATCTTATTAAAGAAAAATACTATCCCACTCTTCAAAAAGAACAAACAATTAAACTTTTCAAACAATGGTATTGGAATGAATATATTCCATACCAACATTCTTCTATTTCCATATTAGAAGAATATGATAAATTTCAAATCACTTGGCACACCAAGTCCGGAGCAGTTATGTAACACTCGGTTCCATTGAACCAAGTCTTACTTCCTGTAGAAAAATTAATGACACGCTTTAAATGATAATAGTAAAGGTAGGGTTATTGAATGACTGGACAAAGGGCATTAGAGTAAATTACCATTTTCAAAAAAAGTGGATAACGTATTTAAGGAAAGAGAGATTGGGTTTAATGAACTGTAGCCGCCACCATTTCACATTTTCCTCTTCAGGTTTTCAGCTCTAGCAGCCGAGCTTTCTAGGTGATTTCCTCACCGATTCTCCTTCGACTTAAGTAAGTTTTTCCTCATTTCTCTTATGAAATAGTAGTTATATACATGAGGGTGTACTGTGTGAGGATTTTGAGGATGTTGAGATTGAGCGTAGATTCGGGTTTTAGCGATATATGGGAAATGTTCGGGTGGTAGAGTGTCTAACTGGATTCCTCGAACCACTGTTTGATTCTTAGTAAGGTTTAGTGAGGTTTTTGATTTATATTCTGTTATGAACTTAGGAGAGCAGATTACCGAAGAAGCTAGCAGCCAGACAAATTCCAGAAGTCAGGTAAGTAAAGTATGCATGTGCCTTCGGGCCTACATCACAAAACAGTAGGGTTATACATCTGAGGAATGATTTTGTATGTCATGCATCATGTTTTTGAAAGATTACGAAAATGAATTTCTATGTAAGAATGGTAAGGTATGAACTGAATGTGACAGACAAACTATTAAGGGAACTAATCCACCCCTTAATCGAGTAGAGGATGTATGACATTGGGAGAATTGATCCCACTCCCAAGGGAACCAAGGGATCAGATCAGCTATTAAGGGAATTCATCCGCCCCTTAATCGAGTAGAGGATGTATGACATTGGGAGAATTGATCTCACTCCCAAGGGAACCAAGGGATCAGATCAGTTTATGAACATATGTGTATGCAACTGAGATGAGAACGTAGAAATTGCATGTTTAGGAATTTATGTTTCAGCAATTCATTTCATTACTGCTTTACTTACTTAGCAATAGGCTAATAGATGAGTTTTGTGATGTAGGTGTTGAGGATACTTCAGGTGAATTCCCTGAGTTTACTGACGAATAGATGGGGTTGGAGGAGCACTTCTCTGTCTCGAACTGGTATACTGATGAGGCGGATTAACTGATGTCTGTTGGTGTGAAGGTTTAGTTGACAGTGTTTCGATTTAAGTATGTTGAGTTTCCATGACAGTAGTGATTTCAATGTTTTGAATACGATTTCGAGATTTTCCTATTAATAGTATTCTATTGGAATTTAATGTTGACACTCACTGGATTTTAGTAATGTAATGGTTTGAAATGTTTTTGAATGGTTTCAGTGAAGTGAGTAAATTCTTTTCTGAAGGTTGAGTTGTTGTTCTGTTGTCTATCGGAAGATGTCTTCAGTGGAAGCCATCGGATGATATAGAACGAAATATGTCGTTTAGTGATCGGTATAGGTAGCTTGTTTTATCATAAGATGTTGTTTGTTCACTATCGGTAGATGAAGTCTATCGGTAGATGTCGGGTTATAGTTATGTGTTTATCGGAAGATATGAGTAGAGAGTTTGTCGTTAGTGATCGGCGTATGCAGTTTACTCAATCGGAGGGTGTAGGTTTAAGTCTATCGGATGATGTCTCAGTAAACTCATCGGCAGATGCGTGCTGACGTTATCGGTAGATGTAGGGGGACTTTTGTCGTTTAGTCACCGGTGGGTGTAGAACAAAGTCGATCAGATGAAGGAAATCATCTGGATGACATCATCAGAAGATGTAGAGTGTATTTTGTCGTTTAGTCACCGGTAGATACAGTCTACCCAGAGACGTCCTTTGTTTTTCATCTGGCTGACGTCAACGGCAGAAGCCTTCTATTTTCTGTTTCTGCTTCTTCCGTTGACTTTATTAATCGGCAGATCCATTTGACCTCTGTGACATCTCAAGTATTTCACTTTAAACTTCTATTTCCCATTGGCCGATTACTCCTTAATATTTCCAACGATTTTTTTTAATATAGTTTTTATGGCTTTGTCTAATTCCATTTTTGCTTAAACAATTTCCGCTGCAAGTTTTTTTAAAAAAAAATACGGTTGAAATTTTTAGTCATGTACGGGCTTTGTGTTACGAACCTGGTTCAGATAACTCGGGGCGTTACAAGTTAAATCTGTTCATCCGCCTTTAGAGCCAATCAAATTAATTTCTCAAGAACAAACATCCACAATTAAAGCAATTCCTCTTGTGGATATATATAGATGTATCCAATATGAATCGATGAAGCAAGTGAATGTATATGATTTATCCTCCCATCCATGTGCCAGCAGCTTTGATCTGGCAGTTGTTGTCTTCAATACATTTCCTGTGGACAAAAACAAGTTGCGGTGAACTTATTTCACGTGGGGAGCTTCTTCTCGTGAAGGCCCACCCACTGTCTCTTGGACTGATGTACTGTACAGGTACCTGTCGTTGTATCGACAACTTATGCACTTTAATTCATCTAGAAAAGTAAGCGATGTAGTAGATGTTATTAGAATTCGGTGAAACTCGAATTCTTGATTGGCTAGATCGGGCTTATATATCAATATTAGGGTTTTAAGTTTTCTCTATATATTGTTGTTTAAATTGCAAAACTCAGTTGTACTTTGATTTCATATAGTGAATTTCTCATATGTACGTAATTTTTTATCGTCTAGGATTTTTTACGTAAATCCTGGTGTCCCTGTGTTTTCGCGTTTATTTTCTTTTTCTTGATGATTATTGTTTGATTCTCAACAATTGGTATCAGAGCGACGATGAAGGTTCTGAAAATCAAGTTTTGATTTATTGGAGGTATCGAACAATTTAGGGTTCATGATTTTTGTGAAAAATTTACTATTTGTGAAAAAAAAAGAGAGGAAAATTACAATTTGGGTATCATTTTTGGGCTTCATAATTTGGATTATGTTGAAGCTAGTTTTTTGAGCAATGAGTTTGCTTAGGTTTGATATCTCGTTATTGGCTTGGAATACGAGGTTTAAGTTATGGTAGATGAAGATGCAAGATTGGCTCGCATAGATGGAATTAGTTGACGCGTTTGTCTTTAAGTGAATAGGAGAAAATTCACAAGGATCGAAAAGTCCTATCTACAATACGTCTGTATTTATCAAATCAAATTTTACTGGACGTTCTGAACGAGAAAAATGCTACAGAGTTATAGGTGAAATTAGAGCAGTCGTTTATGAAGAAAATCTTAACGAGTAAGTTATTTTTGAAGCAACAGTTATATTCTTATTAGTTGATGGAAGATAGTTCAGTTAAAGAACACTTGACCGCATTCAAAGAGTTAGTTTTGGATTTGTAAACAATGATATGCAAGTACGATGAGGAAGATCTACAGTTGATTCTACTGTGTTCGTTACCTGCTTCTTATGGTACTTTTAGAGATACGATCTTATACAGTAGGGAAAATCTATATTTGAAAGAAGTTTATGACACCTTGTTATCAAAAGAGAAGATGAAGCAGACTGTTGTTAGATCCGAGTCTCGCGGAGAGGACTTGTCGTTCGAGATCGAACAAAAGAGTCAAACAACAAATGCAGTGATGTTGTTCAAGGTTCGAAGGACAGATCGAAGTCAAGAACTAAGAACTGACGAAGAAGTTCCTTGAGCATGCTCATGTAGTTGAGGTTTTAATGGTTATGATTGAATTGAAAAAACCATAGTTGATAGTACGATTTTTTCATTTTATTGGTTATATAATGTTAGACATTGACACATGACATTCTTTTGACTTCGCACTATTGTGTTCGCTCTTAGGTTAGTGGTAGAAAAATTTTAACCTCCTTTTTTTTTGCAGACGTGTTAATGTCAATAGTGAAAAGTTTCACATTTTTCACTTTGCAATTATTATTATTATTAGACACGAGTTGTCTACAGAATTGATAGATTATATGTGGATCATTTTGGTGCGATCTTTAATATAGACTTGTTAAGTGAGTATTAAACTAAAGTTGATTGTTATATGAAGAGTGTGACTCTTTAGTTAGTAAGAGGGAAAATTGTTGTTTATTATTATTCATTTTTTACCAGTTTGTATGGGTGGATGTATGAGATTGGAGCATCATGCAAATATATTGATATTGACAATGAGTTTGAGATAGTCGAGAAAAATCCATATGTTTCAAGTGAGATTTGTTAGGATTAGACGCCCTAATCCACTTGTAACGAACGATCAGGAATACGAAAAAGAAATAACACACAAATTTATAGTGGTTCACTCTCGTTGCGAGAGCTACGTCCACTAGTCGCTGACAGATTTCACTAAGATCAAAAAACACGAGTTACAATAGTTTTGCCTCACCCTCTCAGACACTCTGATAATCTATGATACACTCGATAACCTAAACACGTCTTTATATAATAGACGATTTAGGGTTACAGAATAACATGGTACTTAATTACTAAAATACTCTTAAACTAAATTAGGCTCCATAACTCAACAATCTCCCACTTGGAGACTAATCTCCTCATCTCTCTATCTGCAGCGGCTTCACTTCAATGTCTTATCGAAGAAGCCCGACTGAAGTTGCGCACAACTTTAGCTTCTCACTCGTCACAACTTTTGTCAGCATGTCAGCTAGATTCCGACTTCCTGGGATCTTCTCAAGCACTAATACTCCACCTTCTAAAGCAGATCTGATGAAATGATAACGCACCTGTATATGCTTTGTCTTGCCATGATAAATCAGATTCTTTGCCAAATGGATGACACTTTGGCTGTCACAATGCAATACACTCCCATCGTAGTTTTGGCCTAACTTGCGTAAGAAAGACTGTAACCACATCATCTCCTTTGCAGCTTCTGTCACTGCAATATACTCTGCTTCACAGTTAGAAAGATCGACGACATCTTGAAGTCTCGAAACCCAACTGATTGTGGTACCACCCAAAGTGTAGACATACCCAGTCCTTGTAATACCCGGCTGTGCGGACTATTATTATTTTAATGTAAATGGCATTTTTGGTTAATATGTCAAATCAAATCCATTTTGTAAAAAGAAAGCGTTATTACGATCTTAATAATTAATAAGAATTTTAAGAAAATTTTGGAGAATTTTAGGAGCTTAACGCTAATTTTACGAGAATTACGTTTATCGTAATATAAAGGATACTTTGGTTAAAATAGTAAACGAGGTTCGAATTAAGAACGAACAGTTTTAATTGAACCCTAGTAATAAGTTGGATTTATTGGTGAATTAAGGAAATTTAGAGAAGTCGAATCGTTAGACAATTAACGAAACGAAGGACGAAACAAATAGAAAATCAAAGGAAGGGTAAAATAGTAATTTGCCAAGTCAATATTATAAAATATCACATTTCTTCTTCTTCTTCACAGCTTCACCCTTTTCTCCCTGCGATTCTCCTTTCTCCAGGCGGCGATTCCTCCTTAACGCCGATGATTCCTCTCCGATTAATCTCCAGTTCTTCGTGTTTTCTTCTCCATTCACGATTCTAAGTAAGTCTCTAACGTTTCCCGGCTTTAGTTCTTAGTTTTGCGTAGTTAAAAATGATTAGGGTTTTGTTTAGGGTTTGCGAAAAACGTGATTTAGGGTTTGAAATTTATAGGTTTAGCGTAGTTGTGAATATAATGAACGTATTGAGTATTGTTGGGTGAAGTTAATCGATTTAGGACGAATATTAGAGATTGAAGAATTTTTGAGTTTTGGGGAAAGCTCGTTAATGGTGGTTCTGAGATATCGAGATTAATTGTTTGTTAAAATGCCTCGATTAGTTAGGTTAGAACGTTAGGAATTTCCATAGTTAAGGTTTCGTTAAATTTGGACGTTAATGATTCGAATTCGTTTTAACGTCGACGTTGTGAATTGCTTAGGTAAACGACGCTCGTGGACGGAGCTTGAAGTTCAACGCGCACGAGGTAAGTTCTCGTGACTTACTCTGGCCGATAGGCCTATGCCGTATGTCAAAGTCGTCTCAAGGAGTTTTGGTGACGTGTTTGTTTAAATTGCTTTGGTTGAGTAGTTTAGGTTCGGTTGTTCTATAGGTTGTTTGCTATAGTGTTTTGATGGTATTTGTAGTGTTTTGATGGTATGCTCCTTATGTATGTTTATGTTTATATTGAACTGTTCATGCATCATGGTTTTAAAAATGTCATGAAAATGAATTTATGTACGAATTTCATGAAAAGAACATGCATGTAAAGGCAAGTAAAGTATCACAGTAAACAACCATGACATGGGGTTATCGGGGATGAGGTTCAGACCTGGCGTTCTGTAGTGAGCGGGTTTTCCTCCCTTTAGATGGTGTGGGCTGTCTAAATGATGGATGTGCTCTATCCATCTGTCGAGCGTTTCTGATAACTATAGACTGACACGTACTGATATATGACATAACATGGACGGTTTTCATAGCATTGAGCATACATGATCATGCATTAACATTTACGTAGAGCTTGCTGAGATTTTTATCTCATAGATGTCTTTATGGTGTAGGTGATCTTGACATAGGTGAAGACGAGATCACTCCACCCGAGGAATGATGCAGTTGAAAGAGGATGGTCTGTGGGAGTGCGCTGGGCAGTCGGTGTGTTTTGACCCGTGGGGATGTGTGTATGTATTTTTGGGATTTGATGGTTAGTATAAAATGTATAGTTGAACATATTAGGATGTTTGGATATGATTAGTTGATAGGTTACGTTTTGATGTTTTTAAACGTTTTGGTAAATTGAATTTATAAACGTTTGGTAAATTGAATTTATAAAACGTTTTGTTAAGATTTTATCTAGATTTTTTTGAACTGCTTGGTTATTTTAACAGGAGGAAATGTTTGGTTTTCAAACGGATCCATGCAGTTCGTTTTTATGAAAATGTACTTGGTTTTGATTGCGTTTTGAGTCGTTTATTTTGGGTAGGTTTCGTAAATTGTGAAATGGAGAAATGTATAAGAACAATGTAGGAGGTCTGAAATGAAAACGGTGATGAATGGTTTAGTTTAGTGTGTATTATATGTGTATGCAGGGGAAGATGAAAAGAAACAAAAATAGGGGGAGGCGAAGCAAGTCCTCTGGAAATAAAATTCCAGAGGACTTGGCGATCGATCGCCTAGGGAGGGATCGATCGCCAAGCTTGATCACCACGCTCTGGAAAAATTCCAGAGCGTGTGGCGATCGATCGACCAAAGGGGGGCGATCGATCGCCTGGCGAACTATCGTGAGGCGATCGTTCACAACCGCGAGGGGTGATCATGATCGCCCCTCCCTTTTCTGACTAGCGATCGATCTCCTGAAATGGGCGATCGATCGCCCCTTGATTTTCGGGGACAAAAGTCCCTTTTGTCCCTCTTTCCTTGGCCGATTGATTTTTCATTGTTTTAATTGTTTTTAAATAATTGTTTTAAGTTTATTAAATGGTTTTTAAGTTTTATCAAATGGTTTAAAAGCATAAACTTTCGATTTCGACTTTAAAAGTTTTAATTTCGCTCAAACGTTAGGTTTAAAGTTTTAAGTAATAAAAAATAATAATACGAAAAAATTAGGAATAGTGTAAGGGTCGCTACAGTCCTGCTCTTACTACTATCAATATCACCACCATTATCAACATCAACGTATCCATCTGACCCAAGTCTGATTTTTGAAAACATAAAGCAAACTTTTAACTTCTCTTCAAGTATCACAAAATCCATTTTATGGCTTCCCAATGTTTCCTTCCTTGATTACTCATAAACCTGCTGACAACTCCCACTGCATGTGCAATGTCTGGTCGTGTGCAAACCATCGCGTACATAAGACTACTAACAGCAGAGGCATATGAAACAGTAGCCATGTAGTCCTTCTTTTCATCGGTCGAGGGTGACTGATCTTTGGATAGTTTGAAATGACTAGCCAACGGTGTAGTGACTGGCTTAACATCGTGCATCTTGAATTTGCTAAGAACCTTATTTACATATTCTTCTTGTGAGAGTTTGAGAACATCCTTATCCTTGAATATCCTCATCCCAAGGATTTGTTTTGCAGCACCCAAATCCTTCATTGCAAACTCTGTAGATAACTTCCTCTTCAGCCTGTCAATCATGCAAGTTTGCTCCAACAATCAACATATCATCAACGTAAAGGAGTAGAATAATGTAGGAATTATCAAACCTTTTAATGTAGCAGTAGCGATCGGCTTCACATCTCACAAAGCTGTTATTCTTCATGAAGCTATCGAACCTCCTGTACCAATGCCTTGGAGCCTGTTTCAAGCCATACAAGCTCTTCTGAAGCTTACACACAAGCTCCTCTTTATCTTTCACCTTGAAACCTTGCGGTTGCCGCATGTAGATCTCTTCATCTAAATTACCGTGAAGAAAAGCAGTTTTCACATCCATCTGCTGAAGATGAAGGTCTTCTTTCACAACCAAACCCAAGACAGTTCTGATCGTCGTCAACTTCACCACTGGTGAGAAAATCTCGGTGTAGTCAATACCTTCCTTTTGTTGGAAACCCTTGACAACCAACCTAGTCTTGTACCGCTTGCTCCCATCATGTTCTTCTTTAATTCGGTAAACCCACTTGTTGTACAGTGCTTTCTTACCCTTCGGCAACTCAGTCAATTGCCAAGTTTGATTTGATTTCAATGAGTCCATCTCATCTTTCATGGCTGCCTCCCACTTAATCGAATCACTAGACTGTGCTGCTTCCTCATAATATTCTGGTTCACCTGCGTCGGTCAGCAGGATATAATTAAGAGACGGAGACCATCTATGGACTGGTTTGCTGATTCTGGATGATCTTCTCAGTTCTGCAATCAGTGTTTGCGGATTTACCTCTAGAGCCACATTCTCATCAACTTCTTCTTCAACAACACCCCGAGTTTCTTTAGCAGTCGGACTATTATCAGCTGAAAAATCTCTGAAGTTGACCACAGTAGACTCTTTCAATACAGAACTCCCACTGTCAGAAGTCTTACCAACAGCATCCTTGTAAAGAACCTGTTCGTTGAAGATGACGTTCCTGCTGCGAATGATCTTCCGATTTTGATTATCCTAAAAACGATAACCAAACTCGGCGTCACCATAACCAATAAGAAAACACTTATTAGATTTTGAATCAAGCTTACTTCTATCAGAATCATCAATATGAACATATGATAAGCAACCAAAAACATTCAGAAAAGAAAAGTTTACCTTTTTACTGCTCCAAACTTCTTATAGAACTTTGAAATCTAGAGGTACAGATGGTCCTCTATTGATCAGGTAGGCTGCTGTGCTGACTGCATCTGCCCAAAAGGTTTTAGGCAGCCCGGCATGCAATCTCATGCTCCTTGCACGTTCATTCAGCGTTCTGTTCATCCTTTCAACTACTCCATTCTCTTGAGGCATTCGAGGAATAGTCTTTTGCATCTTGATCCCATTCATAGGACAATACTCACTGAAATCTGCATTGATGTACTCGCTTCCGTTGTCAAATCTTAAACACTTCACTTTCAGATTCGTTTCATTCTCAACCAAAGCCTTCCACTTCTTGAAAATACTGAATACATCAGACTTGTTCTTCACAAAGTAGACCCAGATCTTTCTTGTTGAATCATCAATGAACGTCACGCAGTAGTATGATCCACCAAGAGAAGAAATGGGTGCGGGTCCCCACATGTCAGTGTGCACTAATTCTATTTTTTTCTACTTCAGCTCCTTGCCAACCTTTAGAAAACTAACATGTTTCTGTTTCCCAAAAATGCAACTTTCACATAACTGATGCTCAACAGACTTCAGCTCTGGAATCTGACCATTCTTGACAAGAATTTTCATTCCTTTCTCTCTCATGTGGCCCAATCTGCAATGCCACAACTCTATGTTCTTCGAGCTATCAACAACGGCAATTGTGTCTCTACATGTAGAAGTCATCTATAAGGTTCATGTTTTCTGACCTCGAGCGACGACCGTTGCTCCTTTAGTTACCTTCCAAGTATTGGTTCCGAAACTGACATTATGACCTTCACTATCAAGCTGTCCAATTGAAATCAGATTTCGCATCAACCCTGGCACGTGTCTCACTTTACTGATCTTCCAAACAGAACTGTTTGCTATTTTCAGTTTGATGTCACCGATGCCTCCAATATCCAGTGGCTCACCATCTGCAAGGTAGACCTTCCCATAGTTTCCAACCATATAATTATCCATTAATTCCTTGTGTGCGGTGGTGTGAAATGACGCTCCCGAGTCCAAGACCCATGAGTCTATCGGGCTGTCGGCTGAAAGAAGTAAAGCATCAGTGATGTCTGCCGTTACTGCATTTGCTCCATCATCTTTGTCATTTTTGTTCTTCTTCAGTGCTCTACAATCCTTCGTCATGTGACCCTGCTTGCCACAATTCCAGCACTCAAGTGTTCGCCGGGACTTAGACTGACCCATTCCATTTTTTGACTTGGATCTGGATCTGCCCCTACCCCGGTTGGAGTTTCTCTCATTATTTCTTCCTCTGTTTTCAACATGGAGAGCTGAACCTTTTGATGTTTCACCAGAATCAATCTTTCGAACTTTCTTGGCAAGAATGTGATCCCTCACATCAGTGAATACTAATTTTGCACTTCCGACTAAATTACTGACTGCTGCCCTCAGAGGCTCCCAGCTATTCGGTAGAGACGCCAACAAAATTAGGGCATGAACCTCATCCCCAAAATCAATATCCTTAGATAATAATTGATTCACAATAGTATTGAATTCATTCAAATGTGCAGCAACAGACGTACCATCAATCATCTTCAGATTAAAAAGTTTCTTCATCAAAAATACCTTGTTATTTGCAGAGGGTTTCTCGTACATATCAGATAGAGCCTTCATCAGACTCGCGGTGGTCTTCTCCTTCGCCACGTTGTGAGCAACGCTTTTGGCTAGCGTCAATCTGACGCCTTCCAAAACCCATCTGTCAAGAAGATTCCATTCACTGTCTTCCACCTTTTCTGGCTTCGCACTCAAAGGAAGATGAAGTCTTTTTTCGTATAAGTAGTCCTCAATTTGCATTCTCCAGAACGCAAAATTTGTCCCATCGAATTTTCCAATACCGTGACTTGTGATATCGTCGCCTGTCATGTTATCCATAATCAATGCCCAAAACTGATATTTTCAGATCAATTATTCAACCCTAATAATCAATCTCCACAATATCAATAAATCTGCCAAATAAATTTTTCGAGCCTGAAAATATCTGAATCAATAACCTTGCCCAAACATTTCCCCAAAAATTGCTGCCTTTTAAAATCAGAATAAATCTTGCAGAATATTCTGAACCAATAAAAATCGCCCAACAAACAGATAATTTCTCTATTAATTATTCAACCCAATAATCAATTCCCACTAGAAAACTCTTCTCAAATCTGAATAACCAACAAAAAATAATATCCCTTTTGTTTCTGTTTGTCACTGAAGAAAAAACAAGGAAACACTCAGATCGGACTGGTTGTGGGTAGTTTTGATCGGAGCCCGGCTCCGACCTGTTCACGGCGGTCAGCGGCGAGGTGCTGTGGAATGGTCGGTGTTTCTCCTCTGTTGCTTCGCGGCTCGGGATTCAGGCAGAACAGGTTGGCGAGATTGATTCAGGCAGAACAGAGTGTTTCTCCTCTGTTGCTTTGCAGACAGCAGCGACTGTGCTAGGGCACTCTTCCTTCGCACGGCGAGGTTCTGTTCTGTTTTTACTTTTGTTTTCCTCGGCAGAAAACAAAAGACAATTTGTTTTTTTTTTTTAATTTCCTTTTCTTCTTCAACCTTTGTAAATTTCACGGACCGAAATTACAAACCTGACAAATCGTTTGATATCCTTCGAATAATCAAATCCTAATTTTCAAAAACCTTCAACCTGAAGCTTTGATACCAGTTGTTAGGATTAGACGTCATAATCCACCTGTAACGAACGATAAGGAATACGAAAAAGAAATAACACACAGATTTATAGTGGTTCACTCTTGTTGCGAGAGCTACGTCCACTGGCCGTTGACAGATTTCACTAAGATCAAAAAACACGAGTTACAACAGTTTTGCCTCTCTCTCTCAGACACTCTGATAATCTGTGATACACTCGATAACCTAAACACGTCTTTATATAATAGACGATTTAGGCTTACAGAATAACATGGTACTTAATTACCAAAATACCCTTAACCTAAATTAGGCTCCATAACTCAACAAGATTGAGTATCCACAGTATTTATTTTATTTAGGATATGTTGAGGTTGACACCCAACCTTGATATTGAATTTAATACTGACTCAATGTTCCCAGCACTGCTCTAGTATCTATCACTCCCGACATGATGGCTTTAGTTTAGTTGAGGGAGCTAAGCTTGCAACTGATTTATTTTTTTGGTAAAACTTTTATTTGGGATTTTATGTCACAATGAGAGATATCAATGTTGTTCCTCAAAAATATGATAATTTGCTTCTGTATTCTGAGATGACATATGAGACAAGTTATGGGCATTTTCATTTTATGATGCTCTTGTTTTGATTGATCAATGCCCCAATTATTTTTATATACTTGATTATTTGAGTTTATAAATATAATGACTTCTTTTTCCAGTAAGATATTGTCCACTCTGATAATTAAGTCGTAACCCAATATCATCCCCTTATGGTTTTCTTTGGCGAGGACTTCCCAGTCGGTCACCTAATATGGTACTGCTCTCACCGGAGCATTTTTAACTTCGGAGTTCTTATGGGATCTATTACCAATTGTGCTCCAAAACGCGTTTTACTATCTTGGGAGGATTTCCTTACATATGTTTCATTTCCATATACCTCCCTAAGCGATGTGAGATTGTGACGACTAGGGGTGAGCATGGTCCGGTCCGGTCCAATTCTGAGACTACACCGGACCAGACCTTAGGATTCGGGATTTTTATCTTGAATCTCAGAACCGGCCCGCCAAGAGATTGGGACCGGACCGGACCGAAATGTTCGGTCCGGTCCCGGTTTCTCCCACCAATGTTTTTGTATCCTTTCAGGGCATAGAAAATTAGAAATCAAAAGAAATTTTTAATGATTTGAGAAAAATAAAGAAGAAAGGGAAAGTTGCAACAACCTTACAACCTTGCATTAACGAAAATAAGTGCTTGAAATAATGACCCATCTGACCTCTCTTTCCAGTTTCCAAATTCCTAAACAGGCAGTATTGTGGACCCAAACTTAGCGAGGATTTTGCTTGAAGTTCAGATCCTTTGCTAGAACATTGATTTCTGGAACTTGGTTCTGGTTGATTCTGTGATAAAAGATTAAAAAAAAATCATAATAATAAACTATAATGCCTCCAAAATGGTAATGTAGGCCACCTTTGTTTGATGGCAGTGACTATGTTTACTGGAAGGCGAGAATGAGAATATTCATTCAAGCCATGGACTATGAATTATGGAACATTATAGAAAATGGTCCATTTAAAGCCATGAAAACTGAAAATGAAATTAGTATTCCTAAGGACTCTTATGAATTAACTGAGTCCGATAAGAGGAACCTGAGTCTAAATACTAAAGCAATAAATACACTATACTGTGCACTGAACAGAGAAGAGTTCAATCGAGTTCAGAGGTGTGATAGTGCACAAGAGATATGGCATTTGTTAAAAGTCACACATGAGGGAACAAACCAAGTTAAGGAGAATAAACTAAGTATGCTTGTGCATGAGTATGAACTTTTTTCAATGGAAAAAGATGAGTCTATTTCATTTATATTTACTCGATTTACTAACATAAATAATGGTTTAAAAGCTCTTGGTAAATCATATTCTAGTGAAGAACAGGTCAGGAAGATTCTCAGATGTCTTCCAAGAAGTTGGCAACCAAAAGTGACAGCCATACAAGAAGCTAGGGATCTCAAAGTGCTCAAGCTTGAAGAGCTCATTGGCTCTCTGATGACTCATGAGATAACCATGAGAGCCAATGACAAGAAAGATCTCAAAGAGAAAGAGATCAGCAAAAAGAAGGATATAGCACTTAAGGCTTCCTCGAGCAAACAAGATGACTCTAAGGAAGAAGATGAAGATGAGGACATTGCTCTTATTACCAGAAGATTCAGCAAGTTCCTCCAGAGAAAAAGAATGCATGAGAGAAAATTCTCTAGAGGAGAAAAGCCTTAAAAGGAGAAGGAGATAACCTGTTTTGAATGTGGGAAGCCAGGACATATCAAGGCCGAATGTCCTCAAGCAAAGAAAGGCCCCAAGAAATTCAAGAAGAGGGCAATGAAGGCCACATGGGATGATAGTGAAAGTGACACTTCCTCAGAAGATGAGGAAGTAGCCAATCTGTGCTTCATGGCACATGAAAATGAGGTTAGTGTTTCCTCTAGTGATAGTGAAACTGAGGATGGAGACTTAATCGATACTTTTAATGATCTAGTAAAGCAATTTGGGATGCTAAAAACTAAATACTAAATACAATCTGCTGAAAAAGGACAATGCAGGTTTAGTAGAAAAGCATGCAAAAGAAGTTGACTCACATGAAAAGGAAATTAGTGATCTGAAAAGTATAAATGAAATCTTAAATAATATTGTTCTGAAATTTACTAACGGCAGTAAGAACTTAAATATGCTATTAGGAAGTCAAAGAGTAACTTTTGATAGAGCAGACCTAGGATATGAAAAATTTAATAAAAAGAAAGCATATAAAAATTTCTTTGTTAAATCAACTACCTACCATGCATGTAATGAAATAGGACATAAATCATATGAATGTCCTTTGAAATTTAGTAGGAAATCAAGCAGTAAACTTCAATGGGTTCCTAAGGGAACCAGACCTAACACTAGAACCTAAAAGGTTTGGGTACCAAAGAAGACAACTTGATCTTCTGTTTTACAGGTTGACTGTTCTCCCGGAAAAAACCAGTGGTACCTTGACAGTGGATGCTCGAGGCATATGACGGGAGACTCAACCAAATTTACTGTTGTCAACAAGAAGAAATGAAACATCACTTTTGGTGGAAACCAAAAGGGTAAGATTTGTAACGTCCCCGAACCCACCCCGGCTCGTTGCGCTACTTTGCTAACCAATCCCGCGTTTAAAACGACGTTTAAAATAATTTTTGAAGAATTCTCGACTCGATTTTTGGGTTTTTCGAACCCTCAATTTTTATGAGAAAACGTGCCCAAAATACGTTTAAAATATGTCAGAAAATATCAGGTTAAAATATTTTGGAAATAGCAAAAAAAATAAAAAAAACGGGAACCCGACGTTATTTGTTTTAAAACTAAAACGAGCGGCATAATGATCACTAGTCGCCCAAAGTACTATCTGAGTTCTCACAATTATTTTCGCTCCGCTGAGTTTGTTCAACTTCTACCTCAATCATCATTTAACGCTATCAAAGCCTTAAGTCGCTATCAAAGCCTTAAGTCTAAATTACCTCATTTCGCACTCTTCACCCAATAACATAGTTTAAATGCATAACTTAGTCTAACTTTCCTAACTATTTACTCTTACACATTTATTAACTTTAACTTAATCAATCATCACCCATACTTTCAAATTTTTACAATTTAATTCTCAATATCCTCTAAGTTCTTCAACTTCATACGAAATACTCAATTTCTAATGGCTAACTCTCTTATCCTAACTCTCTCTCATAGTTAACTAATCTCATCACTATACTCTCAACTCCTCTATCTAAGTTTCAACTCTAACGTTTCCTCGAGCCAATTTCATCTAATTTCTCACTCATAGTCTTGAGTACTGACACTTCCTAGATTTCCAAATTTCTAATCACATTAACTATTCCAACACTCAATCAGTGACTACAATTCACTCAATCGTAACATAAGCGTGCAAATTTCTAACGAGGATCTCTTTATCCATTCTCTCTAATAATCCTCATGGTTGTATCCATTATTCTTAATTTCGTCAACTATGGTCTCTGGCATTCATCAAATATTTCTGTATGTTTCTAATTACGTCAATCCCAACTATACATCTGAATACCCCATAGCCCTTACGCTTGGTAATTTCACCTTACCCGACTTACAAAATTTTCTACTGTCACATACTATTTGTTCCAATTCTCTCCAACACAATACTCAATTTTTAACAACTACCCTTCTTATCTTAATTCTCCCTCAAGGTGAGTTAGTCTTATAATTCCCCCCTTTTCTTAAATTCGTCTGAAATCCATCTGAACCTGATATAACCACCCTTCTATCATTGCACTATCTCTACTTACCTTCTATCTAATACCTCGTAATTTCTAATGTGCATTGCACTATCGCTACTTAATCAAGGCATCTACAGTTCTAATCATTTTAACGGCGTACTCTAACACTCAACCACTCATGTATCCATTAAATACCATTCTTTGTTTAATTCCTCAATTTCCTAATTAGGTATCTCCATCATTTACTTTTCTAATAAATCCTTACTCCCAATAATAATAGCCTCGAGCATTCATCTAGGTTGTCAACTCTCTATGACTCTAGTTTGGGTCATTCTAACTATACCTCATAATACCCAACAGTCCTTAATTGAGTAAACTACTAAGTTGGTACTTATTTCCTAAGGAGCAACTATTTTTATAACCTGAGCATCACCGTGCATTCAACTTTGACCCTCTAATACCTTAAAATCTTTTGGCTTTCTACCTCGAGATAAGTTTCTCATATTTACATCCTCAATATTAATTAATATAAACACTCCTACATGATTACTCAGATTCCCTAATCACCACTTTGCCTCGATCAGTCACATCCTCTAAAGTGCTAAAATAATTATTTATTTAAACTAGACGTTCGAATGCAATCTACATCTAGATACGTCCACTCTTTTCACAAATCCTCGTAATCTTACTAATGGCATTACAACAGTCTAACGTATCTGTCAATAATTTCGCTTCTAACTTCAAACTCCACTCTGGTTCATCGTATTCTATAACTCCAAGGGTTTACAAATGAGGGTCCAATTTCTATCTATCACAATCTTATCATTCATCAAAACATTTCTCTAAGGGTAATCAAATTCTAGGTATACCATTCTGATAGTCGTATCCTAGGTTATGTATTTTAGTACATAGCTCTCTCATTCTAAGATTTACTTTATTTCACATTTATCCTACCGCATCACATTAGAACATAACTCACATCTTCCTTAGCGGCTATTGCTTTTACCTAAGCTAACACTTTATGACCTTTGGCTTTGAGCATTCTCGGGAAAGATGACCAATTTCAAAACAGTTGAAACATCTACCCGCATACTGCTCACACTCTCCGGGAGGGACTTTTAAATACTTGAGACATTGCGGATACCCTCTCCTTTGCTGCCGTCGCGGCTTCTTTTCTCCCCTCGGATCGATTAAATTGTCTCTCGGCCTTTTTATTTCGTGAGACTGTGAAGAAGATTCTCCCCTGCTTATCTGGGATATAGTTTCATTAAAGTTTCTCCTAAGGTTTTCTACTGACTTAACCCAATCCCATTTGGCCAATGCTACTTCTATTGTCTTTGCCGCCCTATCCCAGTATGATGCATCTACTCGTTCAGATATAATCAATCTCTGATTTACCAGTAAACCCCACAATTCAGTTTGCATACAGACCAACTCTGTAAGAAGCTTAACTAACTCTTCAAGCTCATTTCTAGGTTGTCCTGGTTGTTGTGGGTTCCTCGATATTTTTACTCTAATCCTGTAAAGGTTAGAAAAAACCAACAACCAAACACATTGGCCCAATCAAAAATGCAGAAACAGAATCGGCCCTTATAGGTTTAAAAATCGGTTTTTCACCAAAACTCATAATTTCTCTAATCTATCCACTTTAACGCTCTAAACCAACCTAACTAAGAATTAAACCATCAAAAATATGAAGAACATACCAAGGAGAAACCAAAATTCGGAGTTGGCATTTAGGGTTTCCCAAACCCTTTCAAAAACTCTTCAAAACTCATCAAAACTACCAAAAATCACTCCCCATATGCATATAACTTAAAACCCAACTAAGACTTACCTTAAAACTTGATGAAAATGAAGAAAAATGGAGAGCTTCAATGGCTGCCCTTCGTGGAGAACAATGGAGAAGAAGAAGAAATTTTCGTTTCAATTTTACTTAACTTTACCAAATTTATAAACATCACTTTTTTCCACTTTTGATTTTTAACCACAAACTTCATAATTTTATAAAAGCACCCACACCTCTTTCTCCTCCTCCATTTCAACGTGAAAGCCTCTCCTATTTGACTTGTCTTCCACTTATGTTTTACTTCTAATTTTATAAACTTCTTCTCCTTAAATGCTATTGACTTTTCAACCTCCTTTTTCTCACTCACATTTCCACTTGTTTCCCAACGTGGTTCTCACCTTTTGAATTTACAATTTAACTTTTCATATAAGTTCCTTTCTTTCCTTTCATTTTATTTATTCTCTCATTTATTAAGTTTGACTTTTCAACTCAATACTCATCAAACCTCTAAACCATTCCAACGTGTAAACACCATTCATCCTCCACTTTTCCTTCTTTTTGACTCTTCAATCCTACACCTCATTATCACTCATTCAACTACTTTACCTCAATTCTATTGGTTCACTACTTCTCTTTTGACTTATCAAACTTTCTCTTTTCTACACTTGATTTAATTTAACTAATTAACTTTTCTAATCCTTAAGCTTTCCTCTTGTTTTACTTTCAATGTGGGCCTAATTTTAACTCCCTTTTTTGTTCCCTTAATTTATCTCTCTCATTTATGTTAACCAATAATACACCAAAATTCCAGGAGATATGTTATGTCTTATAACCTAACCTATCCAAGGCTACGCACGTTTTAGGAATTTCTCAGATGTTACAAGATTGTTGGCATCGGTAACATAGGTAACAACTCTAACCCCATCATTGAAAATGTTTTATTAGTTGAAGGGTTAAAGCACAATCTGTTAAGCATCAGTCAGCTATGTGATAAGGGATATAAAGTATCATTTAAATCTGATGCTTGTGTGATTAAAGATAGTCTGAATATCAAAATTCTGTTCAAAGGCTATAGAAAAGAAAATGTTTATATTATTGATTTAGAAAACTTTAAACGAACTGAAGAAAAATGTCTTGCTGTGAATCTGTTGGTAGATAGTTGGACTTGGCATAGGAGACTAGGACACGTAGGGATGGATACCTTAGCTAAGATTACTAAGAATAATTTAGTTAGAGGGATTCCCAAGATATCCTTTGAGAAAGATAAGGTCTGTGAAGCTTGTCAAATGGGCAAGCAAATCAAAAGCTCCTTTACATCAAAAAATGCAATCTCTACTTCTAAGCCTCTCCAACTTCTTCACATGGACCTCTTCGGTCCTTCTAATGTAGCCATCTTAGGAGGTAGATTCTATGCTTTTGTCCTTGTAGATGATTTCTCTAGGTTCGCATGGGTTTTCTTTCTTAAGTCCAAAAATGAAACCTTTGAAACTTTCTCTAGCTTTAGGAAAAAAGTTCAAAATGAAAAGGAACTCACCATAGTTGCTATTCGTAGTGATCATGGTGGAGAATTTGAAAATGAAAAATTTGAACTCTTGTGCCTCAAGTATGGAATAGAGCACAACTTTTCCTCTCCTAGAACCCCTCAACAAAATGGTGTTGTTGAGAGGAAAAATAGGTTTCTCCAAGAGCTTGCTAGGACCATGCTTAATGAAAATTCTCTTCCAAAGTATTTCTGGGCAGAAGCTGTTTCAACAGCTTGTTATGTGCTTAATCTGTAGCACTCGGTTCTATCGAACCAGCTCTTTTATTATTAATAAAATACACTTGATTAGTCAATAAATTAAGTAGGGTTATTAAATAACTTGGCAAGGGCATTAGAGTAAATTGCAATTTTCAAAGAGTGGATAACGTATTTAAGGGAAGAGGGTTGGGTTTAATGCACTGTAGCCGCCACCATTTCATACCATTTCCTCTTCTGGTTCTAGCTCAGGCAGACGAGCTCTCTAGGCGATCTTCCTCGCCCGATTCACCTTCGACCTAGGTAAGTTTTCCATTCATCTTCTCGATATTATAGTGAGTAGATAGCGGGAGTGCAATGCGTGTGTAACTTGGTGAATGCTGTGAGTGAGCTGAGTTCGATTTTAGTGCTGAACCAAGAATGTGCGATGACCCGAAGTTCTAAGCTAGCTCCTTAGATTTGTGAATGGTGTAGGATGAGATTTAGTGAAGTTCTGATTAGTGTTCTGTTTATGACACTAGGTGAACAGAGCTTTCAAGTAGTTGAAACCGAGCGATTTCCAGGAGACCAGGTAAGTAGAGTTTGTTTGTGCCTTCGGGCCTACATCACAAAACAGTAGGATTTATGTATGTTTGTGTGTTTATTTCCAGTTGTCATGCATCATATTTTGAAATGTACGAAAATGAATTTACATGATTTTGAATCGGCAAGGAATGAACAGATTGAAACAGTACGAGAAGCAGATTTGCTGTTAAGGGAATTAATCCAACCCTTAATGAGCCAGTGGATTGAGGTTTTGGGGAAAGTGATCCACTTCCCAATCCTACAGGGGGATCTGAATAGTTATGAGTATCAGATTTGCTGTTAGGGGAATTAATCCAACCCTTAACGAGCCAGTGGATATTTATACTTTGGGAGAAATGATCCAACTCCCAATTTCACAGGGGGATCTGTACAGAAACGATGAATATGCAACTGAGATGAGAAAAGTAGAAACTGCATGTTTAGGAATTTATGTTTCAGTATTTCATTTCATTATTGCTTTACTTGCTTAGCATTAGGCTAATAGATGAGTTTTGTGATGTAGGTGAAGAAGCTTTAGCAGGTGTGTTTACTGAGTTCACAGAGGGCTAGTTGGGTTGGAGGAGTGCATCCACACAATGTTCTAGCAGCTGATGGGGCAGTTTAATTGATGTCTGTTGGAGTGAAGGTTTTATTATCAATGCTTTATTTTAGATGGAACGAGTTTTCATAACAGTAGTGATTTCAGTGTTTTGAACAAAATGAGTTTTACTTTCTGATAATGGCATTCCGCTGAGATTTGAAGATTTGTACTTGTTGGATTTTAAGTAATACATGGGTTTGAATCCTTTTCTGAGTGATTTCAGTAAGGCAAATAGATTCTTTTCTATAAATGGAGTTGTATTGTATAATTAGGAGTAGCCAGAATGTCGCCCTGAATCTATCGGTAGATGGAATCTATCGGTGGATGGGGTGTGTTTTGTTATCTGTCGGTAGATGCATTCTATCGGCAGAAGTTGAGTAGTTTGAACCTACCGGAAGGAGATGTCTATCGGTAGATGTTTTTGTCATTTGCTATTGATAGAAGTAATTCTATCGGTAGATGTTTAGTCCTGTCGTTTTGGATGACGTCATCGGCAGAAGCCTGTTTCTGTCCCTTCCGTTGATTCTATCCATCGGCAGAAGCGTTTGACTTCTGTTGTTCTATCATCAGCAGAAGTTGGATGACCTTTATCGGCAGATGAAGTCATGTTGACTTCATCGGCAGATGAAGTTGTATGAGCAGTCGTGTTAACCTTATCGGCAGATGAAGTCATGTTGACTTCATCGGCAGATGAAGTTGTATGAGCAGTCGTGTTAACCTTATCGGCAGATGAAGTCATGTTGACTTCATCGGCAGATGAAGTTGTATGAGCAGTCGTGTTAACCTTATCGGCAGATGAAGACTAGTTGACTCATCGGCAGATGAAGTTGTGTTGACGTCATCGGTAGGCGCAGCCCGCCGAGAGATGTCTTCCAGTTCCAAGTCTTCAGGTCCACGTCATCGGCAGGTGTCTTATATTTGCTGTGTCCGCTTCTTCCGTTGATTTTCCACCGGCAGATGTGGTTGTCTTTAGAAATCTAATAGTGTTTTGTGATTTAAACCTTTATTTCTTTTAGTCGATTATCTCGAACATTTTATCCAATTTTCCAAACATTTTATGGTTTTGTTTAACTCTAAGTTATTTAAATTAATTCCGCTACAAAATTTTAAATTATGAACGAAGTTTTTAGTTCGTGTACGGGTTTTGTGTGATGAACCGGGTTCAGAGAATTCGGGGCGTTACATAATCGGGTCTCTATAAGACCTATTCTTGAGAAAACATCTTATGAGCTTTGAAATGGAAAAACCCCCACTGTTAAGTACTTTAGAGCCTTCGGTTGCAAATGCTTCATTCTTAACACTAAGAATAACCTAAGAAAATTTAATTCCAAATCTAATCTTGGAATCTTTCTTGGTTATTCTCTCTCCAGTAAGGCTTATAAAGTGTTCAATAAGAGAACTCTAGTTGTAGAAGAGTCTGTGCATGTCAATTTCGATGAGACTCCTCAACTTACAATCACTGTGGATGGGGAGGATACCTTAGGAAAACAAATGAATTCTCTTTCCTTAGATAAATCTACTGAAGTCCTTCAAGGAGAAAACTCTCTAGATATTGTTCCTGTCAATGATGAATTAGCAGCTCTGCCTAGAGATTGGAAGTATGTAAGAAATCATCCTTTAGATGAAGTTTTAGGTGATCCTTCCTTAGGAGTAAAGACTAGATCCTCTCTTAGGAATCTCTGTGCCAATGTGGCATTTATTTCACAAGTTGAACCTAAGAGATTCAAGGAAGTAGAGCAGGATGAAAACTAGATTATGGCTATGCAGGAAGAGTTAAACCAATTCGAAAGGAACAATGTTTGGGAACTTGTTCCAAAACGAGTTGATCATCCAATTATAGGAACAAAATGGGTGTTTAAAAACAAGATGGATGAAAGTGGCTTAGTTATTAGAAACAAAGCTAGATTAGTTGCTAAAGGGTACAACTAAGAAGAAGGAATAGATTTTGAGGAAAACTTTGCACCCGTAGCTAGATTAGAGTCTATTAGGATGCTCTTAGCATATACTTGCTACAAAAACTTCACACTCTTTTAAATGGATGTAAAGAGTGCTTTTTTAAATGGTTATATTATGGAAGAAGTTTATGTAGAGCAGCCTTTAGGATTTGAAAACTATGAAAAACCTGACCATGTTTTCAAACTTAGGAAAGCTCTCTATGGACTTAAACTGTAATACCCGGCTGTACGGAATATTTATATTTTAATATAAATGGCATTTTTGTAAATATGTCAAATTAAGTCAATTTTGTGAAAAGAAAGCGTCATTACGATCCTAATAATTAATAAGGATTTTAGAAAAATTTCGAGAATTTTAGGAGTCGTAACGCTAATTTTACAAAAAATTACGTTTATCGTAATATAAAGGATACTTTGGTAAAAATAGTAAACGAGGTCCGAATTGCAAACGGACAGTTTTAATTGAACCCTTTTAATAAGTTGAAGATATTGGTGAAATAAGAAAATTTGGAGAAGCCGAATCGATAGCTAATTAACGAAACGAAGGACAAAACAAATAAGAAATCAAAGGAAGGGTGATATGGTAATTTGACAAGCCAAAAATTATATTAAAAATCTTAATTCCTCTTCTTCTCCAGCAAGCCACGACCTTTTCTCCCTCCCCTGCGATTCTGCCCTCTCCTTGCGGCGATCCCTCCTCAACGCCGACAATTTCTCTCCGATTAACCTCTGGTTCTTCGTGTTTTCTTCTCCATTCACGATTCTAAGTAAGTCTCTAACGTTTCCCAGCTTTAGTTCTTAGTTTTCCGGAGTTAAAAATGATTAGGGTTTCGTTTAGGGTTTGTGAAAAATGTGATTTAGGGTTTGAAATTTATAGGTTTATCATAGTTGTGAATATATTGAATGTATCGGACGAAGTTAAATCGAATTGTAAGAAATGTTAAAGTTTGAGAATTTTAGGGTTTTTGGAAAACTCGTTATTGGAAATTTCGAGGTATCGAGCACTAATTCTTATTAAAATGCCTCGATTAGTTAAGTTAGAATTTTAGAAATTTCCTTAGTTAAGGATTTTGTTAAATTGGAAGTTAATGGTTCGAATTTGTTTTAATGTCGACGTTGTAAATTTATTAGGTAAACGACGCTCGTGGATGGAGCTTGAAGTCCAACGCGCATGAGGTAAGTTCTCGTGACTTACTCTGGCCGATAGGCCTACACCGTACGTCGAAGTTGTCTTGAGGAGTTTTAGTGACGTGTTTGTTTAAATTATCTTGGTTGGGTAGATTAGGTTTGGTTGTTTTATAGGTTGATTGTTTGATGGTATTTGTCGGGTTTTAATGGTATACTCTTTATGTTTATGTTATATTGAACTGTTCATGCATCATGGTTTTAAAAATGTCATGAAAATGAATTTACGCACGGATTTCATGAAAAGAACATGCATGTAAAGGCAAGTAAAGTATCATAGTAAACAACCATGACATGGGGTTATCGGGGATGAGGTTCAAACCTGGCGTTCCGTGGTGAGCGGGTTTTCCTCCCTTCAGATGGTGTGGGCTGTCTAACTGTTGGACGTGCCCTATCCATCTGTCGAGCGTTTCCGATAACCATAGACTGACACGTACTAATATATGCATTGACATTGACGGTTTTCATAAGCATTGAGCATACATGATCATGCATTAGCATTTACGTAGAGCTTACTGAGATTTTTATCTCATAGGTGTCTTTATGGTGTAGGTGAAATAGATCCAGGTGAGGAGGATTTTCCTCTACCAGACGATCGTACAGATTGAAGGAGGATGGCCTGTGGGAGTGCGCTGGGCAGTCGGTGCGTTTTGACCCGTGGGGAATCATGTAAAGGTATTTTGGGACACGGTAGTTAGATAGTAGGAAAATTGTATAGTTAGAACATTTTAGGATGTTTGGTTTTGACTAGTTGATAGGTTTACGTTCTGAAGTTTGTAAACGTTTTAGAAACTTGTTTTGTAAAATGTTTGATAAATGGGATTTGTTCGGTTTTTAAACATGTCCATGCAATTCGTTTTCATGAAAATATATTTCATTCTAAACGTGTTTCCAGTCGGTTTAAATGAGGCTATGGAGGAGATACGAGTATTTGGGGTTTTATGTTAAATTGTATTTTGAAAATGTATGAAATGTGTGATGAAATGGTGAAGGGTGTGTTAGGTGTTTGTAGGTATATCGTGCAAGGGAGGAAAGGAAAAGATAGAATGGAAGAGGAAGAGAAAAGGGGAAAGGGGAGGAAGGCGCTCCCTGAAATTGAAATTCCAGGGAGGGTGGCGATCGATCTCCTGAGGAGGGGATCGATCGCCCCTTTGGTCGCCACGCTTTGGAAAATTCCAGAGCGTGTGGCGATCGATCGCCCACAAAGGGGCGATCGATCGCCTGACCATCGCCCCTCCATTTTTATGATGGCAATCGATCGCCTGAAATGGGGGATCGATCGCCCCTTTATATTTTAGGATGAAAACCCTTTTTTCCCTCCGCCTATTGAGTAAAGGTTTTAATTGTTTTAAATGTTTGTTTTAATTGTTTTAAGTTTTATTTTAATTGATTTAGGAACGTTTTAAACAATTTTCATTCTGGTTCCGATTTCGATTTAAAAGATTTTTAAATGGTTCTCCGTTTAAAAGTTTTATTTTCGCTCAGACCTTAGGTTTAAAGTTTTAAGTATAAAAAAAATAGTTACGGGAAAATTAGGAATAGTGTAAGGGTCGTCACATAAACAGGCTTCTAGAGCTTGGTATGATAGGTTGAAGAATTTCCTTGAGGAAAGGAAGTTCAAAAAGCGTAATACCGATTCAACCCTTTTTACCTTGCAAAAGGACAATGATATTCTCCTTGTTCAAATCTATGTTGATGATATCATATTCGGGTCTACAAATATTTCACTTTGTGATAAATTTGCCCCTGATATGCAAAGTGAGTTTGAAATGAGTATGATGGGGGAGCTAAAATTCTTTTTAGGATTTCAAATTAGCTAAAAATCCGATGGTATTTTCTTCTGTCAAGAAAAATACATCAAAGACCTTTTAAAAAGATTTGGATTAGAGTCCTCTAAGTCCTCTAGAACTCCCATGAGCACCACTACCAAATTGGACAAAGATGAAAAAGGAACAAGTGTTGATATTAAAAAATATCGTGGTATGATTGGATCTCTGTTATATCTGACAACTAGTAGGCCAGATATTCTCTTTAGTGTCTGTCTTTGTGCTAGGTTTCAAGCATCCCCTAAAGAATCTCACTTAACTGCTGTCAAACGAATTTTTAAATATTTAAGTGGAATATATGACTTAGGTTTATGGTACCCGAAGGGTACTTCTTTTGATCTGATAGGATACTCAGATTCTGATTATGCTGGGAGTCTGGTAGATACGAAAAGTACAAGTGGAACTTGTCAATTCTTAGGAGAATCTCTAGTGTCCTGGTATTCTAAGAAACAGAATTCTGTAGCACTTTCAACTACCGAGAGTGAATATATTGCTGCTGGTAGTTGCTGTACTCAAATGCTTTGGATGAAGCAAACTCTTGAAGATTATAATCTTTTCTATGGTAGGATTCCTATTCGGTGTGACAACACTAGTGCCATAAATATTTCTAAGAATCCCGCCCAGCATTCTAGAACAAAGCACATCGAGGTTAGGTATCACTTCATTAGAGACCATGTACAAAAAGGGGATATCACGTTGGAATTTATCACCTCATCAGATCAATTAGCAGATATTTTTACAGAACCATTGGATGAGAAGACTTTCAATGATATAAGAATTCGTTTGGGTCTAATTAGAATTGAAAGTTTTCGAATAACCTAAGTTTTGAGAGTTTACATCGACCATTCTTTCCATTGGCATCGGAAGATATGCATCATTCATTTCCCGTCGGAAGATGTGTATCATCCACTATACGTCGGAAGATATATGCATCATTCATTTACCGTCGGAAGATGTGTATCATCCACTATGCGTCGGAAGATATGTGCATCTATCAGGTGACACGTGTCACTTGTCATCCATCGGGCGATATCCGATTTTCAAGTCTCTATTCTTATAGTCGAGCGAAACCCTAGAGCATTCAAAGTTATTTGTTTAAGACGTTTCATCTTTTCAAATTCTTTCAATAACTCCTGCCCTATCCGTCGGTTCTCCACACCATAATCTTCTTCTCTTTCGAGTTTTCGCTCAAAAAGTTCTTCAATCGTCTAAATGGCATATTCATCCCGAGCGGTTCAGGAACCGGCCGAGAAGAAGGCCAAAACTTCAGTTCGTCAGCCACGAGAGCTTCCTTGTGCAACTCAGTGACCGTCTCTCTACTTCCTCAATCATGCTGCCGAAGAAAGGTATCATGACGATTTTAAACTTAAATCCTTGATTCCAAGTCGTGGTATAGCCTTTGAGGATTTAGTTGACTTGGATATAGTTGACTTGAAGCATCTCGGATTATTGGGGTTATTCGACGTTGATTCATTCTATTACCCCATCGCGATTAAGATGTTTTATGTCAATCTTGGCTACTCTTCGGACTTCTCAACAATCTCGAGCCATGTGTATGGAAAACAGATAGTTATAACATCCCAAACAATCAATGCACTTCTGGAGAGTCCACATTTAGATCACCATGTCAAATTCTTTAAGTCAGGGCATGAGCCCTCACTCCTTAACTCTTCTGAGGGTTATCAGTTTTTAAGGACAATTGCTCTAGACCTGAATCACATCCCTAATCAATTAAAGAGCAAGCACCTCACCATCCGGGCTCGGCTCTTTCATCAAATGATTGGGTACAACATCATTCCCAATGGTGGTCATTATGATCAAGTGAGTGGAATAGAATTATTTGTTCTGTTTGCACTATACCAACAGACCCCCTTCAACATAGGATTTATTGTTTTGAGAAGGATGATTCAGATTGTCACATCCAAGGCGACCTCGCTTCCATACAATCTGTTTCTCATGAAAGTCTTTGAAAAGTTTGAAGTGGAATATCCAGAGGAAGATGACCCCTTCCGTCTTCAACTTTCAAGCTACTACTCACTCTCCACTCTGAAAACAATGGGGATAAAAAGAACAAGTAAAGAGGATTTTGCATTGGATGAGACCCGCAAGAAGGTTTCTAAGTCACCTTCTGCCCTGCTGGGGAAGAGGAAGCTTCTCCTGCAGGAGGAGTCAACTCACGAAGGAGTGGATGAATCCGAAATCCCTGCCTTCGTTAATTCACCTTCATCTTCTCAGGTGTCTCGCTCTCAACCTCCTTGCCTGTCTCTTGCTCCTCTTGTTCCAAGACACCCTGCACCATCCCTTCCCGAGATTCCAGAGATTCCTACTTCTCTTTCACCTCCACTTATTGCTCCTCAAATCCAAACCTCCCCACCAAACCCACCAAATGCTCATCAAACTCCAAAACCCTATCAGAGGAGACTTTCCATTAGTGAGGATCAAATATCGGGGTTGATGGCCTGCTTGGAAAGTTTAGGAACTGCTCTCAGTTCAGTTAAAGATCAGATGCAGGCGTTATTTGTGGACTTGAGCAAGGACCTTGACTCTGTTCAAGATCGGTTGGCTTCCAGGGTGGATAGACTTGAAGGCTTTCTCACAAGGGTCCTTCGGTCTATACAGTCAAACATCCAAGCTCTTCAACCAGAACAGTTTAGCCCTCTTTGTTTCTCAGAGGCTTGTTCTGCTGACTTACTCCCTTCGATCTTCCGACCAGAGGTTGACAAGGAAGTGAACTTCATGTCCATGAATATTCAGGATGCTAAGCTTAAATTCATTGATCCTTTTGGTTCCTCTGTCACCGAGTCTCCCTCTGAGCTACCAAGTTCACTGGCTGCACTTCCGGCTGATCCACCGGTAGAATCTCCACCATGTCTGGACTTGGTGGTGTATCGAAGTCCTTTTCAGCCTTCTGCTTCTTCTGCTTCTATTCCCAAATTCGAACCACTGATAGTTCCTGATGCCAATTTGAACTATGCAGTGCCACCATCAATTAGAAAGGAGTTGTGGAAGCGCATTTTGGACTTAGATTAAATAGGAGATTTTTTTTTTTTTTGGTGGACAATTTTTACAGATTCACGAGTTGTACCAAGTTTTGTTTGGTACTCTGATCTTACAATTGTTTCAATATACAAATGTTGTGTCGTTGAATTTTTTTACTGTACTTTTCCTTTTTTTTTGATAATGTCAAGTGGGAGAAAGTAGAACAACACTGATTGATAGTATGAAATGTGTTTGCTTGTGCTGATACAAAAGTAAATTTGATATGGCATTGATAGTATGCATGTTTGAGCTCAACACTGTGAACTTTGTTTGAAAATTAAATTGGATTGAATGCACATGTTGTGGGGGAGCTAGGATTATGGGGGAGAGATATTTAATCAATTTATACTTATAGTTTGTCATCATCAAAAAGGGAGAGATTGTTGACTTAAATAATGTTTAAGTCTAACGATATTTTTGATGATGTGTTTTAAGAAGTGTAATTTGATTAAGGTAAATATATGAGATTAATGAATTATGTTAATGAGATTAATAAGTTGATTAATAAATTAAATATTGACCTCATCATATATTTCTCTAGCTTTTACGTGGAAATGCCCTTTGAAAAGGGTATTTTAGTTGTTTAACAAATCTGGTTAAGTGTTCAGGGTTTAATAGCAAAACAGGGCTGAAACTGATAAAGTACTGCATATCCACTGAAGTAGAAGAGAAGACTTCTACCGCTGGCAGAGTCTTCCTAAGTTTTCTTCTACCGCTAGGAAAATGACAAAGTTTTCTTCTACCGCTAGCAAAACGACAAAGTTTACTTCTACCGCTAGCAAAACGACAAAGTTTACATCCACCGCTGGTACTTCAAAGGCAACATCCACCGCTGAATAGTATCTTTCGGTGGCATAGCAAAGAATGCCATCTACCTGCAGAAGAAAGTGACGTTGCCCACTTACATCTACCGATGGCAGTTCAAGCATTGTAAAGTTACATCTACCGATGGCAGTTCAAGCATTGTAAAGATACATCTACCGATGGCGGTTCACTTACTTTTTCTGCCAACACTGATATTCAAAATACCGCGAAGCAACAGTGACACTCGTCCAGAGCTTTAACTCCAGACCATTAATGGCGATGAACGAAAGCGACTTCAGAACGAAACGGCTAGCTGTCTATGTACGTTCCATATTCAGATGAGAAGCCTTCGATATCTGAACCCGATTACAAACAGAGTATAAATAAAAAAAGAAGCTTGGGAGAACAACTTTTGCTGAAAATTCTCTCTGAACCCTAATACGCAAAAAGACTTACTGATACTCTGTTATTCTTCCTACAGGGTTCGATTCCATGGGCCGGTGCGGGATTTTAGTACCCGGACCGAAGATCGGACCGAACCAGACGGGAATGCATCTGGGCGGACTGGTCCCAGACTGAGAAAACGAAAGGACCGCCCGAAACCAGACCAAACACACTGGTCCGGTCTGGTTCTTGGGAGGCGGTCTGGTCCTGCTCACCCCTAGTGATGACCTCCTTTTTACGACCCAAGATTTGCCTATACTCGAGTCCAGAATTTTCCTACACTAGGCTTAGGTCTCGAGATTTGCCCCGCAACCCGAGGTTGTTCCTGCAGTCGTACTCATACGTACACATTCAGGTCATCACAATCACCCCCCTCGGGGGCCTAACGTCCTCGTTGGTACGTTTTCAGTTGGGTACAGGCTCTGATACCATTTATAACGACCCATTTTCTCAGTAAAATATTGTCCGCTCTGAGGATTGGGCCGTAGTCCAATATTCTTCCCTCACAGATTTGTTTGGCAAGGACCTTTCCAATCAGTCACCTAACATAATACTGCTCTTACCGGAGCACTTTTAACTTCAGAGTTCTTATGAGATCCGTTGTCAATTGTGCTCCAAAACGCGTCTTACTATCTTGGGAGGGTTTCCTTACATATGTTTCATTTTCATATATTTCCCCAAGAGATGTAGGATTGTGACGACCCCCTTTTTACGACCCGGGATTTGCCTATACTCGAGTCTGGGATTTGCCTACACTCGGCTTAGGTCTCGAGGTTTTTCCCGCAACTCGAGGTTTGTCCCGTAGTCATGCTTATACGTACACATTCGGGTCATCACAGTAAATATTTCATAGATCAGTTTGTCGTGGTCTTTACTAATGGTCTGAAAAAACATAAATATAGATATAAGATAGCATATTCAAAGGATAATGTTACATTTTCTAATACATAACTATTACATTCTTATAAATATACGATAGTAAATTCAAATGATAATGTTATATTTTCTAATACATAATTATTACACTAATTATTGAGTATTACGTCATAAGTTAAAAACTACATTGTAAATTTACACGATAAATTATAAGTAATTAATTATATGTAAATTTTACATAAGCATGTTAATTGACATATTCTTTACATTGTGTAATTATAGTTATGTATTAGAAAATGTAGCATTATCATTTGAATAATTAATTAATAAAAGAAGATAGCTTCTTTTGTAACATAAAACTACTCAGCTTTAATACGAAGAAGGTCAAACACTATGTAAACCTAACAAGGTGGATATTTTTAAGGGTAAATTCCAAAACAAATTCTGAAGTATGGGTAATTCTCAAAAAAACCCTCAAACTAAAAGTCCTCACAGTCAAAAACTCAAAGTTTTAAAAACTGTCAAAATGAACTCTGGCAGGGCCCCGCACACCCCCCGAATTCCCATTCGGGGGGATGAATGAATTTCACGGCCCCCCGCATGTCAATACTAGCCAGCACGTGCGCTCCATGCAAAACTAGTCGGGGGGCAAAACCACACGTTCGGGGCGCCGCATGACACAGAGGTTGAACGCGAAGGGTCTGGACCACCCAGCGCACGTGCAATGCACATGAACCATATTCGGGGGGTCACAGACATGACTCGTTCCCTCGTTATTTATAGCGAATTTAAGTCGGGGGGCCATATTTCTAACTCGGCCCCTTGTTTGTTCATGTTCTAAATGCAGGGGGCTGGAAGTTTACTCCGGCCCCCCGATTATGCCCTAGTTCCAAACACGGGGACCCGAATGTTTGATTCGGGGGGCCAAATAGTCGTTGCTATTTAAAAATTTGGCCCCCTGCTCGCCCCCCACACTCTGAAACCGAGAGGAGCAGGGCAAAATTTTTGATTTTTTTCCCAAAAAATCGTCAAAAGTTCGTTGTCGTTGTCAGAAATCACAATAATCGGGCGCCTAATCATCGAGAACCCCAAAAATACCAAAACCCTATCGCCTGCGAAACCCCTATCGTCAAACCCGAGCGTTGCCTCCCAAATCCGAGTCTTTTAATCTCTGAAAATCCCACAACCAACCTGTCAAAAAGCCAAAAATCGTCAAACCCTAGCCTATTATTGCCGAAAATCGTCAAACACGAGCCTTGCCTCACAAATCCGAGCGATTTTCTCTGAAAATCTGAGGCTGAAATGGCCCCAAAAATATCGTTCAAACGTCCTCACATCTCCTCATCAGCAGCTGGCCTAGTAAACCGACCAGGATCTTCGTCACAAGGGCCTCCGGCCGAAGTGCCCCGACCACCGCCAGGTTATTTCTCGATCAATTTTTGAATCGGGAATGTAAAGAGAGGTTTGATCGAGATATATCACTTCAGCCATATATTTATGGGAAGACTGTCAACTTCACTGGTTGGGAGTCTTTGCAGATCAAAGAAATGTTTAACAGCATTGGGTTGCAAGGGCTGTACCACATGAGTGGAGAGACTTATGATCACGTTGTTCACTTATTTTATGCGAACTTGGCCAGTACCGGGCAGGAGGGGTGCATGAAGTCATATGTCTGTGGTAAGGAGATCATGTTTTATGTCAGGCATGTGAACGAGCTGCTCGGATTTACGCCTGACAGAGCTATACAGTACTATTCTGCTTCTCGAGAGTGTGATTTCGCCAGAACACCCGAGGGATTGCAATTTCTTTGACAGATTCATCGCAATGCAAATATTTAAAAATTCACCAAACCGAGATCGAAGGAGTTGAACGCCAAAGCTCAGGTTGTTCATAACCTTATCAGTCACTCACTGCTACCAAAGGATGGCCATAGAGATCTAGCCAACTGGATGGATCTCTATGTCATGGAGAAGATGTATAGCAGCACTTTCTTGGACCCCGGGTTCATGATATTGGGGCACATGCATGAGATCGCCCGTACACGCAACAAAAATCTGTCGTATGATACTTTGATTTGGCGACTCGTGCAGAGATCACAGGTCGAGCTCCCTGCGGGAGAGCAGTTGAGAGCTCCTCGAGCCTTGGATGTATTTGACAGACTTCATCTATCTAGGATGGGTCTAATCGAGGTGGCTGGGTGTTGGATGCTGAAGGGGCAGCTTGGGGACGCTCCAACTGAGGATGCTCCAGCTCAGGATGCTCCAGCTGAGGATGCTCCAGCTGAGGACGCTCCAATGGAAAAGGACACCCCCACCACCGAGACGACGCCGCCAGTTGCCCCTGAGGTTGGCAGGATGTGAGAAATGATGCAGCAGATGTAGCAGATGCTTCTGGAGAGGTGTCAGGAGCGGCAGCATATGCAGCAGAAGATTGAGTTCCTCATCGGCAGTGTTGATCAGCTGACCCTGGGCCAGAAGAAGGTGGTTGAGACACAGGACTATCTAAGTGAGTCCATTAGAGAGGTCACTAAGAAGTTGGGGGATTTGATAGCCAGTAGAGCTGACGACAAGGACGATATACCACCAGAGTAGTTTGATGTACATTATTTGTTTATATTTCATTTGATGTACTTTTATTTGATTTTGATGTACATGACTGTTTATATTTACGTTGATTTACATTTACTAAAACTGTTTGGGTATATATATGTTATATAAATTTGTAGGAACTATTTGAAGATAGCTATGGGGAGTCATAAAACAAAGGAAACTCTGTCCAATTTTTCACTTTTTTAAATTAAATAATTAATTTAAATGAAATCGTTAATGTTTTAAAATAAATTAATGTATAAAATATATTAATTACTTAATTAATCTATTCAAAATATTAATGCAGCTAAAATATATTTTAGTAAATAAATTAATAAAGTAATGTATCCAAATTAATTTGTAATAAATGAATTTTAATTAGTATAATTACTTTAGTCACGTTATTAATTTCAATAAATTAAGTAATTAATGTATTAAAATAAAGTTAGGAATTTCAATTAATTAATGTACAAAGCATAAAAAAATCAATTCATTAATCAATTGTTTTATTCAAATTACTTATTGTATTTAAATGATTATTTAAGTAAATAATTTATTAATTACTTTAGTAATTCAAATTAATTAAGTAATTAATGTATTGAAATAAAGTTATGAATTTCAATTAAGTATTGTCCAAAGCATAAAAAAATTAACTAATTAATTAATTACTTTATTCAACTTACTTATTGTATTTAAATGATTATTTAAGTAAATAATTTATTACTACTTAAACGAATCCAAGTAATGTTCTAATTGTTTATGTAAATAATTAATATTTATTTAAACTAATTTAAACAATTATAATGTGAAAAAAAAATTTAATTACATTAACATAGATGAAATTCAACACAAATTATCACAGTCAATTTCTTATGCTCCTGCCTCGGCCGCGCGTTGTAGATTCCTGCAATAGCATGAAAACTATATTAAAAAAGAATGACAACGTAATTATGAGCGAACTGTTTAGAACTGTACCCGTGTCTCATTATTTGTGTTGTAACCCATAAACGCATCTTGGGAAGCAGCAGTGCCTGAAGTGGATCCTCGGTTAGGACAAGTGCGACTATTGTGCCCGTACTGCCAACAGATACCACACGACATCTTTGAGTTCCGTCTACTAGCTCTCGAACTTGACGGCTCATCGGCATCTCGAACTCTTGTCTTCTTGGGTCTACCAGGTTGTCGATATCTTTTTGGCGGGAATAGTTCCACCATACCTGGTACATCCGGCCAAATTAATTGGCCGTTCATGGGTTGAATAAAATTGACGTACATCTGCAGAAATGTCATCTGGTGATAGCATGGATGCACGTAATTTTCTGGCTCCACTCTCAAGAAAAACATGCATGAAATGGCATGGGCACACGAGATTCCAGTAAGCGTCCATCGGGTGCATGAGCACACCCACATATTCATGTCGACAACGAATTGTTCTTTGTCGTTGCTCACTTGAAATCGTGAACCTCCCTCAAGTGTAGGGCTTTAATTTGAAGCTGCATCTGCTAGCTTCCCAATCTTCTTATATATTTGGGGACAGAGGAGGGTCGTCAATCCCGCCATCTTCTTAAATTTTTTAACGATCCGAGTCATCATGTACGTTCAGATCGTCTCGAACATGGTGATGATCGGTTTGTCTCTGGCAGTCAATATAAGTGCATTAAATGACTCACAAAAATTATTTAAGTCAATATCACACTTGGGAATTGGAGAGAAGACATAACTAGCCCAATATCTAGGCTCTTCTCCTTGAAGCCATTCGTGGGCAGCGGTGCTGAGCCTTTGTAATTTTCTCATTTCTAAATTGAAATGAGCTCTTATGGGTGCCCTAGCTGCCTTCCACATCGCTTCTCTGTATACTTTGCCCCGAAACAGCCCTTTAAAGTTTTCGTACATGTGCCGCAGGTAGAAGCAGTGTTCGGCTTCACTAAATTCCTCATCTACGGCATTCCTCAAGCCCTGATATTAAAACAAAGTTAGTTAGTTACACACCTTAATTACACCACAACTAATTTAATTAAACAACATACCTTTTGTCGATCCAAAATAATCGTTCATCCGGCTCCATCTCCAGTGTACAAGTCTACCTTCAAAAGTCTCAAAAACCACGTCCATGTTTCATCGGTCTCTTTTTCGACGTTGACAACAGCGACAAGATATATTCCATCGTTCGCGTCAATACTAACGGCTGTGAGTAATTGTTCGGGACATGAGCCCTTCAAGTGACAGCCATTCAAATAGATAATTCGGTGACCAAACTGCAGCAAACCTGCCTTGTAAGCGGCCAAACACATATATACTCTTTGGCACACTAATGTGTCCCCCGCATCGTAAGTATGCACTTCAAAAGTGCTCCCCGAATTTGTTCTATGTATTTCTGTTTTATATAACCATATTAACTTGTACTGTTCATCAGTCTTGCCTTCGTTAAGTGTGAGAGCAATGTTTTTCGCTCTTCTGGCAAGACTAGGTGTGATATGACATCTGTGGTCCATCCTCACTGTCTCTATAATGGAAGATAGGTCCCACCTAGGGTGACTTTTGAACCTCGCCAGATAATGGTTTGCCACCCATTTTGCACTAACGTGTCTATTCTAAACTATTCTGGCACAGCTGTGAGTATCGACTAAAGCCTTTATTTGAAAGGTTTGCTCAGCTTGCTTCTGCGAAGCATGCAAATGTCACTCACACCCAGCTGAACACTTCGTCGTCAATCGGCTACTTTCACTTTTACTGAATCTTATCCCTAATCCATGTTTTACAGAATAATTTTTTATTTTGTCTTTCAGCTCTTTTAAAGTTGCATATTCTCTAGCCACAAAAAATTCCATATGAATTTCTTCTCTTACATGAACGCTTTCTACCTCATCATCGTCCGACATAACCGGTGTTCGCCGCTGATCGTCTAGAGTTCTGGATGTCGAACACACCGGTATTTGTTCATTTTCATCCGAGCCATCATCACCATGTGTAGGACTCTCGTCTGGATAAAAATTCATTCCGACATCACTATCTACTTCCTCGTCTAATTCAAACCATCTAGCTGGATCAGAATCCATCGTCTTTGCTGAAAGAGAGAAAATTAGCCTGCGCAAAGAAAATTTTCTTGAAGAATTTCAGTGATTTCTTTGAATGGAAGGTGATGACTCTTATTTTAGAGTCATTTTATGCAAACTTTACATAAGAAAACTTGTATGAATTGAGTGATTGCAATAATAAATTGGTATGAATTTAATACAATGGCTATTTAATCTTGCAGCATTAGTGTTTTGATTCAATTTAATATATTTATGTAGATTTCCCATTAAAAGTAGATTTTTCTCTTTAATTTGAATTTCACAGTTTCGTATTTGAATGTAATGTTATTAGAGGGAGAATAAAATTCAAAAGCTGAAGATCATGGAGAGAGAGGAATCAAATCACGTAAATTGAGGAAATTAGTTGCTGATTATGGAGAAGAGAATGTTGAATTCATGGAAGACTGAAGGGAATAAAGCAAGTTGGGCAGCGGAAGACGTGATGAGGGGAAGCATTAGATGACAAAAGTGGCGGAAGACGCTGAAATAAAAGAAATAAAAACTAGCGGAAGAGAGCACTGTTCAGCTGGGCAGCGGAAGACTAGAAGGGAAAGAAGGAAGCTGGGCAGCTAGGCAACGGAAGACTAGAAAGGAAGAAAGGAAGCTGGGCAGCAGAAGAATAAAAGGGAAAGAAGAAAGCTGGGCAGCGGAAGAGGCAAAAACTTGGGCAGCACTAGATGACAAAACAATTAAACATAATGGATGAGAGAGAAAAGAAAAATCCTGGAAGAAAGCTATAAAAAAGGAAAACAATCAAATACTATTTAATTTGGAGAGAGAAGACCATGAAAGGGGATATATTTATTGAAAATTCTTGCTGGAGAGAAGGTATTCTGGAGAGCTCCAACAGAGAATATATGCAACAAGCTTCAGCAGAGGAGAAGAAGACTGACGATTCTTGATATTTTCTTCTTTCCTTATTATTTTTTTTACTGTTCATCATTTTTATTAACAATTTTATTTTCGAGTTTTATTTAATTATGTCTAGTAGCTAAACTCTAATTCTTGGTTAGGAGAGAAAGTACTCATTACATATTTTATGTCTGATCTATGAATGCTACGTATTTTTCATTGAATGATTTCTCATGATTTTAATTGCTTAATTCAATTTATGTCGATAGACAATTTTGATTCACATATTCCTATTGTATCGATAGGTAAATAGGAATTAAAGATGCATGAGAAATTGAATAGATTAAAAGTGTTGCAAAATAGCTAACATTAATCTATTTGGCATTTAAGAATAGGTTGTAACGCCCCGAATTCTCTGAACCCGGTTCGTCACACAAAACCCGTACACGAACTAAAAACTTCGTTCATAATTTAAAATTTTGTAGCGGAATTAATTTAAATAACTTAGAGTTAAACAAAACCATAAAATGTTTGGAAAATCGGATAGAATGTTCGAGATAATCGACCAAAAGAAATAAAGGTTTAAATCACAAAACACTATTAAATCTCTAAAGACAACCACATCTACCGGTGGAAAATCAACGGAAGAAGCGGACACAGCAAATATAAGACACCTGCCGATGACGTGGACCTGAAGACTTGGAACTGGAAGACATTTCTCGGCGGGCTACACCTACCGATGACGTCAACACAACTTCATCTGCCGATGAAGTCAACAAGTCTTCATCTGCCGATAAGGTTAACACGACTGCTCATACAACTTCATCTGCCGATGAAGTCAACAAGACTTCATCTGCCGATAAAGGTCATCCAACTTCTGCTGATGATAGAACAACAGAAGTCAAACGCTTCTGCCGATGGATAAAATCAACGGAAGGGACAGAAACAGGCTTCTGCCGATGGCGTCATCCAAAACGACAGGACTAAACATCTACCGATAGAATTACTTCTATCAATAGCAAATGACAAAAACATCTACCGATAGACATCTCCTTCCGGTAGGTTCAAACTACTCAACTTCTGCCGATAGAATGCATCTACCGACAGATAACAAAACACACCCCATCCACCGATAGATTCCATCTACCGATAGATTCAGGGCGACATTCTGGCTACTCCTAATTATACAATACAACTCCATTTATAGAAAAGAATCTATTTGCCTTACTGAAATCACTCAGAAAAGGATTCAAACCCATGTATTACTTAAAATCCAACAAGTACAAATCTTCAAATCTCAGCGGAACGCCATTATCAGATAGTAAAACTCAATTTGTTCAAAACACTGAAATCACTACTGTTATGAAAACTCGATCCATCTAAAATCAAGCATTGATAATAAAACCTTCACTCCAACAGACATCAATTAAACTGCCCCATCAGCTGCCAGAACATTGTGTGGATGCACTCCTCCAACCCAACTAGCCCTCTGTGAACTCAGTAAACACACCTGCTAAAGCTTCTTCACCTACATCACAAAACTCATCTATTAGCCTAATGCTAAGCAAGTAAAGCAATAATGAAATGAAATACTGAAACATAAATTCCTAAACATGCAGTTTCTACTTTTCTCATCTCAGTTGCATATTCATCGTTTCTGTACAGATCCCCCTGTGAAATTGGGAGTTGGATCATTTCTCCCAAAGTATAAATATCCACTGGCTCGTTAAGGGTTGGATTAATTCCCCTAACAGCAAATCTGATACTCATAACTATTCAGATCCCCCTGTAGGATTGGGAAGTGGATCACTTTCCCCAAAACCTCAATCCACTGGCTCATTAAAGGTTGGATTAATTCCCTTAACAGCAAATCTGCTTCTCGTACTGTTTCAATCTGTTCATTCCTTGCCGATTCAAAATCATGTAAATTCATTTTCGTACATTTCAAAATATGATGCATGACAACTGGAAATAAACACACAAACATACATAAATCCTACTGTTTTGTGATGTAGGCCCGAAGGCACAAACAAACTCTACTTACCTGGTCTCCTGGAAATCGCTCGGTTTCAACTACTTGAAAGCTCTGTTCACCTAGTGTCATAAACAGAACACTAATCAGAACTTCACTAAATCTCATCCCACACCATTCACAAATCTAAGGAGCTAACTTAGAACTTCGGGCCATCGTACATTCTTGGTTCAGCACTAAACTCGAACTCAGCTCACTCACAGCATTCACCAAGTTACACACGCATTGCACTCCCGCTATCTACTCACTATAATATCGAGAAGATGAATGGAAAACTTACCTAGGTCGAAGGTGAATCGGGCGAGGAAGATCGCCTAGAGAGCTCGTCTGCCTGAGCTGAAACCTGAAGAGGAAATGGTATGAAATGGTGGCGGCTACAGTGCATTAAACCCAACCCTCTTCCTTTAAATACGTTATCCACTCTTTGAAAATTGCAATTTACTCTAATGCCCTTGCCAAGTTATTTAATAACTCTACTTAATTTATTGACTAATCAAGTGTATTTTATTAATAATAAAAGAGCTGGTTCGATAGAACCGGGTGCTACATAGGTTCACAAGAAAATTCAGATTAAGTTTTTGTCTTTTCAAAATCGAAAAGAAAATTCTAAAACGAATTTATCTAGGCAATTCGACGGAACCCTGGAAATATAAAAATTCTTGCTGTTCTGTGATTAATACTGTAGCATTGCTAATGCATTTTTGTTTGGAACAATCTTTCGTGATATTCCTCATCTAATTCAATTCATATCGACAGATAGTTTGATGTTTCATGTTTATATTTTATCGACAGGTAAATATAAATGTTAAGATGCACGATTGATTAATTGGATTAATATGTTACAAGGTAGTTAACGTTAATTCGATTGGCGATAAGAATAGAGCATATAGAAAATTCAATATTAGTTACATTCATTCAAAGTCGAAGGAAATTCTAATTTGAATTTATCTAGGCAATTCGAAAGAATCCTAGAATTATTTAATTCTTGTTGTTCTTAGACAATGCTGCAGAGCATTACCATAGCATCAGTGTAAAATCATTGTAATGAAGAAATCGATCCTAGCCAAGGCTTTTATTTATCGTTTTTACCTCGTTTACTCTGATTTACTTTGTTTTATCGCAATTCTGAATTTAATTATATTTATTTTCATTTAAAATCTCAATATTTTTATAAGATTATTATAGCGATTAATTCAATTAACAATATCCTCGTGGGATCGATACTTTACTTATTCTATTACTTCGTTAGCGACACGTGCACTTGCGTGTAAGTGTGTAAAACCACTAACAGAAGGCAGAGCTCCTTAAATAAAAAAGGAGTTCGGCCCCCCGATATATCGATGCGGCCCTCTGCGTCTAGTCAAATTATTAATGCTGGGGGCCGAGCATCTTATGCGGCCCCTCGCATGTCCATCCACAGATCAATTATTGATCTATGGATGGGATTTCGGGGGGCTGCGAATCCGTTAAGGCCCCTCGAAATTCCATCAACAGATCAATAATTAATTGATCTGTGGATGGACATTCGGGGGGCCGTATCCGATTCGCGGCCCCCCGATACCCTATCCACAGATCAATAATTGATCTGTGGATGAGATTTCGGGGGATTGCGAATGTCCTGTTATCCCCCACCTTCCCAACCCTAGCAATTATTTATTTGTAAATGGACATTCGGGGAGCCGAGTTAAATTTCGGCCCCGCGCATCAGTTTTGGAAGGCCGAGGTGAAATGGCAGCCCCCCGAGTATCAAACTTTTATGGTTCACGTGCATTGCATGTGCGCTAGGTGGTCCAGACCCTCCGCGTTCAACCTCTGTGTCATGTGGCGCCCCAAACGTGTGGTTCGGCCCCCCGACTAGTTTCGCGTGGAGCGCACTTGCTGGCTAGTATTGACATGCGGGGGGCCGTGAAATTCATTCGGCCCCCCGAATGGAAATTCAGGGGGTATGCGGGCCCCGCCAGGGTTCATTTTGACAGTTTTTAAAACTTTGAGGTTTTGAGTGAGAGGACTTTCAGTTTGAGGGTTTTTTTGAAAATTACCCATACTTCAGGGTTTTCTTTAGAATTTACCCTATTTTTAAAGCTATCTTTGCTGACTTGGAAATTTCTTATTGGAGGATGATAATTCAGAATGATTTTAAGATTTTTTTTATTATTCACTGGTCTGAAAACATAGAACGGATCTTCCATGGTTACCAGATTGCCACGTGGAATTAGAAAATCCGATACCCAATCTGTGTAACCAATAGGAATCTAGATAGTGATATCCAGCGGTAGAAAACCTGAGTCTCTGTTTCTATAAGATAGAAGCCAAAGAGTAATTACAATCATCACTCACCACTTTCGCTTCTTCGATCTGATATAACTTCTCGTCATTCGCCGATAACAATGGCTGCTTCTTCTATGGCTCTTTCTTCACCATCTTTCGCCGGGAAAGCAGTCAAGCTCTCTCCCTCTGCTCCCGAAATTGTCGGAAATGGCAGAGTCAGCATGAGGAAGACGGGCGGTAGACCTGCATCCTCCGGCAGCCCATGGTACGGCCCCGACCGTGTAAAGTATTTGGGTCCATTCTCCGGAGATGCTCCCTCCTACCTGAAAGGAGAATTCCCAGGAGATTATGGATGGGACACTGCCGGGCTCTCAGCCGACCCAGAGACCTTCGCCAAGAACCGGGAGCTGGAAGTCATCCACGCTCGGTGGGCCATGCTCGGGGCCCTCGGCTGCGTCTTCCCGGAGCTGCTATCCCGGAACGGCGTGAAGTTCGGAGAGGCCGTGTGGTTCAAGGCGGGATCACAGATCTTCAGCGAGGGGGGTCTTGACTACCTGGGCAACCCGAGTTTGGTCCACGCTCAGAGCATCCTTGCCATCTGGGCTTCTCAAGTAATCTTGATGGGCGCCGTCGAAGGCTACCGTGTTGCCGGAGGGCCACTCGGAGAAGTCACCGACCCAATCTACCCAGGCGGTTCGTTCGACCCGTTGGGTCTGGCTGACGACCCGGAGGCATTCGCAGAGCTGAAAGTGAAGGAGTTAAAGAACGGAAGGCTAGCCATGTTTTCCATGTTCGGATTCTACGTTCAGGCCATCGTCACCGGAAAGGGACCTCTTGAAAACCTCGCCGATCACCTTGCCGACCCTGTCAACAACAATGCCTGGGCTTACGCCACCAACTTTGTTCCCGGAAAGTGAGAGAAACGATGAGATTTAATTATCTGGTTGTTGAGAAAATGACTTGGACTCGATTGAATCAATGAAAAAGACTGTAAAGTTTTCATATAATTATTCTTGATTGAATCTATTTCCATCCTACACAACGTTTTCTAACTCACTGAATCATATCATGAGATTTCACTGTTAAGTTGGAGAGAAGAAGACGATTAAATTCTGAAAGGAGTCAAGTTCTTGAACATTTACTCATCACTGTTTTTGGTCTGCCAAGTTCTTCAGATGCATTATTCTCTCTTATCTTATCAGCTGGAAACTAGTATATGAAGAAAATCAGAGATACGAGTAAGACTTGTGCTGGATGATAACCATGTTCATTCCAGATTCTTAGTTTTACAGAAGACATTGACAAAAAGAGAAGCTTCCTAACTGGCTATACACATTCTGGGTCTGAGATTTTGGACTGGAAATTTTGAATCTTCTCTAACGCCCATGACATTGACAAGAGTAGATCTATAATTTCCACCTTTTAAACTTTCAAGATGGGTAATTATTATTAGGTTATGAGATAATTAGATGATTACTTTCCTTCAAAACTTAAAATCAACACGAGCGATTGTATTAAGCTTTTGAAATTCTTAATAATTGATATAGACAAGTAGTTTGTGACCGCTCGTCACGAGAAAACAATAATGATCCAGTGTGAGACTCAACTCATGCTAGTGAGGTTGTACAATATTATATCACTTGTGATAGTAAAAAGTAAATAGTTTATAGTTAATACAGCGTTTTTTTAAACTAAACCTAAAAAAAAAAATCGTGTAAATTTCAATCAAAAAATGATAATATTGCACTAGGAGAACTAAGGATGTCACGTGATTAAAGTTGTAAGTTGTAACATTGATCTAGTTAGTAAATTGAATAAACTCATCCTAGTTGAATTTGGACAAGTCTACAATTTTTCACTAATCTTTAACATGATAAATACATGCATTCAACTAACATAAATGGCCTATATACCTTGTTAAGATATTCGATGATAAATGAATCCATCTAATGCCAACGTGTCAATGACCTATTGGAGGAGAGAATACTAGGAATAAATTGAGATTTGTTTTAATCTCTCTCCTACACAGAAGACGACGAAGGGGATGGATGGATGCTTTATGATTTCCAAGCTGCCAGCTGAAGGCAGGAAATTATATTCTGAATGTTTTCAACCAATAGAAATCAAGATAGTGATTTCCAAAGATAAGAAGCTCTCGTCTCTCTTCCTATAAAACAGAAGCCAAAACGCTTACATTTTCACCACTTCTTCGAACTGCAAGAGCTTCTACTGCTTCAACGCTAACAATGGCTGCTTCTTCTATGGCTCTTTCTTCACCATCTTTCGCCGGGAAAGCAGTCAAGCTCTCTCCCTCTGCTCCCGAAATTGTCGGAAATGGCAGAGTCAGCATGAGGAAGACGGGCGGTAGACCTGCATCCTCCGGCAGCCCATGGTACGGCCCCGACCGTGTAAAGTATTTGGGTCCATTCTCCGGAGATGCTCCCTCCTACCTGAAAGGAGAATTCCCCGGAGATTATGGATGGGACACTGCCGGGCTCTCAGCCGACCCAGAGACCTTCGCCAAGAACCGGGAGCTGGAAGTCATCCACGCTCGGTGGGCCATGCTCGGGGCCCTCGGCTGCGTCTTCCCGGAGCTGCTATCCCGGAACGGCGTGAAGTTCGGAGAGGCCGTGTGGTTCAAGGCGGGATCACAGATCTTCAGCGAGGGGGGTCTTGACTACCTGGGCAACCCGAGTTTGGTCCACGCTCAGAGCATCCTTGCCATCTGGGCTTCTCAAGTAATCTTGATGGGCGCCGTCGAAGGCTACCGTGTTGCCGGAGGGCCACTCGGAGAAGTCACCGACCCACTCTACCCAGGCGGTTCGTTCGACCCGTTGGGTCTGGCTGACGACCCGGAGGCATTCGCAGAGCTGAAAGTGAAGGAGTTAAAGAACGGAAGGCTAGCCATGTTTTCCATGTTCGGATTCTACGTTCAGGCCATCGTCACCGGAAAGGGACCTCTTGAAAACCTCGCCGATCACCTTGCCGACCCTGTCAACAACAACGCCTGGGCTTACGCCACCAACTTTGTTCCCGGAAAGTGAGAGAAACGATGAGATTTAATTATCTGGTTGTTGAGAAAATGATATGGACTCGATTGAATCAGTGAAAAAGACTGTAAAGTTTTTTGTAAAATCAATCTAATGAAATCTTATTTCCAACTCGCACTGATTTCCAAAGAGAGCTTAGTCGAACTGTGATAGTAAACTCCCTTGCAATTATCGTTGTCTCTCGCCCACGTCTGCAATTTCGTTCTCAACCTTCTCCGGCCCGACCCGAGCTGATCCAATCCAAGTAGCTTTGACTCTTCTCAATTCAATCTATTAATCTTTCAACTTTTATTGAATAGTGTGATAATAAATATTGTACTTTTTAGATACAATTTTTTATTATTTATTACTTAATATTCTCTGGAGTTATAATTTAAGATAGTGTGTTTTTTTTAATCAATTAAATTTAGTAAATTTTCTATTTCACAAATCAAAATAAATGTTTTTTATTATGTAAGTAAATAATTACATGCAAACATATATAATTAACTCAACAACTATATAAGTAGTATAAATTTAATCTAATAAATATTTCCAATATGATAAATAGTAATATATCGGTATTAAAATTCAAATAAATATATATGATAAATTATAAGCCAAAAAAGATTATAACCTAGATAAAAAAATTGGCTTTTTATGCTCAACTAAGTTTTATTAGGGGTGTGCAAACCGAACCGGAACCGAGGAACCGAACCGGAACCGGTCATTTAGGTTCGGTTTTGATCGGTTTTGAGCATAGGTTCGGTTCGGTTCGGTTGCATTTCATAAAAACCGGTGATTTAGGTTCGGTTTTGATAGGTCAAAACCGGTCAAAACCGAACCGAACCAAAGCATAACTAAAAACAAAAAAAAAAAATAAAAAAATAAAACCCAGAAGCCCTAAATCGTCGGGGCTTCGGGTGTCTTCAATTCTTCATTCTTCAATCTTCATCTCCGAAGCTTTCCTCCAGAGACGAAGGCGATTCGGCGACGGCGAGAGCAGCACCGACGACAGCTCACAGCAGCACCGGCGATTCGGGTATGTTCTATTCTTTCATAGTTTCATTCGTTTTTTTGATTTTGTGTTTGACAGAGAGCAAAATCATTGATTTTGCTCTCTGTGAACTGCGAAGTGTAAACAAACACGACAGAGAGCAAATTTGCTCTCTGTCGTGTGTTTGCTCTCTGTCATGGGTTCACAGAGAGCAAAAACAATTTTTGCTCTCTGTCAAAACACGACAGAGAGCAAAATCAGCTCTCGGTCGTGTTTGTGAACACACGACAGAGAGCAAATTTGCTCTGTGTCATGTGTTACACGGCAGAGAGCAACTGTCGTGTTTGTGAACACACGACAGAGAGCAAATTTGCTCTCTGTCGTTTTTGTGACTTGGTTTCTGTGGATATCTCAATTCTTAAGTCCCCTCTCTTGTCATCTTTGAACTCGCCTACAAACTTACTAAATATGCAATAGAAAAACTGGGAGATAACTATCTTGTTAACTATTCACCTCTTTTAGGAGTGACAAGATGCAATGTACAAGTTGGTAGAAGAAAAGCTGGATCTAATGCTCGTTGTCGGTGGGTGGAACTCAAGTAACACGTCTCACCTGCAAGAGATTGCTGAACTCCGTGGAATGCTCTCATACTGGGTTGACAGTGAGCAGAGAATAGGTCTAGGAAACAGAATAGCTTCCAAATTAATCGTAAGTTTACTTTATAAACTCAAATTATGCTTTTAAATTTTTCTATGGTCGAACTAGTATTAATATTAACTTCTCTGATAGCATGGGGAATTGGTTGAGAAAGAAAACTGGCTACCTGAGGGAGCTGTCGTAATTGGAATAACACCGGGTGCCTCGACACCGGACAAGGTAAGTTTCTTCTTGAGTCTGCTGAATATTGCCACTGGCTATGAATTTGATCCATCGACTTGAATTCGATCAGGTTGTTGAAGACGTTCTTATTAAAGTTTTTGACATAAAAACGTGAAGAAGCTCTGCAATTTGCATAAAATAGGTTAGTTCCTATATTTTTTTAAATTTTTTGAAAAATATGTTGTAAAACCGAAACCGAACCGAAATTTTAGGTTCGGTTTAGGTTTGGTTTTGGTGTGCTCCAAAACCGGTTTCAGTTCGGTAAGTCCGAAACCGAAACCGATCGGTTCGGTTTCGGTTCCTCCCAAAACCGAACCGAAACCGGTTTTGCACACCCCTAAGTTTTATTGAGCTTCATTCAAGAGTCAAATCGAACAAGACTTATTTCAGGATTGGGCTTGACTCGAGTGTGGGGTCCCTCCTTAATGATGAGGGACTCGTGAGAGGAAAATGGATACAAAAGTCTTCCTTTGCAGACACATATCTTCCTCATTATTTTGAGGAAGATGTCTCGCCCTCTATAAATAGTGACTTCAAGCAGACTATCCTGCATCTGAAACCTGAAGAAAAGAGAAAAAATGAAAGTCTTCTTTGAGAGGAGGGAGAGAAATAATGATTATTTTTTAGGGGAGAGAAATAATAATTATTTTTTAGGGAAGAGAAAAGAAAGAGTGTGAGAGAAAAACAAGTGAGGTGTTTTTGTGCACATTGTGAGTTCTAAGTGCGTTGAATTTCTCTTAGTGAATATTTTATAGAATGTTCGGTTTCTAGAAAATATTGTAAAATCTTATTTTTCACAGTGATATCTTCTAGACTCGGTCTCGTGGTTTTTTTTCGATTTGGGTTTCTATGTAAAATTCTCAATGTTTATTTATGTTATTATTCATTATATTTAACGGCGTGAAAAAATATTCTTGGTATTTTTTAGATTGCATCTGCTATCATTTTTCATACCGCCTATTTAGTGGTGTAATTGTATTCTATCAATGAAGCCGCTATTGCGGAGAGATGGTTGTGTTATAGCCATCAATGACAGACTGATGAATGTTGAAGATGAAAAACGGAACAAAGTAGATGACGATGCTATCGTTATTTTGCATCTTGCTCTAGCAGATGAAACTTTATCAAGTATCTCAGAAAACAAAACTTCCAAGCAAATCTAGGATACGTTGACAGAACTATATGAGGCAAAGTCGTTACATAATAAAATTTTCTTGAAAAGAAAATTAAATACTTTTCTAATGTCAGAGTCGACAATGGTAACCGACCACATCAATATTCTGAACACATTATTTTCTCAACTTACAGCATTGGAGCACAAAATTGACGAGAATGAACAAGTCGAACTTTTACTTCAATGTTTGCATGATTCGTATGATTACCTCATTATAAATTTGGGCAAAGATGTTGCAAAAAACAAAATTGATATTCAATGATATTGCAGTTGCGATTCTTGAAGAAGAAACCAAACAATGAGTACTCTTCCGTGGAGGCCTTATGAGTAACGAGAGAGAGATTGAAGAAACGTGGGTTCTCTGGAGCCAACACGTCAAGCATGTCAAAGTCGAGTAAAAATGGCATCAAGTGCATAAGTGTTGCAAAATGGGCTACATGAAAAATGATTGTTGAAATTCGAAGAAAGAACAAGACACAAAAAGTGCTAAAGCAGAGACGACGTGTACAACCGCAACTAGCTCTGAGGGTGAAGATGATGTAAATCTCATTACTCATGAATCATGTTGGGTATGTAATTCCGGTGCATCTTATCATGTTACTGCAAAAGCAGAATATTTTACATCTTAAACCAGCGACAATTTTGGCATTGTGAAAATGGGGAACAATCACGTTTCCATAATAATTGGAAAATGTGACATATGTATCCAGACTAACATTGAGTGTGAGTTGCTGCTTAAAGATGTCAGTCATGTTACGAATGTTAGACTAAATCTAAAATCAATTGGTGCTCTTGATGATGCTGGTTATTTAAAGACGAAGACGAATGAGAAGATGGGAGAAGATTTTAGGAAATATAAAATTTTGTATTATGTTCCCTACTTTTCTTGACAATAAGAGGAGCCTTTTATACTAACTAGTGCTCCTTCAGTGCACGTCTCAGTCCTTGAGTAACTAATCCTTTAGTGCACGTCTCAGCCACTAAGTCACCCACTTAGTGCACGTCACGACCCCCGAGTATTGATTGAACTCAGTTCAATATTTGGTTTAACATCCCCCACAAACTCATAGGTCGAGGAAGAACTGTAAGTTTGACACGAAGTTCTTGAAAACGAGCAGCTGTTAGTAGTTTCGTTAAGCAGTCGGCAATCTGATTAGCAGAAGGTGAAAAAGCAAGACGTAGCATACCATTGGCAACCTTTTCTCTTACAAAATGGTGATCAATTTCCACGTGCTTAGAACGAGCATGAAATACCGGATTTGATGCAAGGTTTAGTGTACTAATGTTATCACAGTACAGCAACGGAGAAGATAATGTAGGAAATCTTAGCTCCATGAGTAAGGATTGTATCCATAACAGTTCAGCGGCTCCATTAGCAAGTGCTTTATATTCAGATTTCGTACTTGAATGGGAGACAACTTTTTGCTTTGATGATGACCAGGAAACTAAGTTATGGCCAAAAAAAATACAATGTGCACTAGTGCTTCGACGATCGTCAGGGCATGATGCCCAATCAACATCCGTTTAGCAATACAGTGTATTATCTGAACTTTGTTGAATAAAAATTCCCAAGTGAGCAGTGTCGCGTAAGTACCTTAAGACACGTTTCACAGCTTTCATATGAAGATCGGTGGGGGCATGCATTGTAACAATCAGCACTTCGGTCAGGTATTTATTCTAAGGACTTCTTTTGGTATGGTTAGAGGAATAAGAAATTTACGAGGATCTAAATTTATGGGTATTATTGGTTTGAGTGAAAAGTAGGGTTAGTGGCAAGATTGTAAATAAAGTTGATTCTAATTAATATATATAGAAAATGGAAATTCTAAAACCTCACTTAAACCTCTTACCCGATCCTGTAGCCGACTCCTCTCTCTTTCTCTACAACTTCCCCTTCCCTTCGGCGACTTTCCTTTTGCGCAGCTGCGATTTCTCCCTCTCCTAGTCGATTCTTCCTCCTTCGTTTCCTTCAAGAATCGAGCTCTAGGTAAGGCTTAGATAATGTATTTGTTAAGTTTTGATTTAAGAGTTATTTCATTTAGAACTTGAGATGTTCAGGTTCATCAATGTTAGTGTAATGTTAATATTTATGGGATTGTTTGTATTATTGGCATTGATGTTGGAATGTTGGACGTTATTGATCATAGGTTGAGAATAATGAATGTTGGTTTAAATTCCGATAGTGGAGGTATAAATGTCATTATTGTTGTTGGAAACAGAGTTATGCACCCAAGGTGTTCGATGAAATGTCTTAGAGGTTTAAGCTGAATTTTTAGGAGACTTCCTTAGTTAGGACTTGGCTAGTTTGGAATTCGGGTTTATTTAGAATTGATTTTTAACATTGTAATGCGAAATGTCTAGGTGGAAAAGACTACAAGTGAAGGCATGACATTGCTAAGGAGTCCAGGTAAGTGGGTGTGTAGGCTTTCGGCCATTAGGGCCCTACATCACCAGGGTACTAGGAAGTTTGTACTTATGTAGAATAGCATTATGATATGTCATATGGTGATGGCTCGTTCTCTGTAGTGTGATGCTTTTATGCGCAATTCTCTCATGCATCATGTTTTCCTTCAAGTGTAAATGAAATGTCTTCACATGCACGTTTTCAGTAAGTAAAGAACATATAATGTATGCAATGGTCAAGTTTGGGTAGTTAGCGAGTAAGGCACAGGGCATGTTCATGGCAAGTTATGTGGTCTACGAGGTAGACGAGGGAAAGATATGTGGTCTACGAGGTAGACGAGGGCAAGATATGTGGTCTACGAGATAGACGAGGGTAAGACATGTGGTCTACGAGGTAGACGAGGGCAAGTTAGTGCATGTGTCTACTCCTGCGTAAATCCCTCCTTTCTTTACGTACGAAACAAGAACATGAACACGAACATGATTCCTTTTATGTATGAAATATGAACAAGAATATGATTTTCACGAAGCATGCATTCATGAGCATTTATGTAAATGTTGAACTCCTTACTAAGCGTTAGGCTTATAGTTTAAACCTTATGATGTAGGTGACAGTTTGGAAGGTGAGAACTTCAAATTAAATGATGAGGCATAAGTCGAGTTGCTAGATGATGCTCATGGTGTGAATTTTGTGGCTGGGAAGCGATTTTAACCCGTGGAGTGTTGCTCGTAGCATGTTTTAGTAAGGTCTATGATATTGAAGTATAAGTAAGATAAAGTTTCCTTATGATGATGAATATTAGGATTGTCTGGTACAATGTTATGTTTTAAAGATTGCTTTTAAGATAAATGGTTTTCATCCGTTTTTTTTTAAAGTCTTCCGCTACGCGTATTCTGGTCGAGTTTATGAATTTTGTTACATGAGTTTATGGGGATGAAGTTTGAGGTTCGTAGAAGTTAAGAATTATTTGGATGTTTAGGTCATCCGGCTGACGTCACCGGTGGATGTTGAGTGTTACTGTTCACCGGTGGATGTTGAGTGTTACTGTTGACCAGTGGATGTTGAGTGTTACTGTTCACCGGTGGATGTTGAGCGTTACTATTGATCGGTGGATATGTCCTGTGGATATGAGCGGTAAAAGTGAGTGGTGAATGTGAGCGGTGGATATCATCTGCCGAGTTAATGAAGTCATGTGGGTAACACGTGGTCTGAGCGGTAGATGTATTCAGTGAATGTGATCAGTGGATATGTTTTGTGAATGTGAGCGGTAGAAGTGAGCAGTGGATATGAGCGGTAAATGTCACCTGCCGAGTTAATGAAGTCACGTGGGTAACATGTGGTCTGTGGATGATAAGCTTAAATAAGTCTATGGGTTAAGTTCAGTGGGTTTAAGATTTTAGTCGATGTTGTTTAAGTTATATGTCCGCGAGTTTTCAAAAATATATATATAACCTTAAATGATTTATGATCCGAGTCTAGGATTTATGGTATCAAGAGGAAAAATGAAAAGTTTTATGTCATGGAATGAAACTAGAAGTAAATGTACGTCAAGACAATACTGGTGGCGGCTCTGACTGGGTTGGGATCGTTACATGCATGAACTGACATAACTTGTTAATAGCAAAGGAAAGATCTAGTCTTGTTATTGTGCAGTATTGAAGAGCCCCGATGATGCTTCAATATTATGTTGCATTTGATAATGGTGTGCTATCATGAATAGATAAAGGCAGTAGAGCCAAAGAAGTATGTTGAGCCTTGAAATCAATCATCCCCTGTTTCATTAACAGATCACGAATATACTTTGTTTGGCTAAGATGTATACCTGTAGAGTGATGATGAACTTCCACACCTAAGAAAAAATGTAGTTGGCCAAAGTCTTTTATAGCAAACAGCTTAGACAAATGAGTAATTAACTCCGAAATTAATGTTGAAGAGGAACCTGTTACTATGATGTCGTCAACATAAACTAAGACCACAATAATTTCAGAGGCAGAATGATAAGTAAACATGGAAGTATCTGCCTTGGAACCGATAAAACCTCAGTTCTGAAGAGCTGTACTAAGCTTAAGATACCACACACGGGGGACTGTTTTAGTCCGTAGAGCGATTTGTGTACTGTACAGACATAATCAGGCTTATATGGATCAATAAAACCTTGAGGCTGTATCATATAAACCTCTTCAATAAGATTGCTATGAAGGAAGGCATTTTGAACGTCTAATTGCTTAATAGACCACTTTTGAGAAACTCCAATGCTAAGTAAAATCTTTATCGTTATGGGTGTGATAACAGTGTTGAAAGTTTCTTGGAAGTCAATACCTGGTGTTTGCTGAAAACCCTTAGTGACCAACCATGCTTTAAAATGACATATCGTTCCATCTTGACATAGTTTCAATCTGTAGACCCATTTTGAGCCAATGATTCAAGAGGTACTAGGTCTTGGAACTAGAGTCCACGTACCTTGAGATTGTGGCATGCCTAGGAGGCTTATCACACACTCACAGACAAAGTCTCTTGCTTTACTTAATCACTTTACTGATGACTTTGTTCTTTTTACAGATCTTGATCTTTTGGATTGACCCACTTGGGAGATTAGGCCATTGGATGTGGAGCAGCCTCTGCACATGCTACATGAGAACACAGATGGATTCAGAGCGTCATCAGACGAGAATTTGTCTTCCCGGCATCCTAAACGTGTAACCATTTACTTTATGCATTTTTTTCTTTTCTTTATTTATTTTTTTTCTTTTTGAACATTTTTTTTGTATTTTCACTTTTTTGGCAAAACATTCAGCCCTTTTTTGTGAGAGTAAGGTATATCTATAAGTCTTACTCATATCACGCATTAGATTGTTGGTTAGGTTTATATGCATGCATGGTGGTTGGCTTTGGGTTGAAGACAAAGAAGCCTCGGCCCATGATCAAGTCTCGGCCGTCAACTTAGGCTCACCAAGGAGCAACCAAGGAGGCCTCGGCCCATCAAGCTAGACGCAAGGAGGAAGCCTTCCAAACCTTAGCTAATCTGTAACACCCGATTTTACGGGTGTTTGGAATTTTACTGTATAATGGCATTTTGGTAAATATGTCAAGCTAGGTCCGTTTTGTGAACGGAAAGTTTTATTAGAGTTCTAGTAAGAAATGAGAAATTTTTGGTGAAATAAGAAAATTTAGAGAAAACAAATCGATAGACCTGTTTAACGAAATAAGTGGAGGATTTATATAAATTGAATTACGGGTGATATGGTAATGTACAAGCCAAAATTATACTAAAACCACATTTTATTCCCCCTCCCTTCTCCAACACTTCGCAAAAAAATTCCCCTCCTAATAACCCTCTCTGGCGATTGTGGTTTTCCAGACGACGGTTCCTTCCACGCCGGTGATTTCCTCCTTCAATCGATCGATTTTCTTCACGTTCTCTTCCTCAACCACGACCCTAGGTAAGGTTCTAACATTTTGGATGTTAGTCTTCGATTTTTAGAGTTGTTATACGATTAGGATTTGTTGAGTTAGGGATTGAAATTCTGGAATTCGTGGTAAATCGATTGTTTAAGCTCGGTTTTAATGTCGTGTATTGTGGATTGGTTTAGGTGAACAACGCTCACGGATAGTGCTTGGTGTGCTGAGGACCCGAGGTAAGTCTTCGTGATTTGCTTGGCCGATTCGGCCTACACCACAAGAGAAATTGTCAATTAAGGATATTGAGTGATTTTAGTGTTCAGGGTAGGTTCAATGGGTAGTTTAGAATATTTGTTATGCTAGAAGGTTTTACTAGGCTCTATCTACTGTTTTATGCTTTCTTTAAGATTGATGCATTGTACATGTCCATGCACCATGTTTTCGAAAAAACATGAAAATGAATTTCTGCACTATGTTTTCATAAAAAAAAAAGACTAAAGAAAAGACTAATAAAAAGATATGAATGCAAGTAACTATGGTCATGTCGGGGTGGGGTTCAAACATGGCTGTCCTGAGAAGAGGAGCATGGTTTCCCCCTGGTAAATGGAAAGAGCTATCTAACCGCGAGATGTGCCTTCTCCATCTGATGAGAGTCAACCCCTGGTGACACCATTTGCTGTGAAACTAAAGAATGAAAGGAATGCATGATTTTTCTGAATGGCATATGCATAGCATACATTTTCATTTACGTAGATTTACTGAGCCTTTAGCTCGATTCGGCCTACACCATAAGAGAAATTGTCAATTAAGGATATTTGGTGATTTTAGTGTTTAGGGTAGGTTCAATGGGTAGTTTAGAATATTCGTTATGCTAGAAGGTTTTACTAGGCTCTATGTACAGTTTTATGTTTTCTTTAAGATTGATGCATTGTACATGTTCATGCACCATATTTTTTAAAAAGCATGAAAATGAATTTTCGCTCTATGTTTTCATGAAAAAGGAAAAGACTAATGAAAAGATATGAATGCGCGTAATTATGGTCATGTCGAGGTGGGGTTCAGACATGGCTGTCATGAGAGGAGGATCATATTTTTCCCCAGGTAGATGGAAATGGTTATCTAACCGCGAGATGTACGATCTTCATCTGGTGAGAGTCAACCGCCGGTGACACCCTCTACTATGAAACTAAAGAATGAAAGGAATGCATGATTTTTATGAATGGCATATGCATAGCATGCATTTTCATTTACGTAGATTTATTGAGCCTTTAGCTCATAAATTGTCTCTATGGTGTAAGTGATATTGAAGCAGATGAGAATGACATCCCTCTGTAAGATGAATGAGTTGATTGAAGAGGAATGCCCGTGAGAGTGCATTGAGCAGTCGAGGCGCTTTTGACTCGTAGGAGCAATAGGTTAAGTGTTTGTAATTTTGGGATTGTTTTGGGCTAATGGGTGACAAAATAGAAAGAAATGTATAGAAACTCATTTTGGGGTGCTTGATGTCTGGATAGTGTATATTTTGATGTTTTGATGAAATAGATTGATATTGATGCTTTGATGTGGATTTTGGATGATTTAGAGTCGGGGTTATGGTTTTGAGATGGATGTGTCGTTTTGTGTCAGGAACTGATGATTTTAGGTTGATGATGTATATTGAATTGTGTTTAAGTGAAAGTGATATAAGAGGAGGAAGAAGGGAGAAGTGTACAGGGTGTGAAGTAGCTCTCTGGAAGAAAATTCAGAGAGCATGCCGATCGATCGATTGAAGTAGCGATCAATCGACTGACATTTTATGGTGACTCTGTCAAATTTTAAGTTAAGTATTCTGTGGATGATAATGTTGTCCAATTCTGTGGACGAAGATGTCGTCCAATTCCACTGTATCATTCGTCCAAACCCGATAGGAAGGGTTGTCTTCCGAAATTAGTTGTCGACCCTACTGTTCATTTGATGAAACCCGATAGGAGATGTTGTCTTCCACTTAATGAATTTAATTGCCTTTAAATGAGTAAGATTAAAGGATGAAAATGAAAGTTCAAATTTTTGGGATTTTTAGGAATAGTGACAAGGGTAAAATTTACGGGACATTACATTGTCACCACCAGGGTTTATTTATAGGCATCGCTTAGTTGCATTGAAAAACCTTTTGTCAGTGTCTCAATACACGAATCAAAAGAAATACACATTATTACCTTCAAGGGAGGTTGTTAGTAATTTTTAACACCTAACGCAAGTGCATGTGTCGCTAACGAAGTAATAAAGTAAGTAAAAGTCGATCTCACTAGGATATTCTTAACTAAATCTAATTTGCTATAAAATTCTATAAAAATAAAAATGAGAATACTGAAAATGAATGAGTGGCAAAGAATGATAAAATAAAATTACTCAGAATTAATAAATATTCAATTTAAAATGAATTAAGAAGATAAATATGGTAAAAAATTTTAGTTAGGGTTGATTTACTCATTACATGCAATTTACTATCGATGCTACAGGAAAGCTATAGCATTTTCTACGAAACAACAAGAATTAATAATTTCTAGGGTTCTATCGAATTGCTTAGTTAAATTCATTTCAGAATTTCTTTCGACTTTGAAAAAACAAAACTTAATCTGAACTTTCTTGTAATCATATTATCAATGCCAAATAAATTAATGTTAGCGACTTTGCAACAATTTTAATTTATTTAATCACTTATGTATCTTAAAATTTCTATCTACCTATCGATACAATAGGAACATGTGACATCAAATCTGCCTATTGACACAATTCAAATTAAGCAATCAGCATCATGAGAGATTGTTCGGTGAAAAATACGTAACATCCATAGATCAAAGTAAAAACATATAATAAGTACTTTCTCTTCTAAACAAAAAATAATAGTAATCATCAAAAGAAAAATAAAAAGTAGAATAAAGAAGAAATCCAGTGCAGTCTCTGGAGTAGCCAAAAGATCCTTCCTTGTCTGCTTGCCTTCCCTTTTCTCGTTCTGCATTCTCCACCCCTAGATCTACTCTTTTTAGCCTCCTTTCTTCTCTCTTTGTTGATTCTAGGGGATTTTCTTCTTTTTTTTTCAACCAATTTTCTCTCTCCTTTTTTGATTATAGCGATTTCTCTAATATTTGCACATTCTCTTTTGGTCATTCAAATAATGCAATCCAAGCTTTCTTAATTTTGTGGCCTAAGATAACAACAACTATTCAAATTAATTTCTTAAATTCTTTCCGTGCTTAACAACCTATAGCAATTTCTATAATTTTGACCACATTCCTTTTATATTCACTCAAATCATATGAATTTTATTAAATAAAAATAGTATAAAATAACTCTAATTTAAGAGTTATCAAATACCCTCAAACTTGAATAATTACTCGTCCTCGAGTGATGTAAAATAAAATCAAGATTAAAAAATTTTCAATGTAACATTAATGAATTTCATGCAATTTCCAGGATATTTAGAAACTTGTAATTTCATGAAAAATTCCACTGGCACAATTATAGCAATTAACATAGAGTTATTCCCAATAAAATAATTTTTCAAAGTGTGTGTGCGCTCAAACTCCTCTTCAACCTGCTAAGTTCAACCATCAAAACTAAAATTGTAACGACCCATTTTCCCAGCAAGATATTGTCCGCTCTGGGGATTGGGCCGCAACTCAATATCCTCCCCTCACAGCTTTGTTTGGCGAGAACTTCCCAGAAGGTCACCCAACCTGGAATTGCTCTCGCCGAAACACTTTTAACTTCGGAGTTCTTATGGAATCCGTTGTCAATCATGCTCCAAAACGCGTCTTGCTATGTTGGAAGGGTCTCTTTACATATGTTTCATTTCCACATGCTTCCCCAAGCGATGTGGGATTGTGACGACCCTCTTTTTTACGACCTGTCACCTTTCGGTTCGCCCGCGCGGACGTACCGCCATCCGGGTTCCGGTTCGTGCAGCCATCGTACCCATACGAGCTTATTCGGGTCATCACAAAAATTCACAGTTAATATTAGATCGCTAACTCTTTAATGTTTTTCCTAAATTAATTAGATTTCAAAAGTTTTCTTTTTGTTGTTGTTGTTTTTTTTTAATAATAAGTAAGGGAGATATTCATTTTTGTATTAACTTTCTCTTATAAGTCACACTACCTTTTTACACGATTGACAACATTGATCATGAAGGCCTCTGGTTACTCAGTAGTGTCACTTAAAGATACATACTCATATAGAACTATAGATGAGTATAGTCAATAATATTGCAACGGAGTTCCTCCCAAAGTTCCTCTATTTGAATTCTACCTATCGAGTATACAACAAGCTTACTCGAGATTGAAAGCAAATTAGAAAATTACAATTATTCTGTTTTTCAATTTTTTTTTTTTAAACTTACAGTTCTTCCTCGACCCATGAGTTTGTGGGTTAATGTTAAACCAAATATTGAACCGAGTTCAATCAATACTCGAGGGAAGAGGCTAAATGAAAAAAATTTATTATTTTCATACATATGTTTATAAAGCACTTGCCTAAGTTTCTTGCTAAGAAGAACGCCCATGTTGTGGCAATTCCACCCAGAAGGTAATAGGTTACTCCTACAGCGGCCGAGACGTGCACTGAAGGATCAGTTACTCAAGGACTGAGACATGCACTGAAGGAGCACTACTTAGTATAAAAGGCTCCTCTTATTGTAAAGAAAAGTAGTGAACATAATGACAAAATGAGAGGGATAGAACTCATTTCAAAAGTTAGTTCAAGAATTGAAGGAATATCCTCATATTATATACTTGACCTTTACTTTCTTCTCTGTCGATATGAGATATTCAACATCCTCTCACACGTCTAGCGTAGTAGGTTTTTCCTCCACGTCTAACGTGTTAATTCGTGTGGAGTCCTCACATCGTACATAGTTTTTGACTCTAATACTATGTTTGAAGACGAAGACGAAGACGAAGGAGAAGATGGGAGAAGATTTTAGGAAATATAAAATTTTGTACTTTTCTTTACAATAAGAGGAGCCTTTTAGACTAAGTAGTGCTCCTTCAGTGCACGTCTCAGTCCTTGAGTAACTGATCCTTAGTGCACGTCTCGGCCACTAAGTCACCCACTTAATGCGCGTCTCGGCCCCCAAGTATTGATTGAACTCGGTTCAATATTTGGTTTAACACTGGTTACAAGAACAAATTTGCTGCCAGAAAATGGGAGCTCAGCAAAAGCTCGCTAGTTGTAGTAGGAGGAATCAAATAGTCTAGCTTATATGGGACATAAGTTACTGTAAAAGAAGCATCAGTAAATGTTGTAGAAGGTAACTCATCAACTGAGTTATGACACAAGCGACTAGGTCACATGAGCGAAAAAAGACTTTAATTACTTGGCAAGAAAGAATGTCTGCCGTATCTCAGACATGAAGCTTTGTCAAGTTGCATTCATTGTTTGGCGGGAAAGCAACATAAGGTTGCTTTTTAGAAGAATTTTGCATCAAGGAAACCAGACGTGTTGGAAGTCATCTATTCAGATGTCTGCAGTCCTATGTCAACGAAAACGTTAGGTGGTGCCCAATACATGATCATATTTATTAATGATCACTCAAGGAAAGTTTGGGCATATGCACTAAAGTCTAAAGATGAGGTGTTAAACGTTTTCAAACAGTTTCATGTTTTCACTGAGCGTGAAACTAGAAAGAATTTAAAATGCATTCGCAAAGATAATGGTGGCGATTATATGGGATCATGTGATGAGTACTGCAAGATGCATAGAATCAGACACGAAAGATCGGCTGCAAAGACTTCTCGACAAAATGGCATTGCAGAAAGAATAAACAGAATAATCGTGAAGAAGATAAAGTACATACTATCACATTCAAAACTTCTTAAAATATTATGGGGAGAAGCAATGAAGATCGCAGTATCTATCATCAACATGTCTCCATCAGCACCCATAAGTGGAGAAGTGTCAAACAAACTATGAACTGGAAAAGACGTCTCTTATAAGCATCTAAAGATGTTTGGAAGCAGAGCATTCTTCCATATTCCAAAACATAAGAGGTTCAAGTTAGACAGCAAAGCCAAAAAATGCATATTCTTCGGATAAGGAAGTGATGCATTCAGATATAGTCTTTAGGATCCAGTCGACAAAAAAATTGTCAGAAGCCGAGATGTTGTCTTCTTTGAAGATCAGACCATTGAAGACATGAAGAAAGATGTGAAGATCACTGATAAGCATCTAGTAAGAGTTGATTCGGGGAATCAACTTTTGACGGTAAAGATGTTGGAGAATCTAGTGATCAAGCATTTGATAATGTTGACCAAAGAGAAATAGAGACTTCTCCTGAATCAGTTGCAGAACCAGAGTTAAAAAGATCAACAAGATATCGTCGACCATCGAGAAGATACTCTGTAAACGAGTATGTGATGATCACTAATGACGATGAATCTAAGTACCATGAGGAAGTTATGGAGTATCAACAAAAGAAGAATTGGTTAGATGCGATGCAAGATGAGATGAAATGAGTTCATTGCATGAGAATCATACTTGTGAGTTGGGTCAACTTCCAAAGGGGTGAAAGGCACTTAAGAACAAATGGGTATACAGGCTCAAAGCTGAAGAAAAAAATTCACAACCAAGGTGTAAGACACGACTAGTTGTGAAAGGCTTTAGTCAGAAGAAAGACGTTTACTTTGAGGAAATATTTTCACCTGTTTTGAAAATGTCATCCATATAAGTCGTACTTGAATTAACTTCAAGTCTCAATTTGGAGATCGAGCAACCCGACGTGAAGACCGCTTTCTTACACGATGAACGCTAGAAGAAGAAATCTACATGGAAAAATCAAAAGGGTTCGTTGTCAAAGGAAATGAACATCTAGTATGTAGATTGAAGAAAAATTAGTATGGATTAAAGCAAGCCTCACGACAATGACACAGGAAGTTCGACTCATTTATGGTCAATCAAGGATATAGAAAAACTTCCTCATACCATTGTGTGTTCGTGAAAATGTTCACAGACGGTACATTTATAATCCTTTACTTTATGTCAACGACAAGTTGATTGTGGGCCCAAAGAGAGAAAAGATTATTAAATTAAAGAATGAGCTTAACAAGTTTTTTGTCATGAAAGACTTAGGACATGCGAAACAGATACTTGGGATAAGTATCACTCGCGATAGGAAGAACAGAAAGTTATGGCTATCGCAAGACAAATTTATCAAGAAAGTTCTCAGCCGATTCTATATGGATAAGGCAAAGCTGGTCAGCATTTCACTTGTTAAACATTTCAGACTTGCTTTTGAACAAAGTCCTTCTACTGAAGGAGGAAAAACATAAATGCGGAGAATTTCATATGTTTTAGCAGTTGGCAGCTTGATGTATATCATGCTTGTACGAGACCTGATTTTTTACATTATGTTGGAGTAGTCAACCAATTTAAATCCAATCCAGACAGAAGCATTGGAATGCAGTAAAGTGGATTCTTATATATCTTAAAAGTACTTCTGAATTCAGTTTGTGTTTTGAAAGTAAAAAGCTTTTGTTAGTATGTTATACTAATGCAGAGATGACTGGAGACATTAACTCCAAAAGATCAACATTATGATATTTGGTTGTATTTGGATGGGGAGCGGTTTCATGTCAATCTAAGTGACAAAAATCAGTTCTATTGTCTACAACAGAAGCTGAGTTTATTGCGGCTACAAAAACCTATAAAAAAATTTTGTGGATATAAAAATTTCTGACAGAATTGGGTCATGAACAAGATGAATATATCTTATATTGTGACAGTAAAAGTGTTATTCATTTGAGCAAGAACATGAGTTTTCATTCGAAATCAAGTACATATATATCAAATATCATTAGATACGAGATGTATTGGACAACAAACAATTATATCTAGAGAAGATTCACACGGATGACAACGACTCAGACATGATGACAAAAATCTTGAGAGAAATAAACACGATTTCTGTGGAGGCTCAATAGGACTAGAGATACCTTATTATAAGTCGGAAGAGGAAAATTTGTGGGGTCATTCCTTAATTATGAGGGACACATGAGGAGGAAAATAGGTCTTCTTGGTTTTTTTTCCAGATTTGGGTTTCCACGTAAAATTCTCAATGTTCATTTATGTTATTATTTATCTCACTTCTTTGTCGTTATATTTAATGATGTGAAAAAATATTCTGGTATTTTTCGGATCGCGTCTGCTATCGTTTTTCATACCGCCTATTTGGTGGTGTAATTGTACTGTAGGAAAGTCCTGTCTAAAGAGTCTGATATTTAAGTGAACCGTTTGTGACCCTCCAGTCTTTTTTAAAAACTTACTTGGAAATGTAATTTTGTCTAAGGAGTTGCCAATAATGATCTTTCTTGAAAATTATCTTGATCAGTAGTTTCCACGACCATTTGATTTTCCCAACATCACGTCATTCAACTAAACGATGACTAGTTAAAGTATCATTTATTAACAATGATTTTATTTATGCTCTTAAAATTCAATATCAAACTTACTTTCATTCTACTTTACAGGATAATAAAACTACTACTAACAATATTAGCACCTTCTAAATTGTCCACCTCAACAAATAACATGCATTTTTTTTGTATCACCATCGTCATTAGAAGTTAAACAATAGATCAATTGATCACTCTTGGATAATACCCAGCTGTCTTTTAGAATTCAATAATGCTGCAACTATAAAAACTACATAATCTCAGGCTCTCAGCTGAAGTACGTATCATCTTGTCTACCAAGGTTCTTAGACTGCCACGTGGACTTGAAAATCAGACTCTAGAATTCTGTCAGCCAATAGGAATTCAGATACTGATCTCAAAAGATAAGGACCCATCTCTTTCTCTCTTCCTTTATATGGAAAGCTCTGCATCCACGGCATTCTTCATCCAGCCAGCTGCATTCTCTCAAGAGTCTATACCTCCATCTCCTGCAATGGCTGCTTCAACGATGGCTCTTTCCTCCCCGTCCTTCGCTGGAAAGGCAGTGAAGTTCTCTCCCTCTGCTCCCGAGATTGTTGGAAATGGCAGAGTCAGCATGAGGAAGACAGGCGGTAAACCTGCATCCTCCGGCAGCCCATGGTACGGCCCCGACCGTGTCAAGTACTTGGGTCCATTCTCTGGGGAGGCTCCCTCCTACTTGACCGGAGAATTCCCCGGAGACTACGGCTGGGACACTGCTGGTCTCTCCGCTGACCCAGAGACCTTCGCCAAGAACCGAGAGCTCGAAGTCATACACAGTCGGTGGGCCATGCTCGGAGCTCTCGGCTGCGTTTTCCCGGAGCTTTTATCTCGGAACGGTGTCAAATTCGGAGAGGCCGTGTGGTTCAAAGCGGGATCACAGATCTTCAGCGAAGGAGGACTGGACTACCTGGGCAACCCGAGCTTGGTTCATGCTCAGAGCATCCTGGCAATCTGGGCTTCTCAAGTAATCTTGATGGGCGCCGTCGAAGCCTACCGTATCGCCGGCGGCCCACTCGGAGAAGTCACCGACCCAATCTACCCAGGCGGTTCGTTCGACCCATTGGGTCTAGCTGACGACCCGGAGGCATTCGCAGAGTTGAAAGTGAAAGAATTAAAGAACGGAAGACTAGCCATGTTCTCCATGTTCGGATTCTTCGTTCAGGCCATCGTCACCGGAAAAGGACCTCTTGAAAACCTTGCCGATCACCTTGCCGACCCTGTCAACAACAACGCCTGGGCTTACGCCACCAACTTCGTTCCCGGAAAGTGAGTGGAAATCATGTAATTTTGTTGTTTGGTCGCTGAGAGACCGGGAATCCACTATAACTGTGAATCATTTTGGATAATGACTTCTCTTCTTTAGCTGTATCTAATTATTCTCTCTCAAAGTGTTTTTACGTACATCAATTCACATTAACCTATAATAATTAATTTAAAAATATCATCCAAATTCTACTAACATTAAATAATTACCTAAAATCACATTAAAAATAAGAACACTCGCATTTTCTAATGTCTCCGGCCAACCTACTCTAATTTTGTCAAATTAGGCAAAGAGGGTTCTGTCAACGCTTCTTAGATTTAGTCATCCACAGATGAAAAAGCAGCCGCCGCCGCCGCCGCCATCGCAACCCATTCTGCACAACAATTTCTTCGCTTCACTGAAACAGGAACGCCATACCCTAATCCTCAATTTGCTTCTTTTTTTTTTTTGTTTGCTCTATTTCATCGGATTGAAATCATTAACAGGTTGAAAAACGGCTGAAAATAGAACACCCGATTTCCATATCACCACCGCCGCCAGAGAAGACGACGAATCAGCCGTCTCCGTCGCCATCAACTGGCAAAGTTACAAATTTTTCGGCAGAAGAATCCCTGAGTTCACCCATGTATCTACATTTAGACCAATCTTATCATAGCTTGACTACCTGCCATACAAGTAGCGAAGCTCCACCAGATTTCCTCTCAGTTTCGCTGCAGTTTCAATCCGACAGCCAGGATCATCCCAAACCAATCTCCGACGACCCAGCTGACGAAATCGAGAGGCTTATAAGCCTCTTGAATTTGGGAGAGAACATTGAGTGTAATTCCTGTGATTCTGGTGGCGGGTTCTACTCCAAGATTGTTGGAGTTGATGGTCCGAAATGTGAGGATGAAGTTGGAAGGTTAGAGGGATGGATTAAGCTCCTCAACAATGGCGGAATTGGGGAGAAGAGAAAAGAGCCTTTGAGACTGGTTTATTTGCTTTTGGGTAAGGCTGCTTCTTCTTCTGGTTTTAATGGAGAACTGGATTTTCCTTCCGCCATTAAAGATTTCTTGCTGAATGATCCCCCAATTGAATAAGCAATTCATTTCTACTGAATCAACTACCGAATCGAACCAAATTCTATAGTTTACAAATTTACATCATTGTTGCATTTGTTGTCAGAAGTTTCATTCCTTGTGTCCAAATCAAGACGACAAATAACTAAAATTCTTGGTCATAAATATCTCATAGTCAAATAATCGAGTCGCCGAGAAACTCAGGATCGTGTCTAAGAAAGGAGAATCAAATAACGAAGTAAGCTAAGATTTTCGGTTCAATTTCAATTTGATTCGACCAATCCAAATTACACTAGTTTGATTCGGTTTCCTCGAAAATTGGATTAAAACAACATACTCAAGTAAACTAAAACTAGTTTTGATTTTAAAAAAAATGATCATCTATCCCAAAATTCTATTGTCTAAAAGAATGAAAACTGCATAATAACCCAGATGTTCTTATGTGGGCAGGGCAGCTCAATATTTCATAAAATTGTAATCAAACTCCCTATTTACATTGCCGCAAAAAAAAACTCGAAGCAAACCTTACGGCTATGCTCCAAGTGCTCATCGAGGATGGATGGATCGTAAAAGTTACTCATCAAATCAAATCGAGAGAGAATGGTCAGCCATAAAATGTCTTCAGCTCGGGCTCGGGCTCACTCTTGCAATCTGCAAAAGATAATAACAATAATAGAATGATTGAAAGACTCACCTAATCAAAATTTCACAACCCAGAAAATGGATCTCAATCATTTATCGGGTTTTACGAATCGTCGTCTTCTCTGATCAAAATCAAGCTTCCATCTTTAAAATCTTTTGAGCGAGTAAAAGAAGATTGCATACTTGATTTTGTAAGCTCGTCGACGAAATCCAGTTGGGATGCACTGCCACTGAACTTATGAAAGTGATAGTGCTTGATTCTTCTCGTGGGTAAGTTGAAATCGACGACGGTAACTCTCTCGTGATCCACAGGACTAATGCTGAAGGTACTGCTGATCCTGCCATAAAATTTTATTTTATTTTTTTTCTCGGCTATTCGCCTACTTCTCCCTAATTCTTCAAAAATAAAAATTCACTTTCTTGATCTCCATTTTTTTTATTCAACTCAAACATTTAAAAGTCGATAAAAAATCGATAACAGAGGTAAATAACACCACTTACCTATAAAATAGTACAAAAACAGAAGAAGAGAAGTGTTCACGTCATTCATGTGCTGTGGTTGCCACCAATATAGCAACTGAAATGAAAATCAAGAGAAGAAGAGTGAGAAATTTATGAATTGGTAGGAAGACGGCAATAATCGAACGGGTGGAAGTGAGCATACGGGAATATTGGTGAATAGAGCGACAAAGGAACTTGAAGAAAAACACAATAGAGAAACAATGGCTAAACCTGCAACCTGCACATATGCAATAATTTTAAAACATTGGCTTTAATAATTTAAAATACGTTTTACGGGGAGGCCCAAACTTCAATATCGGCCATGGAAGAGATTCCAAAGTTGTAAAAAAAAAAAAAAAGAATATAGAACCAGGAATCATGACCTTTGAAATTTCAGTAGAAGCTCTTTCAGACCTAACTTTCCTCATTTTCAAGCAAAGTAGAAGACCTGAACATAAAAAATAATTATTTAGAAAACAACAGTAATTGAAGAATTTAACATAGAAAAGAAATGAACTAAATAAATCTCAGCAATGGGATTTGAGAGATTCTTGGTTGTAATTTCACAACTTAAATTTGAACAGTAGTAAATGTTAGTGTAGATAATCAAACCTACGAACCGAACTATATAACGGTCAGAGATAGAAAAAAACAGAAAATGATATATTTGAAATGATAGAACTCACCATAACAAGCCAGCGCACCTCCTGTTAAAAGTATCACAATTGAAAAAAGATCAACGTACACCTGCAGAGTAGTACATTGCAGCATGGTTTCAATATCAATATTATGAAAAAAGGAAAAAAATAAATAAAGATAGAATAATTCTTATTTTGGAAAGTTGGAATATCATAATGTTTATTTGACAATACCTGAGCAGCCACCATTGGATCAATGGGATTCTCCCCCATCCCGATCCAGATAACGAGAGCAAATGCCATTGTTATAACCAAAAGAAGCACAAGCACCTGGTAATTTACAAGTTATCAGAATTGAAATGAATACTTACCTGACCATTAAATAAACCCGGATATGAATAAATAAAAAAGCAGAAATTCTCGTGTAGGATGGTCAGCAAGATTTAGATAAGAGGAAGAAAAACAAAAGTAGAAGAATGAGAGGGGGCAAGGGAAAAACAACAAGAAACGAAAAATGGATTGAAATCAATATCAATTTTCAATAATCGATAATAAGGGTCAGTACGGGCACAAATGCCAAACTACGTGTTCTATAATACTCCTAGACGCTGACGAGACCTTTTTTTTTAATAAGAAACAATATATATAGAGTAATAAAGAAAATACGTAGAGGAGAGGGGAACAACCCTTCTCGAAAACAAAGCAAAGATACACAACTTAGTTTGAATAATTTTCCTCCAATTAAAAAGGATCAAACTAAAAGAATAAATTTTAAGAAACTTAGAATTATGCGTCTATTTAGCAATCATGAAATTAATATTATAACAAAGATCGATCGATATTTCTTTGTTTTCAAAATTATACAATTACGGTGGAGCCAAATAATCCAAACAATTGCCAAACATATATTTTGAATATCATTATAAAAAACATGTTCAAGAAATCATACCAGCACCGCCACTTTTTGGCGGCTTCCAACATGACCTGACCGAAGAGGAAACCACCTCCTATAACTATCTGTAATGTGCAATGGCTTTTCTAGCAAAGTTTCATGATAACTGCTTACTTCCTCCTCGTCTTCATCGTCATCTGGCTGATGGCAAAGGTCAACCCTGTAAAAGGTACCCAGAGATCTCAGAAAAGAAAATGTATACATCGATGCAGAAACAACGTCAAAATTTGTCACCGCCCAACGTTTGAAGAAATATTTCTAAAATGATTTGGAATCTACAGAGAACATGCTTCGGACAAGAAATAACTACAAAAAGAAAAAATATGGGATGTTTGAAGATTATTTACCAGAATGATAAGAGTAGAAGAAACACCGCCAAAAACAGGATTTTGGGGAAGGCTGCAAAGGAAAATTTTCACACTTCAAAAAATTTAATTTAGATCCTAAAATAGACATCTAAACACTCGGTGAGAATGAAACTAACAGAATACCAATGAAAATGAAACCACAGGCACCCAACCAACATGGCCATCCTTTGCAAGAAGCAACAAGAGCTAATACGAAATAAAGAAAGCAACCTGTCAAGGCAAAAGACAAGTTAATAATTCAAAATGGGTCATCACTATCGATCTTTGGGATGACATTAATTTTATGATTGTTAAATGGGTCAATAGTTCTAATTTTTTTTTAGGAATTATACTTTTAGTTTGGTTTTCTATAATCGGAGGAAAATAGCTATTAACCAGGTAATGTTTCTCTTTGCTTTGACCTAAGAAGGGTTATTTCCCTCTCTTCTCTGTATTCTGTTTCTATCGATATACATCATTTTTTATAAAGAAAAATGGATTCAATAAAAAAATTGCAGCATCAGATAAGGTTGTTAAATCGAAAAACAAATCATCATTAGAATAAATATAATAATTTCTTACCCGTGTTAGAAGAACCAATCATTGAATGAAACACCTGAGCAAGACATTCAAATGGAGTAAGAGAGTGCAAAAACACTTTCATACACAAATAATAAAACAATTCAATCTGAAGGTGACTTTTTGAGCATTATTAGAATGTTTGTATCAGAATAAAACAGAGCTTGCGACCAAGGAAAACCTTATCGATCAGTCATTAGCGAAAAGAAGACAATAAGGTTTTATAGAATTTCTGAGAAATCAAATATGGCAAGGTTTTCTAAACTTAAAAAAATTAAGAAAGGGAATGGAAAATTTACAGTTCACCAAATTTAAAATTGCACTAATCGCTCGTTCTTGGGAAATTCTCAAAAACTTCTTGCATTATATGAACTTTAATCTCAATCAGCCAGCTGAGTTTTATTGAATAAACCCAGTTCAGATTATCTCCAAAAGAATCTTAATCATTTAGTTTCGGTCAGTTCAATTAATTAATCAACCCAGACTTTTTTTTTTTTTTAAAAAAAAGTCTAATTTGACAACACTTGAAAGAAGAATGAATAAACGTAGTCAGATATATGTCATTGTAAAAATACGAACTTTTTGACGAGTCCAGCCAAGTTGTGAAGTCCTTGAGTGAATCCTTGCTAACTGAAACAAATCAATGGCGGTCAATTCAAGAAATAAACATAAAGTATGATAGGTGACTGCATTGGCAGCTTGAAGTAATTCTGTGTAACAAACTTTTCTTCCCCAAATTTTTGGAACAAAATGATTGAAAGAACGTTCGACCAAAAGCATTGAAACTTCCCAATCGCACTCTTTCACACATTTCAAGGCAGTGAAGAAACTATGTAAAGGGGAAATTAGAATAACCAAATTTAAGCATGCAATCAGTAACTTTTCAAACATCAACAGTACGCCCGTAATCAAATATTAGTAACTGAGCAAACAAACGACAAGAAAATTCCAGTGAGAATAACAAATTCTGATAGAAATTCAATTCCTAGACCAAATATTACACCTTTCTGCCGATCCCAACTAAATTAGACCATCTGGCGAGATTCTCCATTTTGAAAGATAATCTTTCAGACCAATCAAATGAAAATCTAAATTCCAAGAACAATGCGAAAAGAGAGAGGAAAATTAAAACTCGAAACTCGTTCCGAAGAATAAGTGCAATATATCGTCAATTCCAAATGTGCATAGGATTAGACATATATTTGTAAAAAAATTCAGGTTTCAAAAGTTGAAAGCGAAATTACAAACCTGAGAAAATGCAAGAACGGCAAGAAAAGCATCGACAAAAGCAAGACCCACGTAAACATCCACCAGGACCCTCGGAAAGCAAAAGCCTCCCCCCAATTGCAGCACCATCCCCTTCGCCCTCGCCCCCTCCTCCTTCACTCTCTACCCTTTCTCTCTCTAACCACAAACGAAAAAGAGTGAAAACAACGCTTTCGGTGCTAAAAATGAAATAATATTTTCGGAAATAGCTGTCAAGAGAGATCCCACGACTGGTATATGCTCAAAATCTCCGGGTTTCCATAGAGAAAACGAAATGGGTAGTAAAGATTACGGAGAATCTTCGCATTTTGTCTTAAGAAATTGGAGAAACCGCTGAAATAAATGGAGGGTACGAGCCAGAATAGGAACTGTGAGGGTGTTTTTCAGACGCGGGTAACTTCCATGCGGGTAGAACTAAGCAGATTCCACTACAGCACTTTTGTCCCAATGTTGTCACTCGTGAATATCATGATAGCTCTAGGATATTCAATAAATAATAATTATATAATCGTTTAATTTTATATTCTAATTTAAAATTAGGGTAAAGTGCAATTTGGCCCCTACAACTAGGTGAAATTGGCAATTTACACCGTAAACTTGAATAAAGTGCAATTTGGCTCCTACAACTAGGTGAAATGGGCAATTTACACCGTAAATATAACACTCGGCATTTTCGGCCATGTAATAATCTGTTGAATTATTGTATGGATTTAATTTGTCATTATTACAATAACTATTTTATTGTAAACTTTGGAGCATTTAATGGGGAGAGAACCGAACTAAAGGCTAATTAAACTAAACATTAAGTTTAAAATGCATGGAAGGGTAAATTGGAGAGAAATTAAGGTTGGTGGGAGATAGCCAATGGTTGAGTGACATCTGGCGACTTGATGAAGAAACTAAGTTCTTCCTCCTATGTGAAACCTTCACTCCTCATCTGTTTCTTCCCACTGCTCTTTGTTCTCTCTTCCTGGCGATTTTGACAAAGCACCAACACTTTGTTTCCTCGTTTTTCTTCCGTTTCCTTCAACCAAGGTAATCATCTACGGAAGTTATTGATTTTGGACAAGTTTAATGCGAGTTTTCACTGGGGTTTAGGGTTATTAATTCCGTGAAAACTCACTGTTTTGGATGAAAATACGTAAGTGTGTTTTCCTAAAGAGTTGAGATGAGCTTACTGCATATTCTACAAGTTATTTGTTAGCATTTGCAACTTGTTTAACTTCTCTATATTGCAGCAACAAATCCGAGCGTTCCAGAGACATTCGAGCATTCTACATTGCAGCAAACATGTAAGTTCATAACCGTAGGTTGGCCCTTATGGCCCTACATCATGGAGGTACTAGGTTTTCTGTTCTGTCGAGTAGTTTTGGGTAGAAATGTTATAGCTTCTGTTCAGTTTGTGTTCTGAGTTGTCTGTTCAGTTCATGTTCTGAGTTGTCTGTGTTCTGCTTCACAATACGCCCTGTTATTTCTGACGTCTGCTGTTATAGGTTCAGGCACTGAGAATGTCATGCATACACGTTTTACTGAAAATCCATGCAAAACCGATTTCTGTACACTGTTTGAAACTAATAAGATAAAATCCGACTGAAATATACCAGGTTAAGTGCGGGACGGGGACTGGTCCCAGAACTGTTTACTGTTTACCGTTTACTGTACTGTATCCCTGAATGTGCCTGATAGTGCACCCTCCCCTTCCCCCACTGTTTGCCAGTTCCCCTATAAGCCCCACTTAATTCTACTGCTACTGTAACTTAATGCTCTGTACTGTCACTGTATTTCTGAAAACCGCATGCATAGCATTTTGCATCACTGCATATCTATTATGTTCTTACTGAGCTTTAGGCTCATAGGTGAACTCCCTGATGTAGGTACTAAACCTGAACATGAGGACTTTGTGCCTCAGTCTGATGAATAGGTGGCTGGTGGTTCGACCTCTCGGGGGTGGTTGCTGTAGCCAGACACAATTTTCTGTTCCGAGGTTTAAGATATTTTATTTTGATAGTCTGTATCTGTAAAGATTTCTGGAATTCTGGTTTTGTGTTAAAAACTCTGTAGAAAACTTCTGTTTGAAAGTTCTGTAGATATGTGTTAGGTTCTGTATTGATCCTCAGATTTTAAACTATGTATGGATTTTGATGTCTAAGTTTTAAAAACTGCTGTATTTGACAGTTGAACTCTTGTTCTAAATGTTCTGAAATGGTTTGGAACATTCTCTGTAGTCTGTACACGAATGGCCTCTGGTTTTAGAACTTTCTATGTAGAGTGAAATTCTTTAAAACTTCTGTCATGTTTTCTGTTGTGTTCAAGAACCATGTTTTGAACTGGTTTAAGAAATCTGAGACTTCTATGTTTTCTGTTTTATGCCCTCTGTTCGTATGTCTCCCTGTAAAAGTTGTAAATTTTGCCTTTAAAAACTTCGTCTTCCGGCTGACGTCACCCAAGTCATCCGCCCAGTGTAAATATGTCTTCCGGCTGACGTCATCCCAGTTTTTCCGCCAGTATAATGCTTATATCTTCCGGTTGACGTCATCCATCTTCCGGCTGACGTCATCTCCTCATTCGATCTCAGTTACTGTCTGTGTCTTCCGCCTGACGTCACCCATCTTCCGGCTGACGTCACCACCTCTTCTGCCCAGTTTTACTCAGCCTCTTCCGCTGAATACTGTTCGTCCTTTGTCGTATCTGAATCCACCGATAGCTCTAATCTTCCGCCTGACATCATCTCCGCTTCTGTCTTTGCATTTACATCTTCCGGCTGACGTCATTCAAGTCTTCCGCTGCTCCTTTAAACTAAGTCTTCCGTCGGTTATTCGCCTAAGTCTTCCGCCAATGTTTCCTGTTTCCTTCTCCGCCAGCCTTATGCTAATTTCTGTTCTGTTATCCATTATTGAAACCTGTTTTAAATTTCTACACCCGAGAACTCTCTTTCTCCCTGTAAATGTTTTCTGTTACTCACTGTAGTTTCTCCCTCTCTGTAAAGTTACGTTTTTAAGGTTTACGATGGCAGTGCATGTTTCTTGTCATTCGGTTCTGTTTTCCGTTAAAGTTTTAAAAGTTCAGTTGGCTTTCATAAGTTGTTTCAGTAACGCTGTCTGTTCTGTTTATGTTAAAAAAAAAAAAATTAGTTACCGTTTTCCGTCCACTGTCCCGGAGTGATGGCTCCGATCCCGGACCCCGATCGGGTTCGGTCTGGAGCTGTCACAGTAAACTTGGATAATAGACAAGAACAACCTTAATGTATTGATAATGGACAATATGGCTCCTACTGTCATAATTTTCGTCAAAAAGTAACGTTTTTTCACTTGTTCATTCTTTTTCCCGAAATGCCCCTCACTGGACCGAACCGGACCGGACCGGTTCGGCTAATTGCACTTTGATTTTTTATTTTTATTTTTTAATTTTATTTATATGTCTTCTCTTTTCCGATAAATAAGATTTAAAAAAAATAAATAAATAATAGTGAAATTAACTAAACCGGTTTGGTCCGGTTCGTTCCAATGAGGGGCATTTTGGAAAAAAAATTGAACAAGTGAAAAAATATTACTTTTTGATGGAAAATATGACGGTAAGGGTCATATTGCCAATTATCAATACAATAAGGTTGTTCTTGCCTATTATTCAAGTTTACAGTGTAAATTGCTCATTTCACCTGGTTGTAGGGGCCAAATTACACTTTACCCAAGTTTACGGTGTAAATTGCCAATTTCACATAGTTGTAAGGACCAAATTGCACTTTACCCTTAAAATTATTACTCATCTAATCAAATAATCACGGTAATTAACCTAATAAATCACCTATGTCAATATATATAAGCCTGGCCAAGACGTCTGACTTCGTAGCCGACGAGCCGAGCTTGAAACTTCTTTCTATACTAGGCTCGCGGTCTGACTTCGTAACCGACGAGCCGAGCCTGAAACTTCTTTCTATACTAGGCTCGTTCGAGCTCAAGCTCGACCTAAAACTTGTTTCATTGTCTACCGACATTCAAATTTAATTTCGCTTTTTGTGCAAATAAAAGTGTTTCATATTAATATTCACATTCGACTATGATAACGCGTACAGTTTATGATAATTTTTGAATAAATTATGCTTTTAATTTTCATAATTTAGAGTTTATTTCGATTTATTTCAAGTAAAATCGTATTTTAATTAATTATTTTTTCCACTTCATTTCTAAATATATAATTTCAAATTAAAAAAATCATGTAGTTTGTACCATACTCTTAAAGAGTTTGAGCAGTAATCGCAAAAAATAATTGTAATATAACAAAAATCAAATAGCTCGGACAATAAAATTTCAAACTTAGATTGAAATTTGAACTTAAAGATTCAGTCGACGACAACCGATATCTTAATTTACTGTACATTTTGTAATTTGATGGTAAGCAACTGAGATTGAAATCAAGTGATGGCAACATAATAAATCAACTACGTCGACATTTTTTCATACATTTCTCCATGTTCTTGTTGACAAAAACCATACATGCCTAGTTTGTTTTTCCCAAAGAGGGAGAGATTGTCCTCCAAGCAAGTCATCAAAGATGGGCATCAAATGCATGAGCTGCTGTTAAAACAAAATCAAAACCAGCCTCATAATAGTTTTATGAATCCGTATTTTCGATAATATTCGAGTGTAGTTTTTAGAAATTTTATTTTTAAAATTAAAATAAGTTATTAATTTATGTATTAAACGTGAAAAATGTAGTTGTTCTTTCCATTGTCTAATAACTTTATCAAAATTTATTAAAATATATTTGGAAAATAAAGACAAAAAAACATAGTAATAATAATGATATACTATTATTGCAAAAGCAAAAATAAAAAAAATAAAGAGAACAAGAAAAGTGTCTCTTTGGTTTTGATATCATCGATTATTGCGGTCTTCCTTATGTCCATTCCTTCCAATTGTCATTTTATTCATAATACTAAATGTTCTTATTTTACTTTGATCCATCTATTTTTATTTTTTAATCAAATATTTCACTTTGAACCCGATAAATTTAAAAAGTTAATTAACAAAAATAAAAATAAACTCAAGTTATGAAATAATTAACAAATTTAATATTAAACTATGTTCGTTAACAAAATCGTCATTAAACTATGCTCTGTTAACAGACACTCGAGATTCAATAGAAACCTGCGCCAATCATGTAAATAGATTAGGCGTCCATGACATACGCCCACTATTAAGTAGCGCGAGTTCATGCCATAAAAGAATTTTAGACTCCTTCGTTTGCAGGTGTCCTGTATAAATTATGTGTGTGATGACCTGGATGTATACGTATGAGTACTCTTGCGTGACAAATCTTAGATTGCGGGGTGGATCCCGGACTCGAGTATAGGCGAATCTCAAGTCGTAAAAAGGGGGTCGTCACAATCTCACATCGCTTGAGGAAGTATATGGAAATGAAACATATGTAAGGAAACCCTCCCAAGATAGTAAGACGCGTTTTAGAGCACAATTGACAACGAATCTCATAAGAATTTCAAAGTTAAAAGTGATTCGGCAAGAGTAGTATCAGGTTGGGTGACCGATTGAGAAGTCCTTGCCCAACAAAACAGTGAGAGGAGGATATTGGGCTACACCCAATCCCGAGAGCGAACAATATCTTACTGAGAAAATGAGTCATTACAATGTGGGCTTCCGAAAAACTAGACGGCGAATCTTGTTTGTTAAGGAACATAGTTTAAGTGAGATTTTTTTAATAAATATAATTTAAGAACACGTTTGTTAATGACCTTATAATTTAAGTTTTTTTTTGTGTTAATTACCGTTTATTTTTACAAATATGCATAATAGAAAAGTTTCGTTATTTAAAGTTTTTTAAATTTGATGCGAATTATTAAAACAATAAATATTTTAATTAGTAAACAAAATTAATGAACTATAATCCAAGGTAATAAATTATTTATTTATATTTAATTATAATTTATAATTGTTTAATAGTGAATAAAAGAGTATTAATTAGGAAGGAAGGCTCAACCATGAACCAACCCCACTCCATAAAAGCTTTAAGCTACAGAGACATTCCCAACCTTTTCTTCGTTGTTATCGTCGTCTCCCTCCCTCTCTTTCTCCGCCATTGCTATAGCAACCATGCAATCTCTCCCATCGCCAACTCTCAGAATCTCGCCGTTGGACCCGCTTCGCCGGCACGAGTACTCGCATTTCCTCACTAATGCCGCGCCTATCAAATCGAAGAAGGTATCCTTCATCTCTGCCTCCTCGTCTACTACTGTCTCGGCTCCCAAGCGCGAGAAGGATCCGAAAAAGCGTGTTGTGATTACTGGCATGGGACTTGTGTCTGTATTTGGAAACGATGTTGATGTCTACTACGATAAGCTTCTCGCCGGAGAGAGTGGAATTAGCCTTATCGATCGCTTTGACGCCTCTAAGTTTCCTACTCGGTTTGGCGGTCAGATCCGTGGCTTCAGTTCACAGGGGTACATTGATGGGAAGAACGATCGCCGGCTTGATGATTGCCTTCGCTATTGCATTGTCGCCGGGAAGAAGGCCCTCGAGGACGCTGATCTTGGTGGTGATAAGCTTTCAAAGGTTCATTTCTGTGAAATTTTTGACACTACATACTTTTGCAACTTATTTAGGAATTTTCGAAAAAAAGTATTCTTTTGCATGTTCACCTGAAATTTTGTGGTTTCATATTTGTTTGTTTAGAAAGTCCTTGTTAACTGTTTTCCTATCTTAGTTGAATGATCATCTGGGAATAGAACTCAATTCTACGTTCTGGTGACGATTTGATCCGTTTATTTCTTTTAAGAAGTTGTGACTTAATATGCATTTCATATGTTTAGTACCTACAAATTGATCAATAGGAGCTGATAAATTCAAGTTTGAAGCTCCCATAGGGAAGGAACTTGATTGTGGCTTGGTTATTTTTTAAATTGATCCGAGTTCATATTTTAGCCAAGCAATCAGCAATAGCTGATCTCTATTTTGTAAACTTGTACCCTAATGTAAAAATAGGAAAAGGAAAAAAAGAGATAAGGATGCAAATCCAAGCAAAGCTATGTCTCTTTTTACATAATAATTCAATGGAGGCTTCGTGTCTCAAAGTTGCCTCTGTTGGGATTTAGGATGCTTATGCAGTTATTTTTTTCATAGGATTCGACGTGGGAATTATGGGCTATGGTGACTTGATGATTTTAGTGTATTTTAGTTGGGAAAATGTTCTCCTTTTCTGGCATGGAATTCCATTTTAAGTAAAGGTTCACTATCTTTGCTCGGATGTGGCATTTTACTTATATTTGACATTATGAAAATTAATTTGGTCCGATGATCAAAAAGAATATGCGATGATAATTAATTTTAAGGTTGTTGCTTTTGTATTTTACTACAGATTGACAAGGAGCGAGCAGGTGTACTTGTTGGAACAGGAATGGGTGGTCTTACGGTGTTTTCTGATGGTGTTCAAGCTTTAATAGAGAAAGGTCACAGGAAAATTACCCCATTTTTCATTCCTTATGCTATAACAAATATGGGTTCTGCCTTGCTTGCCATTGACCTTGGTTTGATGGGTCCCAATTATTCCATTTCAACTGCTTGTGCAACGTCCAATTATTGCTTCTATGCTGCTGCAAATCACATCCGACGAGGCGAGGCTGATATGATGCTTGCTGGTGGGACTGAAGCTGCTCTCATTCCTATCGGGCTAGGCGGTTTTGTTGCATGTAGAGCTTTATCTCAAAGAAACGATGACCCGAAAACTGCTTCCCGACCTTGGGACAAAGATCGAGATGGATTTGTCATGGGTGAAGGTGCTGGAATATTGGTAAGCTTCCATATTTCTTTTTTCAAGCATCCATCTCTAGGTTGCATTTTACACTAATTTCAACAGCTTTGGTAATCTCTCTCTCCTCTTATGTCTCTGCATTTTTCTTTGGTTGTATGATCAAAGTGATTTAACCTGCTGTGAGTTGATTTTTATTATTAACTGTCAGATGTTTGTTTCCTTGACAGGTAATGGAGAGCTTGGAGCACGCAATGAAACGAGGTGCACCAATAATTGCTGAATACCTGGGAGGTGCAGTTAATTGTGATGCTTATCATATGACTGATCCAAGAGCAGATGGACTTGGTGTTTCTTCCTGCATTATGAGCAGTCTTGAAGATGCTGGGGTATCACCAGAAGAGGTGCTTCAACTAATTCTAAACAATTGTTATTATCATATTTACTTCTGGTCAAGTTGCTCCTAATTACCTCAACCATGTTTATTACAATTATTTGAACCAATAATGAAGAAGCTATTTAAGAGCACTGACAAGAAAATTTTTAAACAACGCCCATTAGACCATCAATTCCATTCAGTTATCGACACAGGCTGAGGCTCTTGAGGATTATAGTAGACATTTATCTGTATTTGACATTCTTCTGGTGTCACTGAGAAGAGTCCTTTCCCCTAGGCACTTTCTTATGCTGTCCCTGAAATATCCCACTGCTGTCGTGTAGCTCCGATGACATTACTCTTTTCCCAGCTTCATCTGAGTCATCTTTCTATCAGTATATTAATAACTAAATCAGACTTGTGTGTGATTTATTTCAGGTTAACTACATTAATGCACATGCAACTTCCACCCTTGCTGGCGATTTGGCTGAGATAAATGCTATTAAAAAGGTTTTCAAGGATACTTCAGGGATCAAAATCAATGCAACGAAGGTTATATCTCTCTTCTAATTGTGCATTTTATGAATGTTTTCTTCTGACTACGTATCAGTGATGCTTTTTTCTTGTCAACCTTTTTTATTTCAGTCCATGATAGGGCACTGCCTTGGTGCTGCAGGTGGTTTGGAAGCCATTGCCACCGTGAAAGCCATTACAACTGGATGGGTGCATCCTTCAATTAATCAGTTTGTATGTCCCTTTTTCTTTTCCATGCTTCCATCTTATGGACGTTATTATTCTTACGATAGATTTTCATGGATTTTTCTGTCTTCTGAGAAATTGAAATATGAATTTATAATGTCATACCAATTGTTCTGAGTAAATTTAAAAACCTTGAAATCTCTTTTTTAGCCTGTTATTTACTCGGATTTTTTAAATTTTGTGACGCAGAATCCCGAGCCTTCAGTTGAATTTGACACAGTTGCAAACAAGAAGCAGCAACATGAAGTGAATGTTGGTAAGTTGCTGAAACCTCATTCCATTGTCCTTACTGCGTAAAAATAACTCTTCATTATACTAATCTGTAAATGCATGCATAATTACAGCAATATCAAATTCATTCGGATTTGGTGGACATAATTCTGTTGTTGCGTTTTCGGCATTCAAACCTTGACCATCCGGCTTATCCAGAATTTTTGGCAGGCGGGTAACTATTTATTCAAAATTGAAAAGAGTGCATAGTCATCTTCATCTTTTAGCTTTCCTTGTCTCCTGCAATCCACCCTGATATATCTAACTTTTTGTTGTGCAATAATGGTTAAAGTTGGACTCTTGATTCAGGTCTAGAAACCATTTTTGGCTTTTGACTGTTGCAATCAAGACCATTGAAATACAAGTAAAGATGCTCTTTAAAGAATGCTTTTGAAGATCAACAACTAAGATAACTTGCATGAAATAGTGAAATGATTAAATAATATTCCCATTTTCTTATTATTAGAAAAAGGTGACTCCAAAATTATTCATCTAAGATTAAGAAATGGTGATAAAAAGATGTTTTCAAAAACTATTCCCAAAAAGCTGAGCTGCCATCGATTGTTTCCCGGCTTCACCTTCACATTTGCGCATTGAAACTCAAGCATAACATATCGATTAGAAAAATAGATATAATTTTGTAGACTGAGATATTCTTGATGCTCAAATCTATACCGATCAATTAGCCATGAACGACGGTTCATCGCAAACCCGTCCCCAAACCATTCACTACCAATCAACCTGGATAAACACAAACTACTATCCCCCCTGTACTTTACATAAAAAAATGAAAGTGTAGATATGGAAACGATAAAAAAAAAAAAACACAAGAAAAAGGAAACCGTATCATCTGTTAAACAAATTTCGGAGCGAATTTTGCTTAGAATGATCCAAAATGAGTGGGTATTGCTTTTGGAAGTAATGCCATTTGTCCTGGAAGAGATAGAAGAAGGCAGTGAGAGAGAGCTGGACAGTGAAGAGGAGAGTCCAGAGGGATATGGGTTTTGCTGTCTTTTTATGGTAAGCATTCAAGCCTGTGTAAACATTGATGATTCCCACCAGAGATATTGTTGTTCCAACTATCCAATGTATTAGGTACCATATTCTTCTCTCCTTCTTCCCCCCTGCAATCCAAATTCAACTGTTTTAACGGTATTTCTTAGGATAAGTTCATCGATCGGAACATAATTTGAACCGACAGAAAGTTACCCGTCATCGTATCACTCGAAATTTTTAAGTATTTTAGAGTTCGAGCGGAGATGTGTATGCGTAAAATGGAAAGATTGGACCAAACTAAACTTGAAAATTAAAACCTGTGAGGTCTGAAGAGGCCAATGAGAGTTTGTACCCAAACAGCAATGTAAAGAGCAAGGCCTATTCTTTGGTGGCCATTGTTAAACAAATTCTCAAATTTCTTCACTGACATTACTCCTCCTGCTGTCACAAGGCTCACTGCTAATATCTGTTTCAATCCCCACCCAGAAAATCAGTAATCACCCTCCCTCTCTCTCTCTCTCTCTCTACATTCACACACACAGAGATGGAGAGAGAGAGAGAGAGTTAATGCTTCTGAAAATTCTTTGATGTTTATCAAAACTTCATTGAAAAACAGTTGTTTAATTAGATTCTTACTGTGAGTTTCTTTTAATTTTAACTAAATAAACAGTGGTTGATCTTTGATAATGGAAAGGCTTGCCTGCAAGAGAAGATGGAGGTAGAAAAAGAGCTTGAGTTTTGTAGATCCTCCCTCTTCTCTGCTTGACATTCTGATAACCAATATTCCCAGAGGCATTAAGAACCCCATGGAAGCCCAGAGAAGAAGGCCATGCACCTCCATTGCAAATTTAATCTCATTATTTATCTGCAAAAAAAGCAAAAAAATCAAAATAATGCATAAATAATGAAACTTTGTATCTAAATTTGAGCAAGTTTGAAGAAATATGTGTAGAAATGAGGAATTGACTGATCTTCTTACCCTATCATTGTTGTTTTCTATGCTGCTGTGAAGTTTAGAGTTGCTGTAATCTTGATGCAGTGAGCCTTGTACTAAAGATCCGAGAAGAACAGTGCAGAGAATAGCTAGTCTCTGAAATCCTTCCATCTTCAACCTCTCTCTCTCTAGAAATATAAGCTCATCCAGAGAGATCGGATGATAAGTTTATATATTTTCATAGCCACAGTTTGGTGGTAGAAAAGCTGACCTTTTTTGCTTTTATTAAAAGAAGACGATCTTAATTAACAAAAGGTATTTCAAGAATTTGTAGTATTTGTATTTCCAAGCATCAACTTTTCTTGATGGTGGGAATTTCTAAGAAAATAATTAAAAATCCAATTTTATCATTATTTTTTAAAAATCCCACTGAAAAAAGGTAGAGCAGATGCTCTGCAATTTCAAACAAGTGGGTTTGACATTGAACCACTTTTATTTTTCCTTATTTTTCACAGAATCTAAGTAGTTATAAACTTCTAATTAACATAATTCAAGGAATTAGATTTGGATAAAAAAAGATTATACTTGTTGAATATGGGAATCTTAGTCTACTTAGGCATGAACTCTACACATTCCCTGAATAAAAGTAGAAACTTCTTGAGAACCAAGTTGATGGCTTTTTCACAGTTGGATGGGTTTAAATAATAGGTCATATTTACCTTTTTTTTTAAATCAAATTAAAAAATTTAAAGTAGTTGAATACCTTTCCTATATCATAATGAGATTTTATTGGATTTTCAAAAAAGGGTTAATTCTAATGGGAAGGAAGCATGGACCGGTTTGGTTGAAACTGGTTGAACCAAGTATTTTGGTTTTGTTGGACTCTAATCTTAGGAAAAACCAAACTTATAATCGAATTTAGCAGAACCAAATGTTTTCGGTTCCATATTTGAAGTAGGAGTCAAATTTGATTAAAAAATTAAGTAGAATCGATAAACCTAATATGATTTCAATTTGGTTCTACACCTGACTTGGTTTTGTTTTGTTTTGACTCATCAAAAGAGGAACCAAACTTGTCCCGTTCGGTTTTACTTTGTAATGAAACCGAACCAAACTGGTTCAATCCCACAGTGGGAATGAATTCATCTTTTTGGAGCTAAGCTCATAATAATGGAAATAAGTACAACATTTAAACATTGGATTGTGATATACAAATGATAACATCATATAATCACAATTAAATGCATAAATTTATGACTTCAAAAGCTATGAAATAGGACCCATCTTAATCCCATTGATTGAGCTTTAACCTCCCCAATCAATTATTATTCTTTAAATTGAAGCACTTTCAGTGGAAATCTCCGATCACATAAAGCAAAAATCATGGGCAACGAAGCTCTTGTTTCCTTTCCAAAACCAATTTTACAAAACTGAGCGAGAATTAGATAGTTCCTCGGATGAATAGTTTTGAAAAATAACTCCAAATTTATTCAAAATTGTAAAGGGGGCATGAAGCACAGTTCCACTAATGAAAATTACTAGCTTTTATGGAGTGAAAATTATTAGAAAATATGATGAAAATGAAAGAGGGTATGATGAATATGGCCAAAACAATAAGAAACACAACAGCATTACCTTTAGACAAAATGAATAAAAAAAAAGTGCCTTTTTTGGGTCAACCTACAATTGAGCACTCTCTTTAGTTTCTTGTAGTTGATTAAACAGAGAAGAATTCCAGGAAAATGGATTAGGTGAAGAAATTTGTGATCGGCCTTAGATTATGCACCTCCTTTTGCCGGTTTAGTCAAGTAGTCGAGAAGTTTTGAAGACATAATGTGTCGAAGTCGACACAATACAAAATCAAATTCAATAAGAGCTGTATTAAAAGTAAGTTCTTCGAAGAAATCTATTCTTTACTAACAACCAAATCTGTATATCTAAGAGTAACGTCATCTGCTAATACATGTGTAGTAACTAGTAACATCAAGCTACAAATTAATTCAAAAATATATAATTATCATTTTAGATTAAAATAAAGATTAGCAAAAGTAAAGAGTAATCATTACAAATGCATTTAATTTCAATAGAAAAGGAAATGGGTACGCAGTCATGTCAATCTTTATGTGTAACAAAAAATAAGCATCATATTTCCACATGCATAGATAGAGCTGATTGATTACGAATTGTTACTAACCCAACCAAATAAAGATGATTAGTGATTGGACAAGCAAATTCAAACTGGACCAGAAGCTTTTATATCCGGGATCTAATCTCTTAATCTAAGCAAACCCCAATTTGAAATGTTAAAAGAAAATGATATTCTCAAAGAAACCAAAAACCCACCTCCACAATATCAACATGAACTACGATGCCTCCAATTATAAGAAAGAGCAGAAAAAATCTCTTCAATATAGTATGACTTTATGAGTTTCTGATAAAAAAAGTCACTATATTTCATCGAATTGTTCATAGAGCATCAAATCATAAACAACTAAAACAAAAAAAAAAAAAAATTATCATAAAAGCTTCACTGCCATTTTAGTAGGAAAAAGAACTAATTTCCAGAATTTGAACATAAAAAAGAAACATTTAAATGTCTCATTTTTTCAGAGAAAACAGAACCTGTTGAACAAAAAACAAATGACACCGGGGGTTTCTCATTTCAGAAATAAAATAACAACCCTCTAACCTCTGTTCCTCAACTCGCATACAAACGAGTTACATAAACAAATTGGGTCTTGAAGCCTTGTATGTAGTCTTCAGCCTCCTAGTTGGTGGCCTAACCTTCTTGAACACCAATGGGAATTTGATCTTTGAATCGTGAAATTGCTTGGTGCTCTCTCTTTTGCAAAGCTTGGCAGGCACGGTAGCCGTCTTGATGATTTGGATGCATGGAATCCTCACTTCTGTGACGGGAAGCCATCTCATTATAGAGATGTTCCACCGCCCCGTTAAGAGTGGTGTCACGAACTTCCTTGAACATATTGTGATAACCAGTTCGGCTTTGATACCTCAACCAGATACCATAGTTCTTGATTGTAGTAGGATTCTTCTCAAAGATCTGAAAAAAAATTGCATGTAAGAACCAAATAAGAATACAGCAAGTGTTTTTTTTCCATTCTATGAAAGAAAATATTTTCATTTTTGTATTGATTAAATTTAATTAAAACATTATCAATGGAGAGAAGATTATCCTGATAGGCAAGAAGATAAAACGAGGATCACTAGCCTAAACATAATGGTTCTTCAAGACGTCAAAAACAATGTATAAAAAATAAGAATTATGATTGAGATTCACGTCCTACAATTGCCAAAGATGTAACAAGAAGACAAAAACATTGCAAAAGGATAGACATGGCAAGTGTTTTACCATACATGATTATGTATATAACTCGTCAGCTCTTTAGTCTACTTTCTTACAACTGGAAAAATTAATGTAAAATAATGAAAAAATATGAGCGTTCCATAAACTAACAAGCCATACAAACAGAAGAAGTAAAAAATGGTCATTAGCATTATTATCACTAACGCCTGTGTCAAACTAGTTGCGAAAAGTGACGGCCATTAATTATCAGCTGGTCAAAAAATGATTTTATTTCACTGATTAGTCTGCATTGTGATTCTAAAAATAGTTCCAACGACTACATAATATGGTACCAAAAATCAAAGCACAATTTCAACAAAGTAGACTAATTTAAACTGACAAGAAAATCATCATTCACATATTATAAGTTCAGCCCATACTAATATTCTACATAAACATAAAAAATTAAACAAAAACAGAAACTTATAAATAAATTATCTAAGGGCCAGCTCTAGTTCTTTAAAACAAAACTTCTATATATAAAATATGTGATGAATAATCACGCAGGATGTTAACTGAAGAAACAAGAGAACTGTTCTAATATAAGGTAAAATTAGTAAACTAATCGCATCAACGATTACAAGATAAACCATATTACTTACTGGGCTACCTCTAATTACCATCGCTGACTTCTAACTCAACTAGAACATGATTCTCTATGAAATCATTGTTAGATACTGAAAGAAGTAACGAAGGTTTACATACCTCGTTGATAGCAAGGACTTGACCATTGCTCTTCTTGACCTTTTTCAGCTTCCTCAGAAAATACCTGCAGCACGCTAATAAATACCATTTCGACAAGAACACATTCGCAACTTGAAAAACACATCACAAAACTCACCAAAATTTAGACTTGGCCCGAACCTCATTCGTTGCCCACAGTTTCATACGATAGATCTTCGGGAGCTCATCTGCTTCAGTAGGGAGAGCTCTTCCCACAACCTGATACTGGTGAAACTGAAAATCCACACAAAAAACCATGCAAACTTACATAAATGACACGAAGACACTGAATTTTCCTATAATTTTCATGAATCAACAAGAAAAATGTCTTTGGAAATCTAAGTGAAGCAGTAAATTGGGACTCGGCGCGGGATCGAGAGATCAGGAGACAAAGTACGCAGTTATAATCCCTAGATAAAACTAAGAGATCCGAGACTGTACGTGAAACCTCACCCTGAAAGTAACCATTTCCGAGAGAAGAAGAAAACGCCGGTTTCTCTAAACACTCGCGCTCACTACAGCCAAAACAGGTTAGGGTTATATAGGAAGCTGGGAGAATGAAGGAAACCCTAAACCTGGAATTTCCGCGATGATTGGGCATTTTACAATGATGGGCTTCACTAGCTAACCCAAGCCCAACTTTACTTGCCAATTATTCTATGGATTTATTTATTTAATATTTTTTTTTTTACAGATTCTAGTAATAATTTTTTAAATATTTAATAATAATGAAAATTTGGGTAAAATATGGTCTTCGAATATATTTTTTCACTAAATTTAATACAAAAAGTCATTTTAAAATTTTTAGTCACAACTTCTATTATTCATCAGGTAAAATATTTAATTAGACTAAATCGATTTTCGTCATATGTCAATTTTAGAAATAAACTCAAAATTTTACCCAACTTCAGTATTTTAACTGATTCGAAATAAATAATTTAGAGGATTATTTAAAAACAAAATTAAGAATTTTTTTTACTAGAAATATTAATTAATGATATGAACGATGAGAAAATTATTGAGACTTAGTCTGTCTACTTCTGTTAATTTATTCGTGTAATCCAATTGATTGGAATGTGTTCGTTGTAATGAAAGTTTGATTCAAAACAAACTTTTCAATAATCCGAGTATAAAAAAATTGAACCACTAATAATAAAATCACACTCACAATGCAAGACAATTTTTAACGTGAAAAATATCTCAAGACGAGAGTAAAAAACCATGAGACCTGTATACGTTGCTTAACAATCTACTATGATCAATATGGGTACAATTCAAGGTTCTCTCTAGATCATAAAACTAAAGGCATACAACATTTACATCAAGATCAAATAACAATTTTGACAAACAACGAGCCGCAGGAAAGAGCAAAGAAAAAGAAAGTTAACAAATAAATACCCAAATTAATACAGTCTTGTTTTTCCTTCGCCAGACGGACTTAGAAACCTCAAAAACTGATCTCCACCGTTCAAAATATAGTTTTAGATGTCACGAACAAACTATCAAAGTTTCAAGCCGATCAAACGGCTCAAACTCCAGTTAACTCAATTCTCTTCCGGCTGTTGCAATGAACTCCGAAAATAGATTTTATTTTCTCTCTTCTCTTGTTGTTTAGTGAATAAAAACACACACTAAATGAGACTAAGTCTTCTAAACATAACATTCAAGATACAAGCCTAAAAATTAAAATCTCATCAAGTTGGATCCCTCCATCTAGGAGGAAAAAACCCAACACCAATTAAGAAAAATTTATTATGTTACAATGTCTAACTGTCCTTGGTGAAATATAATTAAATTACCAAGAAAAAAAAACTAATATAATCAAATAAAACTTCAAAAGGCGAGAAAAATATGCTCTCTCTCTCTCTGATTTTTAAGCCGAGACAAGGCCGATGTAGCCTGCGACCAATGCCAAAACAGAAGAAATGGTGTATGCGCCGACTACTATGAATGGTTCTTTGATGCCACATAATTCAAGGTGATGATGAAAAGGCACCATTCGGAATAAGCTCCGACTTGTTCCCTTGAAGTGTTTCGTCATTTTCAAGTATAACAACTGCATAAAAAAAGAATGTTCCACCTTTAGGATGATAAAAAATTTGTCTCAATTTTTCAAATTTAACGATAATACTAAGTTTACTCTCTAATTCTATCTACTAGTTTGTCGTTATATAATTACTATAATCAATTTATTATTTTAATCATTATAATTTATCTTAATTATCACACCAATTAACATCAATTAATAACTGACACGTAAATATCACGTTAAAGGATAAAATTAGAATGTATAATAAGATATGAACCTTAACATTAATATTAACAATGATATGACACAACTCACGTGGCCTATTGTTGCATATACCAACTCATCAATGTGTAAAAAAATTTCTCAATCACTTTAAAAAAAATACTGTGCAAACAAGACATGTTTTTTCAATTGGTCTTTCTATTTCTAGAAAACTATTTTGAAAGTAGTTATCTAATACCATCTCTCAGACAGCACAGAGTTACCTGGATGATAACTGATGTTCCTTCGAATACAAAGACACCAGATGAAATAAGCAAAGGTAAAAACATTCCAGAACAAGCAGCCATTGCAGCTAATGCTCCACCGAGAGCCATTGACCCAGTATCGCCCATAAATATAGATGCTTTGTATCGATTATGCAAAAGAAAACCAACACAAGCTCCCCCCATTGATGCTCCAAAGATAGCAAGATCTAATTTTTCACAATGTTCGAATGAAATTTAAGTATGTATTCATCGGTCATTACTCAAAAAAGTGTTAGACATGGCCAAATTCAAATATAATATCTTTGAAATCCCCGAACTGGAGTTTGTAAAGAACATCAAATACCAAAATAAAAAGCCAACAGAACTTCAACCAGGGTACAAAGACGTGGATTGTATGTATTCCGACTTTTCCATAACAGAAAATAACAACCACCAGCGTAGTTAAACGTGTTCTCCGGAAATGTATACATAGAGTAATTGTAAATGAAAAATCTCTTTTAGGAACTTTCAGATTTTTTTTTTTCTAAAACATTTTGTTTCCAATTTTTTCTCACTTTAGAAATAGAAATTTTGAATATGTTTCTTACGCTTACCCATGATTTTGCATCCAAATGACAATATTGACTTGATACTTAGAAATCTGTTTCGAGTAGGGATTACTACTACATTCTTGATACAATAAAATTTAATTATGCGAACAATTAAATAATCGATTAAAGAGTCGATTTTAGTTTCCTCTATTTCTATAGAGTGCCACCCTCTTGAGACAGCTGCAGATTTGGAGCTTCAGGTGCACGTCTATTCTAATATTAACTTAATGCTAATTACAGAATTAGTGGAAACATATATTACTAACAGGAATTTATCTCATTTAATAGGGTATTATTATGATCGTTAGAAGGGGCCACAAATTTAGGAAGATTTTGTCATCATTAATTACCTTATCATATATTTATTTCCATACGAAAATAACAAAAAAAAAAAAAGATCAGGAAACAAGGACTAACCAGAAGATATTGGAAGCACTGCAATTGCCATTCCTATAAAAGCCAAGGCAGCGGTCCCACCAGCTAGCCCATCAAGACCATCAGTCAAGTTAACGCCATTTCCCATGGAAACGAAACAACACGAAGTCAACAAAGAATAATACTTTCCAATGAACACTAGTCCAAGTGGTGCAGGCACAGGAACTATCATTTTCCTACATACAAAGACAGAAAATGTATCTTGGAAAGCAATACAATATAGTATGCTATAATTAGTACTGGAATCTGCTGCCAAGGAACTACATTGTCAACAAAATGCACACTCTACCCAATGTAAGATGGTTCAGGACAATTAAAAACACGATGAGAAGAATTTAACTATGAAAAATAAATCATTTAGACGAAAAAAAAAAAACTAACATGTGTCTCTTTTGATTTGGGGCCAGAGAAGGAAAAAAAATTATAAAAGTTGAATTTATTTGTATGTTTATTATTTCGAGAATAGATGTTTGAGTTACCATCCGAAATATGTTGCTCAGATTAGTACAAGAAGCTATACATGCTGTAAGGGGTTGAAATACTTGTGACATTCAACCAAAACGAAAACCAGATTCCAACAGCAACCTGAAATTAATAAAGAAGATAAGAGTTATAACCTATCAACACCTTATAGACATTATTATAAAAACTCAAAGCTCAAGAAACAAGCAAATAGAAGAAATACGGTTCACCTCCAACAAATTTTTTATCCATGGTGATAAGCCATAGTTATGGTTCTTGATAAGGCTTAAGATGTCATCTAATAGCCCAATTGCAGCAAATGCTAAAGTTGCTCCGACTGCTCCAGAAACTTCGGAAGAAGAAAAACCAACAAGAAATTGTGTAACAATTAGGCCAACGGGAACAAAAAATAATCCACCCAAAGAAGGAGTTTTTCTTTTCAAGTAGTGTCTGGTAGGTCCTTCTTTCCTGATTATTTTGTATAACTTCAAATTGTGGAATAGTGGGACACAAATATAGCCTGCAAAAGAGGCTAAAATGGCTGACACAATAAAAGGGCGAGTCAAGTGAAATGGATCCAAAGGTAGACGGACAATGCGCCATGAACACCAATCGACATAAGAAAGAAGAGCCACCAAGAAGAGGATAAGTCCCATATTGATAAAAACTCCATGCCAGATCCTGCAGACAGTGAGCAGAGTACCTAAGTAAGAATGGAAAAAATTAAAGACTGCTGTTCTGTTTATTTAAGTAAACATACTAATTAACATAACGTCTACATTCATGTCTAATGTAATCACAGCATGCTTACTTGTGCTTCCTGCTTCCCCTACCAAGCATTGCTAAACGATGTGTACTAGCTGACAGTGCCTCATTACTTGATACGGAAACACCAGACAAATCAGTATCAGCCACAGAATTTAATATGATTTCTGAATCACTGTCTTCACCGTCACTGGATGAGAGAATATATCCAACAGTCGCCGCATTTTCTCCCCAGTCATAGTCATCAAGAGATGGTATGTCAAAGTCCTACGAAGTGATAGAAGTGAAATAAACACTAAGCAGTCTAAAATATTTGATTTAAGACATTTGGACACCATCCATTTCATCTCTGGTGTCATCCTCTGAAGTGTCTGTTTTAGTTTGTGCCTATGATTGAATGACCTCGAGGAAGGATGCAATTCCAACTCATCCAATAAGGGAATGACAAAATAATTCTTCACGTATGTAAGAGTGTGGATGCAGGGGAAAGTTGTGAAATCCCTAAAATTCTGTGGTCCTTGGAGGATACTTCAAAAATTTTCCTAAACCAATCAATAGTTTACAATTGTGGTGATCATTAAGACTTTAAAGCATAGGTCATGTTCATCTATATATTCCTATATTTTATTAGCACATAATATTTTATATTGATGTTGATTTAGATCAGTTTAAAAGAAAATATAAACTAATCCATGACACGTGATGAAATTAATCATGAGCTACGCTGTATGAAATACCTATGCATATATTTGTATATTCATACATACAAACACACATACACAAATATAGGTGTTTCATAAATGGTAAATAAGTACCATATATATGCATAAAGGCTAACAATCAACACCATTTTCATTGGTTACCCTTTCTCTTACAACAGAATCATTTATAAACAGTCGTAAGAAATTTTCATCTTAATAAAGTTTAATCTGCGCACAATGATAGAGTAAATACCTGATCAAAGGCACTCCGTCGAAACTTAAACCCATTAGCACGAAAATTGAACGCATTTAACTGCACATGAACATTGCCAGTCAGGTAAGAATAAGAACACGGCAAACACGTTATGACTGAAATATTTTAGTTCGAGGCCGAAAAAATTAGTGTCTCGTGAATTCATTGTTTTAGCAACTATCGTTTTGGTTCAAACATCGGCTAATCTCTTCACATTCCTCTCACACGGAAATCAAAAAACTATAAAGCAACGAGACAAATCAAAAACACACATCAATAAAAAAAGGAAGCCAAACAACCAAACTTCTAAAAACATACCTGCAAACCGTCAAATGACTCAGAAAATGAGCAATTAATAGAAGAAGGAAATCGAGCCGGAGCAGAAAAGATCCGAGGCGATTGTAAGATCCCAATCGGATAGTACGGGGAACGGCGTTTACGGTAGTGGGGGTGAAAGTAGAGAGAAAGGGAGTGAGATCGCATGGCTTCGACAGGAAAGAAGAAGGCGAAAGCCAGACGTCAGAAGAAGAGGGGGCGGTTGAGAAGAAGGAAATCATTGACAAGGAGGAAATTGAAAGGAGACGCCATTTTTTTTATAGCTTGGCTTCTTCTTCTTCTTCTTCTTGTTCACAAAAATGGAAGGCCACAGCGGAGAGCCAGGAGGAGAAGTGGTAGAAATGGCCGACCCGTCAGATCTCTGACACGTGCTGATGGAGTTTAAAACGATAAACACGAAGAACTCGTCCACAGCTTTGCCTTCTGTTGGTGATTAAATTATATAAGACCTAATTAACAAATGATCCTAATCCCATGTTAAGATGGATTAGTCTCCTTCTTAATTAATCCAAGGATATTTTCCATTACACAATATCTAGATTTTTCTTCGGTATTATAATTATTATATTCTTTTTAATTTTTTCAGTCACATAATTTGTCGATAAAATAAGAATTTTGATTGTTATAGTTTTCTCTTTATCACAGTGCATTTATTAATTCAAGTTTCCCCTGAATTTAAAATAATTCCTCATGAAGTACAAGAACGAACAAAGGCAAACACTGAGATATTGAAATTGAAAACAAAAATTTCAAGTACTAAATTGTTTCTAAGAACTCAAGTATCTCCTCGAAACATTTGTCTACATCAACTAAGTTTTTGCAATCTCATTGAAATTTCAAATCCAAATATGCGATTCTCAGTGCAAAACAAGGTAATGAAGCACATGAACTGCCAACAAAAACATGTTGGTTTGAATGAGGAGATAAGCCTAGAGCCTTCTTCCTCTCCTACCTCCCTTTCTACGAGTGCTGTCAGGTCGGAATTGGAGTCACATCCTCTGCAACATGGGTCGAATCAGAAAACAAAATTAAGACTAATCATAAAAACAAAATCAAGATGATTTATTCATACTACTAAACTGCTTAGGATGAGACATAATCTAGTAGGCCTACCCAAAATCAGAAACAAACTACCTTCTTCTTCGTACAAAAGACTAGCCACTAGCTTACTTTACTTTCAACCATACTAATTTTAACCCCTTGTTGACATAGTAAATACCAGATTACAAACCATTCTCCATTTCATTTTTTATCTGTTGAGACACAATCCTTACGTAAAAGACTTGTCATTGGTTTACTATAATATCGACCTAATGAATTTCAATTCGCTTGATGACATAAAACACCATCACCACTAAAAAGCTGCTACAAGATCATCAAAGATTCTTCTTGTCATGATTTATTAAATGGTAATTTAGTTGACAAAGAAAGTCAATCCATAAAAAGAAGCCAGGTTCAAAAACTTGGACAAATAGTATTTAAGCATCACTAAATCAAACAAATAAAATAGTAGATAGAACTGTAAATAATAACAGAACTTGAAGAGAATTAAAACCTCACCTATACGACCAATTCTCATTCCAGAACGTGCAAGTGCCCGCAGGGCAGACTGAGCACCTGGACCAGGTGTTTTAGTCTTGTTCCCTCCAGTAGCACGTAGCTTAATATGAAGAGCAGTAATGCCAAGTTCCTGATTCACCATTAAGAAGCGTTACTACAGAGGTACAAACTACATAACCTATGATTGATATGTTGAATATAGGACACTTCTATAGAGAACAAAAAACCAAATAAGAAGGGAAATCGAACAAACATAAAAAATAAAGAAATTATTATTGAAGATGAAATAAAATTCAAGATACAGACCTTGCATCTCTGAGAAACATCTTGAGCTGCAAGCATTGCTGCATATGGGGAAGACTCATCCCTGTCAGCTTTCACCTTCATACCACCTGATATTCATAAACATATTTAAACATCAATGTTAATTATGACACTTTCCTTGATACTGTATTCATTCATCCATATATATGATGCTCTAAAGACCAAATAATATATTGAGTGGTTTATCTTATAGAAATAAATGGACAAAATGGCCACCGATGGTAATATATATATAGATATATATATTACATGTTCATTTTATGATATGTGCGAATGCATGCATTCACAGGTCATAGTAATGTCAATTATTATTCTTCTACCAGCGGTATCAATTTCTTTATAAAATGACATGAATTCAGAAAATAAATAAACTGATAAAACAAGTTATTGAAATTCTTGATTAATGTTGTTTTACCGATTACAGATAAAAGATTAAAGACACCCGCTATTATAATAAAAAAATGCAGACATAACTTACAAAGAAATATCTATATTTACCTGTGATGCGTACTAGGGTTTCCCTACCCGACAGATCTGTTACATGCTGCAATTAAACAGATTGATCAGTATAAAAAAAAAATAGCAATCCTCATAGTAGTAGATGTAATTAGGCTTTCCATCATTCAACTTACAATAAATGTGTCATTGAACGACGCAAAAATGTGTGCAACACCGAAAACATGTTCTCCTTCTCTTACAGACGGCCCAAGGGTTACAGTTTCCTCCTTTGGCTCCCTAGTCTTCCTCCTTGACTGTTTAAGACAGTCCAGAACAGTCAGGAAAGAAAGATATCCGTATAGAGATGAAGAAATTCAAATGGTTACACATTAATCAAGAATAAGATCAGTTACTAAATCTTTGGATAAGCATATAGTTCTGCTTTCCCAACAATTTTTGAAATACCAAAACAAAACCCTTGGAAAGAAGGTAAAAACAACAATGACGAAATCATGCTGGAAACATCAACAAAACTCCAATTCAAATTGCAAACAAAAAATGCACATAAGACCACAGGTTCATTACCCCTCGGTCCCTGTCGGATCCACCTGACCAGTTGGATCCTTCAGCAACCCAGGCGTAATTTAGTAGTTTCCCGACTTGACGGGAAACTTCAACATTACTCCCAATTTCAACATCAGGTCCGACTGGTTAGGAGGACCGATGGGAAAATCGGGAGTAATACCGGAACTTTCGGGGTGGGCACACGAACTTTGGTCTTATGTGCATTAGAAAATCACATCATCCTCAATAGAAAGCAATCTTGCGAAAACCCATCGTTAAACCTCATTCCAGTGAAATGAGAGACGTAAAACATTCTTAAATACAACAGAACTTCTAGAACCTTAAGCAATAAATCAATAGAATATTACTCGAAAATCCATCAAAATTTGATGCTTACACCAAAATACGCTTAACAGATCTGGACAATACCTATTTCTTCGCCCGAAATCAATTTATAAACTCAAAACATGGATCGTAAAACACTTCACGAGCAAAATACAGAGCAAAATTTCAGGAGATTAAATTAATATTTCTTACCATGATTTGGAAACGATAAGTGAGAGCTAGCTTCGGTGGATGCCCTAACAAAGAATTCTGCAAAGAGCGTACGTACGTTACGAAGATAAAGAAAGGAGGAAAGCTATAGAAGCTTTTATAAGAGGCACTAGGGTTTTGAATGATACAAGGCCTTCGAGGGTCCAAGGTCTGTGGGCTCAATCATGGACAATTTAATTTTTAGTGGATTGGGTCAAGCACTGACCTAGGTTCATCCCAAAGTCGGTTTAAGTCGACTATTGTTTCAGTGGGCTTGGGTTCGAGCCTGTCAGACAAAAAATAATATTGTCGACCAATGACATAATTGAGAGTAATAAAACAAATGTTCATCTCTCCCCGCCTGTATCCCTGTGTTTGACGGAGAATCCTGCTCTCGCTAGGGCATCCACTCTCGATCTTCATTTCTAAATTATGGTAAGAAAAAACGAATCTACTATTATCCTACAATTTTATTGTGAAATCTTGTAAGATTTCTCTAATTCCGGTCTCATTTTTCAGGAATAAAAGTTTCAGCAGAGCGATAGTTTGTTTTCAGGGGAAGAGAGGATCGGAGAAGAAGCACCACTTGGAAATTTGGAATGAGTTCTTCTACCGCTCTTCGAGAGCTGCAGCGTGAGCTGGAATCCAAAGCAAACGATCTCAGCAAGCTCCAGAAAGGTAAACTTAGAATCTTCTTTTCTCATCCTTTCTATACTCATGATATCTCTTGTTCATGTCTTTCATTTTCGTTGGACTCACCTTAGATATTGCGAAGAATCACCAAGTGAGGAAGAAGTACACGATTCAGCTGGGCGAGAACGAGCTAGTCCTTAAGGTTTTCTTTATCCTGTTCTCCATCTATATGTCTTTCACTTATTTCCTCTGAATACGGTAAGAAAATGAATTTGTGTGCTTCGAGTTCTTGTCCATGTTCTCCTTTGTCACTAACGAAAAGCTCTATCAGTGTTTTCTTTATCTGATAATTGATAAAAAAAAAAATTGCTAAAAATATATGCAAGAAGGTGAGTGAAGAAAAAAACGCTCCATACCTGTCTTCCTTTCCTCAGATTCCTCAATATAACTTGTGCATTCTTTAGTTATTATCTTTTGATCCATATTTGAAGGTTCCAATTGTTTTCTTGTAATCTAGAAGAAGAAAAAGTTAATTTTACAGGGCTGAATTTGGTTATTTTCTTTGGAGGAAGTACTATATGTGAGAATTTTAGTTGAGGTTAATGGGACTTTTCCTTTGTTGCAGTTCTCTAACATTCTCTTGTGGCATATGTAGGAATTGGATTTGTTGAAGGAAGATGCAAATGTTTATAAATTGATTGGTCCAGTACTTGTGAAGCAGGATCTAGCCGAGGCAAATGCTAATGTCCGCAAGAGAATTGATTACATCTCTGCTGAATTGTATGCTTCTGTTTCCTTACTTCTTCAAGAATGATCTACCGAAGATTAGTTGCTGTCTCCTGGCATGTTAAGTATCTGATTTGTTAGAATTTTTGTTACTGATTAGGCAGTTAGCGAGTGGAACATAAATATAGTCATAGAGAGAGCATGAATTTCAGACTTGTTTTTTTATATTTTCTAAGAAATAGGGATACCCTTACAGGGTTCCTTTCAATTCTGGAATGGTTCTCTTAGAGATGCAGAAGCTACTTTATTAGTCATTTTTTCGTTTTGCCAGTGCACTCGTTGATTTGTGAAATTGGTTTTGCAAAAACCAGGAAGCGGCTTGATTCAACTGTCCAAGATTTGGAAGAGAAGCAGAATAGCAAGAAAGACTCGGTTTGTGTTCTTGTTAATTCGTTAATGGATTATTTCTTAAATCCAAAAAGTTTGAATCACCCCGAATATTGATGAACTTCAGCCATTTTGGACGATTATCCAATCACGCAGTTTGTTTTGCTGCAGATTATGAAGGTACAGCAGAGAATTCAATCTCTTCAGGCAGGAAAGGGCAAGGCATGAACTCGTTTTCATAGTCTATAAGTCAGTTCTGAATGTGTTTTGGGTTTTGAATGAGGTTTCTTTTCTTCTTATAATTGATGATTATCCGGGCATCCACTTTGTTCTTCAAGAAAACATTTTAAACGTAGACCCTGAATTTGTTTGCATTGATTGAAGAAAGGGCAAAGCATGTGTGTTTGGAAGAATGTTTTTAGAACTGTTCTTGAAATACCAAAATAGAAAAGGCAAAAATTGATGTCAGCTGTTTGCGCAAGTAGTTTTTGTGGAATAGTTTTCCGAAAACAGTGTTTGAGAAAATAGCTTTTGATTCTATTTTCGAAAGATTAAACCATTTCCGAGCATGATAAGCAATCTTGTAAAGTTAATCTCCATTGGTTTGGGATGGTTTTACTTTTGGCAATGATGAGCAATCTTGAAAACCATTTCCGAAGTTGAACGAAGTTGGTTCCACTCGTGAATTTATCTAACAAGTCGAGCCGAGTTTAACAAGTATAAAAACAACCAGGTTGAGCGAACCGAGTCAGCCCTGACGAATAAATAGTAGTACAAATCATCGCAAGTCATCTTCCTCGTTTCTCACTCTCTCTTCCTCTTTGAATACGCAAACGAGTTCTACATCGGCACCACTGATTTGAAGCTCAATTCGTCTGTTTCAACGTACTGGGTTTCTATCATCACCACTCTCACTCCACTGTGTTTCTCCGTCATTGAAGCAGACGAAGAATTACAGTTGCAGAAATAGAGACGTTCTTCGAAGAAGAAGAAGAAGAAGCGTATGATTGATGGAGACGTTCTTCGAATTTCGGTAATTGTTACCCGTCTGATGGCGCCGGTACTGTAATTTGTCAGGGAAGGAAAATGATGGTTTGATAGTTTATTTTCAAACTGGGAGCAAATCGATTGGTAGAGAATGTCAGTGAGGACTATTGTCAAACACCTTGACTACAGGTTCTGTACTTTCGTTCGATTTTTCTCTTCCTTCTCCTCTCAATCGCCACTACAGTCACTACCTGCTGCTCGAATTCAAAGCATTCATCGCTCGAAAGACCAATACAAACACGAGGATCCATACTCTTTTCTCAAAGAAGACCCGATTGAAATTTGTTCGGCCATTTGGGTCGAAGCATTTTCTTCCTCTCCAAACACTGTCTTCTCCAATCTCAAAGTTTTCCTCTCTAAATTCGATCTCTGGGTCTTAGCTTATCAGAGATCCTGCGCTCAGGCGACTGGAACATTCCCTCCTCGGAATGCCATTCACTCTCAGGTTCTCAGCGACCTCCTCTATCTCCGGAATTCAGTCGTTAATGGTAGATTCTCATGGAACAATAAGGCCGATCAGTTAATTAGAAGCCCCAGTGATAAAGGAAGAGCAACACTCATTTCTAAACGTACACTTCAGGCCATGCTGGAGTCCACTGAGCCATGCTTTCAGGACCTGATTGTTCAGGAGGTCCTTTTGATGGTCTTGGAGCCTGTTTTCGAGGCTCGATTTTCTCCCAAATCACATGCTTTTCGGCCTGGAAGGAATGCACACACGGTGATTCGAACTATTCGTAGCAACTTCGCCGGGTACCTCTGGTTCTTGAGAGGTGATTTAAGTGAAGTTTTTGATAATTTGGATGGAAAGGCGATAATGAGTTGCTTAGAAAAGGCTGTGAGTGACAGAAAATTCCAGCTTTTGATAAAAAATGCTCTTAAAACACCACTTCGGAATCAGTCACGGCTTGAAACAGACGAGGAGCTGAGGAAGAAGAAGAAGAAAGAGAAGGGTTCAAAAAAGAAGGTTCTCAATGAAGATGAACCGAAACCCGACCCCTATTGGTTGAGAACGTTCTTCGATTTTGCTCCCGAAGAAGCTGCTAAGGTACCCTCTTATGGACATTGTGGAATTCTGAGTCCTCTACTTGCTAATATCTGTCTCAATGAATTGGATCACGCTATGGAAAACATGATGGTTCATTATTTTATCCCATGTAAACTTGATTCGATATGGAGAGATTCAATCGACGATGGCTGTCACAATCCCGCTTGGCCTGAATTCGTTCCTGCGAGTGGTAAAGAAAAAACAAGAAAAATGGATTACATTAGATATGGAGGTCATTTCTTAGTTGGGATTAGAGGGCCGAGAGAAGATGCAGTGAAGATTAGGAAAGAAATAATCAACTTTTGCGAGGAAAAATACGGGATCAGATTGGACAACTCAAAGCTCGAGATTGAACACATAAGTAGAGGAATTCAGTTCTTGGATCACATAATAAGTCGCAGGGTGATTTACCCTACTCTTCATTACACAGCCACTGGAGGAAATATTGTTAGCCAAAAGTGTGTAGGCTCTTTACTCTCTGTCACTGCCAGTTTGAAGCAATGCATTCGCCAATTCAGACGACTCCAGTTTGTGAAGGGGGATAAAGATCCCGAGCCGTTGCCTTGCACTCCAATGCTATATTCTGGTCAAGCCCACACCAACTCTCAGATGAATAAATTTCTCGAAACAATGGCCGATTGGTACAAATATGCGGATAATCGAAAGAAAATTGTCGGGTTTTGTGCGTATGTGATTCGAAGCTCTCTCGCAAAGCTGTATGCCGCGAGGTATAGGCTGAAATCTCGTGCGAAGGTTTATGGAATAGCTTCACGGGATTTAAGCCGGCCGTTGAGAGAGAGAAGTAACAATTCGGCTCCGGAATATTCAGATCTTTTGAGGAATGGATTGGTGGATCCAATTGAAGGTGTTCAATTCTCTCACATGTCTTTGATTCCATCTTGTGATTACACTCCATTTCCCAGAAACTGGGTTCCTCCTCACGAACGGGTGTTGAGAGAGTATATCAAACTTCAAGATCCTAAGTTCTTCTTCCACTTGCATAAATCAATTAAGCAAAATGGATTGAGTTTGCCTCAAGATGAGGTATCTGAGATCTTGTGGAAGTATAAAACCTGTGGGATATGGAGAAACAGAAACGAAAAGGGTGCATGAAGACGATCAACGTAGATATTGTTCTTTGCCCGAGATCGGAACTTCCCATGTCGGATCTACAAGCACATACATGAATTTGATCAATAAAGATTCATTCCTTTTGTGCATGCAGAATTTTACGACATTGATACGGGAAGTTGAGAAAGCAAGAACTCAGCTTGAAGCTTTTAGAGATCAAATGACCGCCATTAGGAAGCCGGATCGAGAGCGAGGTTACTAAATGCATTCGATTGTTGAAAATTGTTCTTAGTTTAGTTCGAGATTTAGTATTTGCATGCTCGGTTTAGATTCCGAGTTCATGGCCCTGTCAATGAAAACACAAGATCGTTCTATATCCGCTTATTTGATATTCAAAATCGACCCAAAAGAGATCTCATTTGCGGACCAAATAATATGATTAATTGTACCTATTAATAATTTTCGCGCGACAGGAGATAAAATCTATATTTTTTGTATTAGTGGGCTGAGTTTCATGATTCTTAACTATATATCAAATAAAAACAAAATAAAATAATTTGAACGTGACATCTACCTGTACAGGGTCTTCTGGCAGCAGTTAAGGCCATTCCATTAATTAAGTATTTTTCAGAATAGTTTTCTATAAATATCCTTCGTTAAAATTCATATTTAAAAAAAATGTCATTAATTAATTTTTTATTTTATCATGTTTAAAATCAAAATAAAACTCGACAAATTGGATCGAAAAAAAAGGAGCTAAAAACAATAACGTAAGCTTCAAATCGACTATATTGACATAATTTTCTATTTAAATTTAAATTTTGCAAATAAATTAATTTTATATTTAATTTATTAGGAAAATAGGTCACCTAATCGTCAAATATGCAATTGATATTCATTTATTTTTCTCTTTTTTTTAATTTTCCATTTTTGGTTCCGGTGCTGTCAGTGAGAGAGGGAGATCAGTATTCTCTCTCGACGCCAGAGATTCTATGCAGCCATGGCGGACGAACCTGCACTTACTCGCTGGACTTTCCAGGTGCTGATTTCTCTACTTGATGCTTGCTTTCTGAGAATAAGACATTGAGCGTTCTCGTGCTTGCTTCCTGAACTAGATTGAATGCTTTATTTAGCTTAACCGTTGATTATTTGGCTCTACAGTTTCTTTAGCAGACGAAATGAGAAGCACAGAAGTATCAGAACTTCTTAAACTCTGTTTTGTTTTTAATATTCTTCTGAATTTTCTCTGATGCCAAATTGAGGACAAGAGAGTTTTATGTTCCTTTCTTTTCTCTGGATCGGTTAATATTAATGAAAAGAACCTTATTATTTTCCTTTTTCCTAACATTTTTCTATAATTATGTTTTCATGATAATCCTGATTGTTGATCTAAGATTCTAAGTTATTATATGCATCTCTAGGATTTTGAAATGTACTATGATGCAAAGTTTGGTAGAAAGAGGGGATTGGAACCGCAAAACAACCACAGCACTGGTAAATCTTCGAGTAATGGGGATATTCCGAGTCCAATGGCAAATGGGAGCGTGCAAGTACAAAAAAATTCAGGCATAGCTGTTTACGAACAATTTCAGAGCCAGGTAATACACGCATTAAACATTTGGTGAATTTTTGTAAGCAACGCGATTTTGAGAGTTATTCTGTTATTGAGCATGAGTTCATTAACTGATGCAGTATGTTACTGCCATGCAATCGATTTTGGGAAATCACGTTTAATGTTTATGAATTGATTTTTTAAGTAATAATAAAATAATGTACACACTATTGGATAGTAAGTTGAAACCATTTTCACAGTTAATAAGCTTAATCTTTCTGTTTCGGAAACCTTATTAATCTAATTAGCTGATTTATTTTTCTTTCAGCAAAGTAGCTTGGGGCACTCAAATGGAGAATTACATGATCGAAATAATGAGATACCGTAAGATTACTTCTTCTTAAATGATGTAGTAGAATGTGTGATGCTTTTTTTGGGGGCGGTCTTACCGAGTCGAAAATTAATCACCTTTGTTGAGTTTTGATTGTTGTCTCAACGAGGGAGCGTTGCAATCATGTCTTCCCACTCTGGAGGAGAAGTGAATAAAATGCGGAAAATCTCTACGAATGGTAAATGAAAGCATAAGAGACAAATACTTGTTTCCTCGTGCACTCATGAAAAGAATTGAGTGGCAATTACTTAGGTCAAACCATCTGCAAATCCTCACGCATGATTTGATGGACAGTTAATTTCTAGATCTGACAAACAATGTCTGGCTACATTTGTAGTGTTTCTTAGAACAATAGTTGAATGTTTGACTTAATAATGATGTTTCTATTTGAAGAAAGGGTTTTGAAGTATTATTTTTGCCAAGTTGGGTAAAAAATCAGACTGCTAATTATCACTTTGACACTTTCCAGCCATAAATCTCTACTTCCTTCCTTCCAATCTGCTGAAACGCGTGGTTTAGCCGAGAGCTTGATTAGGTAATCAGTTAGTTGAGTCACTTCAATTCAGGAATTTGTACTGCAAAGATTTAAAGCCAATGTGTATTCTGTGATTCTATTTTGATACTTTATCATATACTGTGCAGGGATATCATTCGTGGTAGTCCAGATGTTAAGTGGGAAAGCATCAAAGGTTTGGAAAATGCCAAACGTTTACTCAAAGAAGCAGTTGTCATGCCTATCAAGTATCCCAAGTATGATTAGGAAATTAGAATTTTCATAAATATTTCACTGGCAGATATGGATTTTTTTTTTACAGAAATTTGAGAAATTGATAATTGGTTATCTCCATTTGAGCTTGAGATTAGTTGTTTTTGACATGGCTTCCATTCTTCAGTTCATGTTATGTTATACAAACTCAAGGTAATCTTCATATCAACAGGTACTTCACTGGAATTTTATCGCCATGGAAAGGAATTCTCCTTTTTGGCCCTCCAGGGACAGGAAAGGTTTGTCAACACTTCTATTTGTTCTTGTTATTTTCTGCTGCTGGGCTAGTTTAACTACAGTGTTTCTCAAATGATCTTTGATAGTCGTTTTGTCCAAATGGTGCATACATTGTCTTTTATTTGTGGATTGGAGAAGGGTTTCTGGATGATAATAATAATAATAATAATAATATGTAGGAGTACCACGTGAATCTAAAGTATCATTCTAAGTTCAGAGATTCTTGAGTACTTTTCTTGATCTGTTAGTTTTTCTGTCGTGATTAAGTGAGTGCCTGAAGACTTAGTCATTGTCTGAGGAACTGAACTCTGAAAAATACCAATCGTCAAAATGATTAACCTTGCTGTCTTAGCTACTTATTATCATTTCAATTTTGCAGACAATGCTGGCAAAGGCTGTTGCAACAGAGTGCAAAACAACCTTTTTTAATATTTCAGCCTCATCTGTTGTGAGCAAATGGCGTGGTACGTGAAGAATGAATCATCTTTTTTATGGATTTTTTATTTTATTATTTCTTTATCATTATTTGTTTTGTATTTTAGTATGCTTCCCCTAATGAAAATATTTCTAGTTGCTAGAATGCAGCACTGAGGATTGAAATGGATGAGTTAAACATAGTTGTCAAGACCATTTTAAATTTACAATAATCATCAAGAAATGTGGAACCCAGGGTACCACTTGACACCTTCATTAGTCTATTTCTTGTTATGCTGGTAGACATTGTATCAGATTTGGAAGAAAAAGGCCAAAAATTTATATGTGACCATAATCCCATTCCACGGGGCTACAACATGGTGTAATATGTCTTTACCCTCAGAATTAAATCATCAAGAAATGTGGAACCCAGGGTACCACTTGACACCTTCATTAGTCTATTTCTTGTTATGCTGGTAGACATTGTATCAGATTTGGAAGAAAAGGCCAAAATTTTATATGTGACCATAATCCCATTCCACGGGGCTACAACATGGTGTAATATGTCTTTACCCTCAGAAATTATTGCTACTTTTCAGGCGATTCAGAGAAATTGGTGAAGGTATTATTTGAGCTTGCTAGGCATCATGCTCCTTCGACTATATTTCTAGATGAAATTGATGCAATCATAAGTCAACGTGGTGAAGCACGCAGTGAGCATGAAGCTAGTAGGCGACTGAAAACAGAATTACTTATACAGGTGATGTTTGTTTCTTACTGCTTGATTCTTATTCTATTTATGCATTCACAAGCATCCATTATTTTCTCTTTAAAGTTTCTTCAAATAGTAAAAAAAAGGACTAGGATTTCGTTGGCCTTTATTTTTTAGAATCATTATCTTCTATGCGTGTCTATAGTGAGTAAATGTGGTTAGGGAAGATGGTGTCTGAGCTAGTTTTTTACACACCTTTTTATACATAATCTTTAGGGTAATTATCGATTTGAACCCTGTACTATACACGTTTTTTCAATTCGGTCCCTGTACTAAAGAAACCAACAAACCGAACCCTGTACTTTGATTCTATTATCAGTTTTAACCTTCTATCAATAATTTCATTAAACCCTCGTTGAAAAAACTAACAAACAATCTTAGATTCAGTTGAAATTTTTACCACATGTTCACTACTTAATGAGAAGATAATCTGGAAATTTTCGTGATTTTTTAACATATATACGATTTATTGAAATTTTATTTTAGTATTTTATAAAAATATTATAATAAATCATAAAAATTTTAGAAAATCACGAAACATTTTCTATTATCTACCCATGTTAGGTTGAACGTGTAGAAAAATTTTCAAATAAATCAAATATTTTTTGGTATTTTTTTAAAAATTAATTTATTAAGTAAAGAAGAAATTGAGATTAATTTAAACAAATACCAAACGATATTGGATTTATTTAAAACTTTTTTTAGATGTTCACCATATTATGGGTAAATAATAAAAAATTTGGCATAATTTTTCAAAACTTGTATGATTTATTATAATATTTTTAAACAATACTAAAATAAAATTATAATAAATCGTAGATGTGTTAAAAAATCACGAAAATTTCCAGATTATCTTCTCATTAAGTAATGAATATGTGGTAAAAATTTCAACTGAATCTAAGATCGTTTGATAGTTTTTTCAATGAGGGTTTTATGAAATTGTTGATAGAAGGTCAAAACTGATAACAGAATCAAAGTACAGGTTCGGTTTGCCGGTTTTTTTAGTATAGGGGCCGAATTGAAAAAACGTGTATAGTACAAGGTTCAAATTGATAATTTTCCTAATTTTTATTTGGAAACTTCTGCTAATGGCCTCTTTTTACAGTCAATAAGGCTTACCCTGATGAACCTTTAGTAACTAATCATTATAAAAGTTTTATTAACTATTTTGTTTTCTGATTAACTACATTTTTTATGAGACTTTCTTAAAATTGCTTCTTGGATTAGATTGCAGATGGATGGGTTGATGCAGACAGACGACCTTGTCTTTGTCTTGGCAGCAACCAACCTTCCATGGGAATTAGATTCAGCCCTGCTCCGGCGTCTTGAAAAACGAGTATCCTTCTTCATCAAGTCAAATATTCAATAATGCATGATACAAAAATGATAATTTTTGTTTTCTTATAAAAAGCTTAACAGTGAAATGGCAATATATCTTAACACTTAATACTGTTGGTAATTTTGTGTTGTCATTCAAGATGTCAACCAAGTTTACTCGTAACTTTCCTTTGACCAAACGGCCAATAGATCCTTGTGCCTCTTCCTCAACCAGAAGCGAGAAGGGGCATTTTTGAAGAGCTTCTTCCATCTCAATATGGTGATAAGGAAATTTCCTATGATTTGCTAGTGGAAAGAACGGAAGGCTATTCAGGTTCAGATATCCGGTTGGTCTGCAAAGAGGCTGCAATGCAGCCACTGAGGCGCTTAATTGAACAACTTGAAGCAAGACATGAAGTGGTGCCTGAAGATGGTAAGTGATCATTTAGATTTCTGAAATTCTGAACACATATCTAACATGAGGACCTCTATGAGTTGAAAAAAGATGCATAGATATTAAATAGGGAGATAATTTTTGGGTAGAGCCCCGTGATTGCTAATCTAAAAAGTTGCAGAAATTATCTGTTAAGATCCAGTTGACTGCCTAATCTAAAAAGTTACAAAAATTATTTTTAGTGATTTCCCCCCTTTTTTTCATTATTTTAAGATACAGTAATTTCTCTAAAAATTGATATCAAAGTTAAGTGAACTCACCTTTCCACTGCTCTACCATAAACTACTAATAGTTTGTAAAAAAGTTGATAATTGGGACCTGATTATCATGCCAGGCAATCGATCTTTGGGCCTCTTTTTTTGACCTTCCCTAACTTTGTAAATAATTCAAAAAAAAATTGCATTGATGATGTATTCTCTTTAACAGGGCAATGTATAACTTTTGTTGCTCATTGCTCGGAAAAATTAGAACGACGGTAGGTGTCTTAAGTTTGAATTATCCTCAACCATAATTAAGTATCATTTTTCGGCTTGCAGAGTTGCCCTGTGTTGGACCAATCGAGCGTGAAGACATCGAGATGGCTTTAAAGAACACAAGGCCATCCGCTCATCTTCAGGCTCATCGGTACAAGAAGTTTAACGCAGATTACGGCAGTCAAATACTCGAGTGAAGGCTCACAACTCAATATCGTTACAAAAATGTTTTTGAATACAACGTCAATTTATTTAATTGAACCATAGATTGTTGTTGTGTGTTTTATCAGACAGGAGGGATGAAGCTCTAAACCCAGCAACAGAGGTAAACCCCTGTAATTTATTTGTTGCTAGAGTACAAAATAAGATCATTCTTTAATGTCATGATGGTCCTTGTGTCTGATTCTAACACAAGAAAGCGTTTCAAATGTCAGATCCTAAAATAAGAAGTCGAGTTGGGGGCATTTTAGTATTTTTATTTGAAAAGAAGTTTATTTTTCATTGAAAAAGAAGTGGTATACTTTCGATTAAAAATAAAAAAAAAAGAAGTCTATTTATCAATTTTAAAGATATCCCAATGGTAGAATGAGATAGAAATGATAAAAAAGTTGCTTCCAATGACACTATTTTCCACTTTCTTTTTCTCCAACTCACCCAACAAAAAAAAGCCAAGCCACTACATCAATTTTAGAACCCAACATCAATCAAGCTAATTTAGACGCACGTAAAATTACTTAATTAACATCTTAATTAACGGTCCCAGTTTTTGTAATGTTCACTAGCTTTGTAAGCTCGACTCGAAAGAATTGATTATCCTTGCTAATATTCGGCCAGACCCAAGAGAAAACAAACATCTTTTAAGAATTTCTTCTTTTTTTTTCCAAAAAAATGTTTAATTTTCTCATATAAATAACTCTTTTTCTTTAAAAGAAAAAAATTGTTAAGAAAAAAGTTATGAAAATGACTGTTGATGACTCAAAAATAAAAGGTATGTGTATACTCGTAGAATGGTCTGCATGTGAAACCACGTCGGCTGACCGCTGATGCCAAATAAGATTATCTATCTCTCTCTCTCTCTAAAATCCAAGGATGATGAAAGGAAAAGCCAAATAAGAAAAAGATCCTTTGTGTAAAGATGGCGAAATGAGGAAATGCTGATTTCATTCTTGACCATCAGAATCATGCTTTAGCCGACCATTATATCCTCTCTGGATAACGAGAGATAACGGATTCCTTCTCACCTTTTCTTATTGGCTCGAGAGAGAGAGAGACAGCTTAGAGAGAGAGAGAGAGGGTCAGAGACAGCAGAAAGACAGAGAGAGAGAGAGAGCCATCTTAGGAAACGTCTCGCATATTATAAACAGAAGTGGCAATGGATTCCACGTCTCAATTATAACTTAGTTTTTGCAGCAAATGATAATGCTAGAACATGCCTTTACAATCAAATAATTAGCAAATAGATTATACGACGAAGTTAAGAACATCAGCAATCAATGATCAAACCCAACAGCACAGATGATGAATCACGCTAAAAGAATTGTGAAGCAATTTTAACGAACCTTAATATTTTCAAAAATTTGAAGAAATAAGATTGCTATCTAATACTGTAATCGTAACGCATTTTTGTCGCTAATCTTCGCATCATATCTTCCTACTAACACTGTAATTAACGATATCAAAGTACTAGACAACATTGTACATTATGAATCGAACCGAACAGAACTAAACCGTCAACATGGAGCTTTATGTTCTTAAAATGGTCTTCTTGTAAACACATAGAGGCTCAGCAAATACACAAACAGCCAATAGACCAAGCTTTGGCATTCCATGTTTGCAGCCTGTTCAATCAAGTTTTTCCACAGAAAAATGAGAATGCTTGTATAGAATTATCATTTTTGTGTAGGCTAATGCAGCTAAAAATGAAATCAGAGAAATGGGTTTTACCTTAGTTGCAGAGGAGGTGAGAGAAATGGAAGCTGAAGAAGAAGAAGGAGAAGAAGAAGAAGCACTTATCAAAGTACTCAACCCTAAATTATAAGCCATAGTTCCATCAGGCTGATACAGACCATAGTTTCTCTCAGAAGTAGGACCAGGTTTCAAATCCTCATTAAAAAGAGCAAAAAGATAAACTTGAAGCTTCAAACCAGGCTTCAATGGAGTCCCTTCATTTTCCATCTGTCTCCGCAGCAAATTCCTATTATAAATTGCAGCATTCTCAACTGTAGCTCCCGTTTCAGTTGGATCGCCTTTTGATGGCCAACCAGTTTCTGCAACTCCCACTTCAATACCTGCATATCCTATTCCAGCTATGGCGAAAATCACTGAATCTACCTGCGCGTACAGCATATTATCGTACTGTAGCTTTGTATATGGGTCTACCATGGCAGAATTAGGGCTATTAAAAAGGACATAATCTAGGGGAATTTTTTCTGGGTTATCTTTGTAAGCGAAGTAAGGGTAAGCATTGATCCAAAATGGAGCTTTGGTGGCCGATAAAAACTGTAATAACTCTGAAACTATGCCTGATAATTCTCTTTTGAAGCATCCTGACGATGGCGGATAGGATTTTTCAAGAACTGACAGAGAAGTTGTAGTGGAAACATGGATGAATGAGTCTAACCCTAGTTGAACCAGAGCTCCATAAATACTAACTATGGCGGGAACGAGGTTTCTGACAAGAACCGGATCAGTTTCAGTGGAGATGATTTCGTTACCAACAGCAATACCAGTTATTTTCGTGGAAGGAAAGTAGGGTTTTATGTGGGTCAGTACCCATTGAAGAGATGTTTGAGGATCCGTTAATGAAGTTAGCATTTGGTTTTCTACTGTCACGATTAATTCGATTCCAGAATTGGAAAATGCCGATAGAACTTGAGGATTTGTGTCGTAAATTCTTGCTTTTGAGATGTTGAGAGATTTCAGCATCTCGATCACTGTCTGCGGAGGTGGGAGATTGTTGCCGACTTGGCCATAGTTTATGCCGAGGGAGAAAGCTTCGTGAAAAAAACCAGACACTGCGACAAAAAAATGAAGATGGTAGGAGAGAAAGAGAGAGAAGAAAACACTTCAGATGATCGTAAAAAAATTGAAAATTCAACAAAACAGAAAACCAAAATGATCGAAAATGGCAATTTTCTGATGGAAAACATCAAATATATATATGAATTCGACGAAATAGAACGACTGGGAAAACACAGATGGAGAGAAGAAGAGAAAAACAGTGAAATGTAGCACTTTCTAGAGAGAGAAAATACCAAAATGGCATATTTTGTAGAGGGAGAGAGAGGGAAAATATTCACAGTTGATGCAAATTTATCTAAAGAAAAACATATGTGTACCTGTGAAAAGAAGAGCAGAGAGAAGAAAACGATGAACCATGGCAAATTTTCTAGAGAGAGAAACTCAAATGATGCGGAGAGAAGAAGAGAGAGAGTGTGTCTTTGGATCATAACTCTTGAATGGTATTTATGAATGAGATTCTCGAGAAAATGTGACCTTTTCTAGGAAAAAGCTTGTCTCTTCCAACCCACGTCAACTTGTAAATTTTTTGTTTACGATCAAAATGTCCCCACCAACCTTACCTCCAATTTCTTAGCCAAAAAGTAAAAGGAAATCAAATCCACCATTCCATTACGAACATCTACTAGAAACAACAAACGGTCCGATTCATGTCACCCGACAAGCACATGTATGCACAATATGCGCGTTATTTGTTTTTTTTTTTCAAGTATATGATGTGTGTTATCATAAAACGTACTCTTGTCTTTTTTTTTTTATCATCAACATTAGTTGTTTGTGCATGAATGGTACGTATCTTTCCCATGTGCATGAATGGTGCGTTTCTTTCCCGTCGAGAAAAGAATGTTACATTTTGTCAATTGCATAGTCGAGCATGATCGCGAAGAGTGTTGTAAGTTAATCTTTTGGGATTAGATGCAACTTGGTCAATATTAATACCAAGAAAGACAGGATTTGTGTAACGCCCCAATTTATAAATCCCCAATTTGAAACCCTAATTTTGAAAACCCTATAATTTTTCCTAAAATTGATTTAAAATCGAGCGTTAAAATCTTATTTTTATAATATTAAAAACATAATAATAACTGAAAACTCTTAAATGCGCGGAAGTTTTATCAGACTATAATAAATTTGTCGGAAACTTGAAATAATTGCATATTTAAAACAATTTTATAAAAACTTTATTTAACAATCAAATTAAACATAATTATTTAAATCTCAAAATTGGAATAAAACTTTAAATATTGTTTGAAAAACTAAAGCATACTAATTTAGATTATTTTCTTCAAACTCAATAATATCTTCTTCTTCTGTATGCTCACTTGCCACTGGAAGGTTCTCAATCACAGCTAGTTCTTCTTCAGACAAAAATTCACCTACATCACAAATTAAAACTATGAGATAACTCAGTAAGCGAAAATACGTGCAAGTTACAAAACTTTTACTTTTACTTTTACCAAATCCTGTTAACTGTTACATACTGGTTGAAAAACTCAACCTTCTTTTAAGACTTAGCCATCTCATTGCCGTTCAGGCTTCGTCATCTTTTACTTTTACTTTTAACGTTCAAACTCACCATCTCACTGTCGTTCAGGCTTTTGCTATCAAGTAGATTCTGTCAATTCCATCATTTTCATACACATACAAATGTCCTACCCGTTTTATCTTTTAAACAATTCTATGTCGATATTTTAACATTCGTGCTCAATCATCGAAAACGTGTGATAAAATAAAACAATAATAAAGAAAATAATATTTATCATGTGATGTAGGGTCATAGCCAAAACATTGTATTTACACTTACATGGATTCCGAGCAATAAATGTATATGGGGATATTCCAAAAATTTCGAAATAATATCCTGCTCAAATAAAATCTTTGGTATTAAAATCCTACTTAATAAATCTAATTTCAAAGAAATTTGAGCAGAAATTCCTTACGTTGTGTTATCAGGTCGGATCGGATCGGTTGGATCGATTTGGATTGAATCGGACGGTTCCAAAATCTTTTCTGCCTAATTCGAAAACTAATATTAAAATCTCACTTAAATTATTCCAACTTTAGAAAAAATTGGACAGAAATTCCTTACCGGTTAAATTCTCGATCGGTCCGGATTGATTCGGTTCAAAATTTGGTTCGGGTCCGGTTTGGGTGAATAGTGTCGGGTCAGGTGAACAGTACTGGGTCGAATTAGGTGAACAGTGCTGGTTTGGTTCGGGTCGGGTGAACAGTACTGATTCGGGTCGGGTCGGGTGAACAGTGCCGGGTCGGGTCGATTTGGTTCACTGTTGGTCCGGTTTGGGTCGGGTCGTCTTAAGTGAACCGGTTCAGTTCTTTTCCTTAAAACTGAACCACTGCTTCTTCTTCCTTCGCGATTTCTGTAGAGAGTGACAGGAAGAATTAGAGAGAGAAGAAAACGGAGAGAGAGAGAGGGCTTACTCCGATGGGTCGTTGACGGAGGTCAAGGCTTCGTCGGAGCTCGGCTGCCAGAGAAGATAACTTCGTCGGAGCACTTGCTGCGGTGGTCGGAGCTGCGAGTTGAGGTAGGTTTTCTTTTCTGATTTCAGAGAACTCGAGAGGGAGAGAGTTAATGGTGTGAGTTTCCTCCTCCACCGATAGCTCTATTTATAGAGGGGGGTTCACCCTGCGCTTCTCGTGAGATCCGCAACTGCTCGAATTTCTCGGGCTGCAACAGGCTAGCTCGGATTTTTTGAGCTGCAGAATCCGAGCTTCCTCCTGTTTCTAGACGACTTCCAGACTATGTTCATTCAGTTGGCGTTTGGATTTTTCAGAGAAAAATCCGATTAGTTTTCTGAAAATCCGATTGCTTTTTGTTTTGAGAAATTTTGATATTGAATTTCGAATTTGCATTTAATCACTGGAATTGAACCCTAAGTTGTTACAATCTTCCCTCCTTAAAAGAAATTTCGTCCTCGAAATTTAAAATAATTACATAAATAACTCGGGATAGATCTTCCTCATGTCATTTTCTCTTTCCCAAGTCGCTTCTTCAATGTTTCGATTCTTCCAAAGCACTCTGACGAGCGAGACCTTTTTATTCCTTAATCTTCTTTCTTCTGCCTCTAAAATTTGAATGGGTCTTTCTTTATACAATAAATCAGGGTTGACTGTGAAGTCTAAAAATCTCGATGGTAAGACATGCGAGGGGTCTGGAACATACTTCTTCAACATCGAGACATGAAAGACATTGTGCACGTGCTTGAATGAATCTGGTAATTCCAACTGGTAGGCAACTTCTCCTATCTTTCTTGTGATTTCAAATGGGCCTGTGAATCTTGGGCTCAACTTTCCTTTCTTTCCAAAGCGCATCACACCTCTCATTGGTGAGATTTTCAGGAAAACTTGATCTCCTACAGCAAACTCTAACTTTCTTCTTCTCCTATCGGCATAACTTTTCTGTCTACTCTGAACCGTAAGAATTCTCTTTCGGATTAATGTAACTATCTCAGCGGTCTGCCTCAAAATATCTGGCCCAACAAGTACTCCTTCACCCACTTCATCCCAATGCACTGGAGATCTGCATTTTCTACCATATAGAGCTTCATAAGGTGTCATCCCAATCGAAGCTTGGTAACTGTTGTTGTAGGCGAACTCCACCAATGACAAATTCTTACTCCAATTTCCTTAAAAGTCGATAGCACACGCCCGTAACATATCCTCCAGGGTTTGAATCGTCATTTCTGATTGTCCATTTGTCTGAGGGTAGAAAGCTGTACTGAAGTTCAACTGAGTACCCATAGCTTTCTTTATACTCTTCTAAAATTTCGAGGTAAAACGAGGATCTCGATCAGACACGATAGAAACAGGCGTACCATGTAGTCTGATAATCTCCTGAACATAAAGCTGAACAAACTGATCCATGACATATGTAGTCTTTATAGGAAGAAAATGCGCTGATTTGATCAATCGATCCACTATCACCCAAATGGAGTCGTGACCCTTAAACTTCTTAGAAAGTCCGACTACAAAGTCCATAGTAATATGCTCCCACTTCCATTGAGGCATCATAAATGGTTGCAATATACCCGCAGGTCGTTGATGCTCTGCTTTGACTTGTTAACAAGTGAGACACTTCTCCACAAACTTGGCTATGTCCAATTTCAAACCACGCCACCAATAATGCTGCTTCAAATCTCGATACATTTTTGTTGACCCAAGATGTACCGAGTAAGGGGTTGAATGTGCTTCCTCCAATATAGTCTTCTTCAATTCAGCATCATCTGGTATACACCATCTCTTTTTTAACTGGATAATCCCACTATCAGTTATGGAAAATTCAAAAACTTTTTCCGCCTCCATATCACTTTTTACCTTGCAAATGTAAGCATCTCCCCGTTTCTTATCATTTATTTGATCAAGTAAACTTGGCTGAATCGTCATAGCAGACAATCTCTCTAGTAGCCTAAACTGTACAACTTTAACGTTAGATTTCTGCATCTCCTCAGTTAACAGCCTTGGAATCAGCCACAACGAAGAAATTTGAGATGATGTTCTTCTACTCAAAGCATCAGCGACGACATTAGCTTTGCCAGGATGATAAATAATTTCGCAGTTGTAGTCCTTTACTAGCTCCAACCATCTGCGTTGTCTCATGTTTAGATCCTTCTGGGTTAGGAAATATTTCAAACTCTTATGATTTGTATAAATCTCGCACATTTCTCCATAAAGATAATGTCTCCAGATTTTTAAAGCGTGAACTACCGCTGCAAGCTCCAAATCATGAGTTGGGTAGTTCTTCTTATGTTCTTTCAACTGTTTCGAGGCATAGACTACCACTTTTCCTTCTTGCATGAGGACACATCACAATCCATACTTCGAAGCGTCACTATATACTACAAATTTTCCTGATCCAGATGGTATAGTAAGTATAGGTGCTGTGACTAACCTTTTCTTCAGCTCCTGAAAGCTTTGCTCGCACTCATCAGTCCATGAATACTTGGCACCTTTCCTGGTTAACTTTGTAAGCGGATTGGCTAAGGTTGAAAAACCTTTTACGAATCTTCGATAATATCCCGCAAGACCAAGAAAACTCCTTATTTCAGATGCATTCTTTAGTTGAGGTCATTTACTAACAGCTTCAATCTTTGATGGGTCCACTGCTACGCCCTCCTTTGAAATAAAGTGACCAAGAAAAGCCATTTTCTCCTTCCAAAATTCACACTTAGAGAACTTTGCATATAACTTCTCGCATCTCAAAGTAGATAGAATAATCATCAAGTGTTCTTCATGCTCCTCCTTGCTCTTTGAGTAAATGAGAATGTCATCAATAAAGACTATCACAAAATCATCCAAAAAGGTCTTGAAAGTCCGATTCATCAGATCCATAAATGCGGATGGTGCATTACTTAATCCGAATGGCATGACTCGGAATTCAAAGTGGCCCTATTTAGTACGAAACGCTGTCTTGAACACGTCGTTCTCCTTAATTTTTAGCTGATGATATCCAGACCTTAAATCAACTTTCGAGAAAACAGCTGCTCCCTTCAATTGATCAAATAAGTCATCGATGCTTGGCAGTGGATACTTGTTCTTGATAGTGACTTTGTTGAGCTCTCTGTAGTCGATACACATTCTCATCGATTCGTTCTTTTTCTTCACAAATAAAACCAGAGCTCCCCAAGGTGAGAAACTCGGTTGGATAAATCATTTCTCCAGTAAATCGTCAAGTTGGGTCTTTAACTCCTTTAGTTCACTTGGCGCCATTCTATAAGGAGCTTTAGAGATCGGCGCCGTTCCAGGTAGCAGCTCAATACTGAATTCCACATCTCTTCCAGGTGGTAATATTGTTAGGTCATCGGGAAAGACATCAGAAAATTCATTGACTATCGGCACCATATCCAATGTCGTTGTTCCGTCAGGTTTAGTACATATAATACTGGCTAGAATTCCAACGCATCCAGAATTTAATAAGCTTCGAGCTCGCATAGCTGAAATTACTGGAACTCTTGAACTTTTAGAATTCCCATAGAAGAAAAATAACTTTGCTCCAGGGAGTTGAAACTTTACCATTCTCTTTCGACAATCGATAGTTGCATAGTGATTGGTAAGCCAATCCATTCCAAGGATTACGTCGTAATCGTGCATTGCTAAAATAATTAAATCAACTTCCAGTTGATTTTTCCCAATGCACACTTCGCACCTTTTAATAACAGAATCGACAATCATAACCTTGCTAGAAAGTGTAGCTACTCTCATATTACATTCTAGAGACTCTACTTTAACATCAAACTTTTTAGCATGCTCAAGGGATATAAATGAATGCGTAGCTCCAGAATCAATTAATATTCTAGAAGATATGCCAGAAATAAATATCGAACCTGTTACCACAGATGCATTTCCTTCAGCTTCATCTTTAGTCATGGCGAATAGTCTAGCAGTTGTCTTGGTTTGCTCCCAGGCATTCTTTGGGCAGTTACTAATATAATATCCGGGTTGACCGCATTTAAAACAAGTGTTGGCATGTACGTGACACTCTCCAAAATGTGGTTTCTTGTAGGAAGGGCATAAAGGTGCATTTGTCGTCGTGGGTTCCCTCTTAACAAACTTAGAAGGTCCTCCAGCAAATTTAGAAGGTCCTCCAGCAGGTCCATTGTTCATGGGTCGCTTAAATACAACTGATTGCTGTTGTGGAACTTTATATTGTGCAGCTTGAGTCGCATGGCTATATCTCCTTCGTAATTCCTGGGCCTTGATGACATCTTTCTCTCCTTGCTCTGCAGACAGTTCTTTCTCTACCACAAATACGAATGAAGAGTTCTTGGAAGTAATGAGACGGATGTCCTTGAGTATCTCTGCCCTTAGCCCTTGGATAAACCTTTTCACCTTCATAGTCTTGTTACCAGCAATGTGAGGGACATAACGAGACAATTGCTCAAATTTATGCAGATAGTCCATCACACTTCCGATCTGTTTGAGAGCCATAAATTCCTCAGGTTTTGCATCCATCATAGAGTCTGTAAAGTACTTCTTGTTAAATAACTCCTGAAATTTCTCCCATGTCATAGTAGCGACTGAATGCATCGCATTTACGGAGTCCCACCAATAACGTGTATCCATCCGAAACATAGAAAATGCACAAAGAACTTTCACTTCCTCAGAAATTTTGGCATGATCAAAGATTTCGTCAATGGTTCTGATCCAATCATCCGCTGCTGCCATATCTGCTAAATTGCCATAGAAATTTGGAGGGTCCAAACGTCGAAATCTGTCGAAATCCATATCTGCATGCCGGTGGTCGAAGCTGCGAGTTGAGGTAGGTTTTCTTTTCTGATTTCAGAGAACTCGAGAGGGAGAGAGTTAATGGTGTGAGTTTCCTCCTCCACCGAGAGCTCTATTTATAGAGGGGGGTTCACCCCGCGCTTCCCGTGAGATCCGCAACTGCTCGAATTTCTCGGGCTGCAATAGGCTAGCTCGGATTTTTTGAGCTGCAGAATCCGAGCTTCCTCCTATTTCTGGACGACTTCCTGACTATGTTCATTCAGTTGGCGTTTGGATTTTTCAGAGAAAAATCCGATTAGTTTTCTGAAAATTCGATTGCTTTTTGTTTTGAGAAATTTTGATATTGAATTTCGAATTTGAATTTAATCACTGGAATTGAACCCTAAGTTGTTACAGTTTGATTATATAGTAGTTCATCATTATCAAAAGTGTTTGTGTAAATAAAAAAGAGTTTTGACGAAGAGTCTTTTATCATTTGTAATAGTCAAATACAATTCACAATAGAAAAATGAAGAATTATTACCAAGAATTAATGTGAAAAATTTTCAGGTATAAAATCACGAGTGTAGAGGAGAAATCTATTATGTCAAAATCAAAGAAAATAATGAGTAATTGCAACTCGTACATAATTTATATATATATTGTCATGACTAGCAAGGGAATGCAAGACATAATGGGGAACGACCCGCCCCAAAACAAATTGAAACGTTAGACCATTAGCGTTAGTTAATATTACAGCAAAAGTATTATAAAATAATTAAAGTAAGGGCCTCATCAAACTAGATTAACTCACAAATCCAACAATAACATTAATGTGACAATATAAGTGCAATAAATTGTACAAAATAAATGCATAACAAAAAAAAATCTAACAAAAAATATAATATACTAACAAGAGTCTTATATCATCAATAAAACTCTAAATGAAGGAAATAGTTAAATAAAACGGAACCCCGATCAATCTTGCGTCAACTATTGAAAATTCCACTGACTAAAACTTGAAAGAGGCATCGGTGGAGTAAATTGACTAAACTCAGTAAGGATAAAACTTTAAATTCAACGTTAAAGTTAGTAAAAATGTGTGAGTATGTCAAACATAAAACAGTAAAAAAAAAAACTAAGTACCACGCGCACAATAGGACAAGTGTTAAAACATATTATAGTCTGATACATACATAAAATAAGTTCGTACTGGATAACAAAAAAAAAACTTCAGTGAAAATGACGCAACTCATGGCTCCAGACATACTATGTCATAGGCATACATAATTATAACGGTGAGACTCGGCGATTGCAAAATCACGAGTGACCTTGATCATGTTTAAAGTTTTATGCACACCAACACGACATGTACAATTGTCATATTACTATAGTTCACAAACAAACACATCATCTAATAGTCGAATGTACATAACTAAACGAGACCCTCACATGGGTCGATCAAACTTTAGTACCTAACCACAAACACCATCATCAATATGTATGATTGAAAATAACCTAAGAGGGGGTGAATTAAATTATTAACCACTTTTTTGTGATTAGCTTATTAATTTTGTACAAGTTCAAATTTAGTTATATTCTCAAGCAATAAGATTAATTTTTCAGAGTTAAAACTTATTGTGAGCAAATTCTAAAGAGTTTAGAGAGAAGAGATACAACCGAGTTGTTAACGCGGTTCGGTCAATCTTGCTTACATCTGCACTTCAAAACTCCTTCTTGAAGATTCGTCTCAATCGCAACTTCTTGAGTTTACTCGATTGATCTTTCGAGCGTCAATCAGTGCCCTACAAAACTCTTCTTGTTACACATTCACAAATAGTAATGAGATCGAAATATTAATGACTACAAATCTCACACACTCTCAATGCATACAATCGCAAGTTGATAAACTAGAAGAGGTAATGGATCAATTGAAGGAAAAGATTCTCAAATTTTGATTCGGCAGCACTTCGTTGCAATTTTTCAGATTCAGTGGTCTTCATGAATCTTCATTTTTCTACTTATAAGTGTCTTCAGAAAATAGCTAGTGCGGTTGACGCTTCCTCTTACTCGGTCGACACTTTGTTGACGTTGTGTGTTATTTTAAAAATCGTTCAACAACCTGGTTGACACTTTCGCTTCCGACACTTTAAAGCTTCTGAAATTTATGGATTTGATCCTGCGATCGACAGTAGCACTGTCTGGTCAACATTGGTAGATCTCGAAATTTTCTGTATTTGCTCCTGCGGTCGACACTTGTAACTCTTTGAAATTTCTGCATTAGTTCTTGCGGTCGACATTATCACTGTCCGGTCGACATTATCACTGTCTGGTCGACACTTGAAACTCTCTGGAATTTCTGCATTAGTTTATGCGGTCAACACTTAGCATTATCGGGTCGACACTAGACACTTTCTAGAATTTCGTAAATATGGCTAGCGGTCGACACTTTGTTACTAGGTCGACACTTTGAATGCATTTTTGCATACAATTAACTTTAAGTTCTAAAGATTTATTGAAAACTGAAAAATCTTGAACACACACGTTAGAAAGATTAAATATTCCTTTTAAAGAGTCTTTTCAATAAGAAATAATAGAAGAATATTTCCTTTACTTGTTATCAATATAATCATCAATCAACAAAAGGTTGAATAGACAAATTCATCATAAAAAATATATATTAAGTCTAAAACATACTTTAAGTTAATACAATAGGCTTTCAAGACCCTCAAAAGTTTATTAGAATCTACAACTGGGACAAGAACCAATTCATAGACTTTCATGAAAATAATCTCACAAAATTCCAACCTCTAAACATGTTCTGGCACTATGATTTTTTCAGCCTGACCTAAACAAATTCGAGTCATCAAACTTCAAAATTTTTGAGATCGGATAAAACTTAGTCGTTGTTAATACGAAGGGATTTGATTGGATAATAATCCCGGAATTTCCATAAATGTTTGCTTGTGGAAAACTTTAATGAAAATAAAAGAAAGCAATAAAGAAAAGTTGAAAGTTGGCGAAATGGATAAGGCATTGAGATTATACATGTGGGAATGCACAAAAAGATCATCTAATATCCAAGCACTTATCTAAAATTTTTAGGCAATTTTTTGCCTTTTTCCTCGGAAATCATGAAATAATCACTTTATAATATGGTAATTTATGTAGACAAAAAGACGGTCCATGTCACATGGGGACTCTTTTGCGCAATCAAAAAATAAAAAGTGAGTTGCTTTTTATGTCACGTTGAGATATTGGACTGTGTTTGGTCATCTGTAGATATGTCATCCTAACTTTTATTTATGGAGGCAGATAATTGTATTTTATTCTTAGAAAATCATATTTTATATTATCTTAGTATACACTCTAATTTCACGTTTTAATCTTATGTTTGACAGGTCATTCATCATGTTAGAGTTTATTGACCTGATTTTATCTGTCCCAACTCTAAAAAACTAAGGGTATGACATAATTAAAAAAGAATAACACATATTTTCTTAAATGTGTGATGAGAATATCATAAGACTGGGCCTGGGGCTTGGTCGCGCCCACCTAAACTTGTTTCTTAATTAGCGGGCTGGCCGGAGGTCCAAAGTCATGTGGACTCGACCTAGGTATTGACTTAATAGACTGGTCTGGCCTGCTGATGAGACCTATATCATAAAAGTTGTTTGATATTCATTTATTAATAAATCTACATAGCGAATTCATGTAATCTTTATAAAATAATGATATGTTTACTTGCTATTTTATCTTTTAATTATTGCTGATTGACGTGATATTTATTAATAGATGCAATTAATGTTAAATTATAATTATTTAAATAAGTTATTAAATACACTAATTAACAAGTGTCAGAACATTGGTCGAAAAATCAATCTAATGTAATTTTATATCTTTCGCTCGACCTAAAAATAGGTCATACTCTACAAGATCAAACCTATAAGACTCGAGTAATGATAGAAAGAAATAAAAATGGTGTGAAAGAGCCCAAATTCTAAACAATGGAACCAAACTAAATTGGTCCGAGTCACTCTTCCAGCCGGAGTGCAATAATGAGGGCCCAATTTTCTTACACTAACCCGTTAAGGGTCACGTTCTCTCTCTTGCTCATGGTGGGCATTTTAAGGTTCCATGTTGAAAATATCAAGCTCCTCCGACCATGTCCAATCAAGTTCCGCCATTGGAGGAAGCTCCAAAATCATTCTATCCAAGTCGGTGAAAGACATTATCCTCGACAGTTTCGAATTTCCGCCATTGCTGATCAAGCTCGAGCTTGTCTTCTCGTCATCTTCCTCGTTTCTCTTCCTCTTCGAATCTGCAAACGCGTTCTGCTTCTTCCCCGTCAGCCTCTGCACCACTGATTTGAAGCTCAATTCGTCTGTTTCAACGTATTGGGTTTCGATCATCACCACTCTCACTCCACTGTGTTTCTCCGCCATTGAAGCAGACGAAGAACATAACAGTTGCAGAAGTAGAGAGAGAAAATGAAAGCTACTTTCTTCTCTCTCTCTCTCTTGTTTTCTCTTTGATGGGTGTTCTTCACTTTCTTACTTGAATTTGGACTCTGGTTTTTCTCTTGGAATTTTTTATGATTTATAGGAGCCCAGAGGTTGAACAAGTTGACTGTTGACTTCACTTTGACTCTTCAATAAAAAAGTCAAATCATGCAGTCTTGCAATTTTTTGTGTCATCAACGGTCTAGATTCATCCTCTCTTTTTAATCCATTATCCACCAATGATTTCTCTTCTTTCTGTATTATTATCAACGGTCTAGATTAGTCCTCTATTTTGCAAGCTATCTTTCTAGTCTTCGCATCAATTAATACGAGTGAAAATCATTATTGTCATATATTATGGACTCGCGTATCATCGTTTGCACCACATATCTAAAAAATTCTTAAAACTAAACATGAATTTTTGTTATGCTAAAACTTTGGATAGTCGGAAAGATGTATTAAACTTATTAACTCACTAGGTTAATGTACCAAATAATAGTCTTAAAATGCAACCATGATCGACTTACTTTGTAAAATTCCTCACAAGTAGGGCACACCCTTATGTTCGAGTGATATTCGTGTAGTACAACATTTAGTAATTCTATTGAGAAATGTAAATAAAATAACGAGAGAGAGAGAGACACGTACTAATTGTATCGATAAAAATGAAGCCACATTTTCTTAGTCCAACTAATCTTACTACGAGAATCTTTTTTTTATCGCCTCAACGAGATCATTTCTCGACAGAAAAGCAACTCAACTATGTGCGAGCGGGGTTTGTCGCTCTACTCTAACTAATCACACGCTTTTTACTCGTATAATGACTCGTATTTCCTTTGACTTCACCTTTCATGGACGGGCTCATAAAAATGTGACCCAAAAACGTCTATTCTCCATGCTTTTACTAACAATGTTTGTTCGATGAAAGTTATATTAAGACGCATTCTATGTCATCTAATAATCGTTTTAGGATAAATAAAATTTATTTTTGGAAATTTTTATTTTCAATTTTCATGAGTAATGATACTAATATACTAATCTCAACACTCGATTTTGATGCAAATGAGAAAAAAATTGTTTGAAAATTGTCTAGTGACATGACAAACATTGACCGAACATGAAAAAAATAGTTTGAACAGTGGCTAGTAACATAACAAACATTGTGAAAATATTTTACGAGAAATTCATATGACAAATTATAAAATAATCTTTAAAATCTCTATATACATATACATTACACGTACATATATATGTGTATATATATATATATATATATATATATATATGTTTATTTCTAAAACGATGTTAAACGGATAAATCATTATGGGTCAGAAAAACAAAACTGGCCCATAAAACTAACTTAGAAACTTATATTTTTGGTATGGTTTGCATAGTTTTTTTTTTTTTTTGTCGAGAAAGTTCTATTTCTTTTTGGGAAATTACCGATTCGAACATCGAAGTATACGAGTTTTTTATTTTAAACCTTAAAGTATCAAATTTAACGAATAAAACCTTAAAGTATAAAAAACATAACAAAACAAACCTACCGTCCGTCCAATCTGCGTCCAGTATCCATTTTTGCCGTATATCGGACAGACGGTTAAAAATCGCATCCGTCCGGTACATATTACGAACGGACACTCGAAACGTTTGTCTGTTCGTACGTATGTTTTGCCTGGATGTCGACGCGTGGCTCGGACAGATGCTGTATTTACGCATTCGTCCATTAATCAGCATGTCCGTCCGTTTATAAAATGCGGATGGACATGCTAATTTAGGGCAACAACGTACGGAAACGTAAATATTGCGTCCGTTTGATCTCGCGATTTATATCAATCCAGCGCCTGATATCCGACATTTTCACCACAGTAAAATCAATTTTCTCTCAACCTCTTGCAAATTTTTTGTAGATTTTCCATCGAAATACGCTTTGAGGTAATAACTTTATCCATTCTTATTCATTTAGTTCAATTTTTATGGTAAATAACTCGGATTATGTAGTCTTCCAGACCGTATAACGGATGGACGCACATAAATAGCGTCCATCCGTTCTCCATTTTTGCTGAATTGAGATTGTTTTTCTCTGATTTTCTTTATGTATTTTTGTCACGTCCCGTAAATTCTACCCTTGTTACCATTTCTAAAAATTTCGTAAAACTTGAATTTTTCGTTTTCATCTATTAATCTTACTCGTGTACAGACAATTGATTCATTTAGCGGAAGACATACTAACATTTCCATCTCAGATCGAATTACTAAGGAGAATCGGCCAACAACACTCTTTGGAAGACAACAGTTCCTATCGGGTTTGGACGAATGGTACAGTGGGGGTCGAGGTGGCCTCTGTAATGAGATCAATCGACGTATTCGTCCACAGCATCGGACGACGTCTTCGTTCGCAAGATTTATTCGTCCACAGACTTTATTCTTCCACGGACTTTACTTGTCCACAGACTTTATACGTCCACAGACTTCGGACGACTTTCTCGTCCACAGACTTTGGACGACTTTTTCGTCCACAGACTTCGGACGACTTACTTGTCCACAGACTATGGACGACTTTCTTGTCCACAGACTTTGGACAACTTTCTAAAACACTTAACAAAACTTAGGCAAAGTCACCCTAGACGTCTGCCGATCGATCGCCTCCCCTGGCGATCAGTAGGCGATCAGTCGGCTAGCTCTTTGGATTTTTATTTCCAGAGTGCTACCCATACTCCTTCTCTCTTTATTTTTTCTCATTAAATCACTTTCACCTAAACACATTTCAATATACATCCTCAAAATATCCATCGACATTTCGACCAGAATACACATCCATAACCCGACTCCTCAACCTAAAATCATCAATATCAATCCATTTCATCCAACATCAAAATATACACTATCTAGTAATCAAGCACCCTAAAATGAGTTTCTATACATTTCTTTTCTATATTGTCTCCCATCAGCCCATCATAAACCTAAAAACCACAAAACACTTAACCTATTGTTCCCACGGGTCAAAATTCGCACCGACTGCACAGCGCACTCCCACATGCATTCCTTTTCAACCAGCTCATTCATCTTGCAGAGGGGTGTCATTCTCGCCTGCTTCAATGTCACCTACACCATAGAGACATTCTATGAGTTAAAGGTTCAGTAAATCTACGTAAATGAAAATGTATGCTATGCATATGCCATTCAGAAAATCATGCATTCATTTCATTGTTTAGTTTCATAGCAGATGGTGTCACCAAGGGTTGACTCTCACCAGATGGAGAGGGCACATCTCGCGGTTAGATAGCCATTTCCATCTACCGGAAGGAAAACATACTCCTCCTCTCAGGACAGCCATGTCTGAACCCTACCCCGACATGACCATAGTTACGTGCATTCATATTTTTTCATTAGTCCTTTCTTTTCCATTAAAACATAGTGCGTAAATTCATTTTCATGCTTTCTCGAAAACATGGTGCATGGACATGTACAAATGCATTAATCTTAAAGAAAACATAAAATAGTACATAAAACCTAGTAAAAACCTTCTAGCACAACGAATATTCTAAACTACCCATTGAACCTACCCTGAACACTAAAATCACCAAATATCTTTAATTGACGATTTTTTTCTTATGGTGTAGGCCAAATTGGCCAAGCAAGTCACGAAAACTTACCTCGGGTTCTCAGCACACCGAGCACTATCCATAAGCTTTGTTCACCTAAGTCAATCCACAATACACGACATTAAAATCTAGCTTAAACAATCGATTTACCACGACTTCCAGAATTTCAATCTCTAACTCAACAAACCCTAATCGTATAACAACTCCATAAAATCGAAGACTAACATCCAAAACGTTAGAACCTTACCTAGGGTCACGGTTTAGGAAGGAAACGTGAAGGAAATTGATCGGTTGGAGGAGGAGCCGTTGAACCGTGAAGAATCGTAGGGGAGGAGAGAAATTTCTCGGCTGTGAAAGGAAAAGGAAGAAAGAGTGAAAGTGAAAGTGGTTTCTCGTAAGGGTGAGAAAAGGAAGGTGTTGCCTCTGCCAAGCTTCTTCCACAATCTTGACACTTGTCACACTCTCACTTGGTGCTCTCAACTAGCCCCTTTTTACTTCCTAACTTGTCCTCCAACTAGTTGTTTGCTTGATTGAATTTAGTTTGGTTTCTCCTTACATTTCCTTTCACACATATTTTATACATTTGTTAATATATTACATAAAACTCATAATTCAAAAGTCCCGGATTGTAACGCCCCGAATTAAATAAACCCGGTTCGCTACTCATGACATAGGACAGGACTAAAAAATTTTAAGGAAAATTTTAAAATTTTAGTCAAACGATAAAATTTAAGTCTTTAAATCTTCAAATCTTGCAGCGGAAAACTTTTGTATAAACATCGACTATAAATTAAACAAAATATTAAAACGTTTGGCTGAGAGAAACAAAACTCAAAACACATCTACCGCTGAACAGTACCAGCGGAAGAAGTGATTACAAGCGACATCTATCACTCGTGTCAGCCGAACGACACGTCGACTTTCACGCATCATCCGCTCACATCTGCCGACTCCACGTCGGCTACTCCCAATCTACCGATTACAAAACGACAAATCTACTCACAATCTACCGATCACAAAACGACAAATCTTCTACTCACATCTACTGATCACAAAACGACAAATCTACTCACAATCTACCGATCACAAAACGACAAATCTTCTACATCCACCGATGGACTACATTCACCGATAGCCAAAACTTCAACATCCACCGATGGACTACATCCACCGATAGACAAAACTTCCAATTTTCAACAATAGGCAACAGAACAGCATACAAACCATTTTCACTCTAAATAAAGAACAACTCCGGCTACTAAAAGAACTAGTGCATTTTACTGAAATCCTTCAAAACAACATAAATCCACAATTTTTCTAAAAATCCAGAATATCACCTTATAACTAAAACCAAAGTCATGATTTCATATTCAAAAAAGAACCACAGAAGCGATAAAAACATCAAACTACTACTGTCATGAAAATCCTCAGGACATTTTATCAAAACACTTAACCACTGAGACCTTATATACTGACAGAAGTTAAACCGCCTCATCAGAGTACCAAACTGTGGCATAGAAGTGCTCCCCCAACCAGCGTAGTCCTCAACATGCTCAGAGAACACACCTTCTGAGTCTTCTTCACCTACATCACGAAACTCATCTATTAGCCTAATGCTAAATAAGTGAAGCAATAATGAAATGAATTACAAAAAAAACATAAATCTTAATCATGCAGTTTCTACTTTCACATCTCAGTTGCATTTACATTCTTTCACTGATCTGATTCTTCGGTTCCATTGGGAGTTGGATCAATTTTCCCAAAGTCATACATCCCTTTATAAGTTAAGGGGCAGATTAGTTCCCTTAATAGTTTATTTGATCATTCTATTCCATTGGAAAGTGGATCAATCTTCCCAACGTTATAAATCCCTTCATAAGTTAAGGAGCGGATTAGTTCCCTTAATAGTTTATCTGTTGCAATCTGTTCATTCCTTACCATATCATTACATGTAAATTCATTTTTCGCATTCTTTCAAAATATGATGCATAACATACAGACACATTCAAGCATACATAATCCTACTGTTTTGTGGTGTAGGCCCGAAGACACATGCATTCTCCACTTACCTGACTTCCTGGAAATGTTCGGTTTCAAATTACTTCAGAAGTTTTGCTCACCTAAGTCATAAACAAAATATCAATTAGATTTTTGCTAAACCTCATTCTAATCTATCCAGAAATCTAAGGAATCTAATTTGGGAGTCCTATACATGGTGCATTCCTGATTTACCATAAAACTGAAACTAACTCCCACCTACAGCATTCACCAAAGCTCACATCTATACTCCTCTCTACCATCACTAGTTACAATGTAGCACGAAATCGAAGTAGACTCACCTAGTTTGGAGAAAAATCGGAGAGGGAATCGCCTGGAGAGCTCTGCTGAGCTTGAGCTGAATACCGAGAGAGAAAGTATGAAAAATAGTGGCGGCTACAGTGCATTAATCACAAAACCTCTTTCCTTAAATAGGTTATCACTATAATTCTCTATTTACCATTATGTCATTACTTAGTCATTTATTAACCTAATCACTAATTCTCCAAATTTTATCCATAAAACGTACACTACAAGTTGGTTAAGTAAATTGGTTCAATGAAACCGGGTGTTACAGGGATGTTACAATTTTGATTGTTATTGTTGTATTTTTTTGCAGATAATCGTCGTAAATGACAAAAAGATTAGTTGATGCAAATGAGCCTACGAACATGGAGTTGTATATGGAGGAGCACGGTCCGATATTCGGTGATATTCAACCATTTGATCACTTAGATGGTGAAGGAGAAATACAAGTGCATTCAATATCGCGAACCTTAGACGATGAGCTTCGTGAACCGTTTAATTTGGATGATGACAAGGCACAAAGTATACAAGTAAGGACAGAAATTTTGGGTGATTTTGTTGTGGGCAGACAATATAGCTCCTTGAAGGCCATTAGAGACGAAGTACGAGATTATTCTTTGAAAAAAAGGATTTAATATCAAATTTGTTAAAAGTGAGAAGAAGAGACTCACCACAATATGTAATGGAGTACATTGTAACTGGCATCTGCATGCTTCGGTCATGCAAAATGAGTTGACCTTCCAAATAAAGGCCTACTGTAATGATCACAACTGTGTTAGGACACTTGATAATTGACACACTTCGGCAAAGTGGTTGACAACGTATTATTCAGATGTACTTTAATTTAATTTGATGCACTTAGTTGGATGATGTAAACTTCTATAACTGATGCACTTTATGTTGGATGCACTTGATGTTTGGTACATGTATTTTGTTTTTGGATGCACTTGATGTTTGGTTCAAAATACTGAACTGTTTTGGTAGTCGAATATACAGGATGATACTAACTATGAAAGAGTAAAAAAAACAAAGAAAACTCTGGCCAAATTTCTAATTTATAATTTTTAATCGAATTTTAACTAGTTTCAGGTAAAATTGCAATTCTGGTCTGGTTTTGTCTACCTGTCTAATTTAGAAGGTTCATTTAGAATTATTCAGTTTATAATATATAAATCAGAATTACTTTATAATAGGTTTAGGTCCACTAGCTTGAGACTTAATTAGAATATTTGGTTAATTTGTAAAAATGAAATTACTTCGTTTAGTTTATTTTAATAGATTGATGAAAATAGTACTTAAAAATAATTTTATACGATAATTTTGTTAATTTGATGTTTAATGTGAGAAAAAATTAAAAATTTGGGCAGAGTTTCCTTTGTTGTTTTACTCCTCCATAACTAGTATTATCCTACATATTCGACTGCCCAAACAATTCAATATTTTGCACCAACATCAAGTGTATATAAAAACAAATACATGTACCAAACATCAAGTGCATCCAACATAAAGTGCATCAGTTATAGAAGTTTACATCATCCAACTAAGTGCATCAAACTAAATTAAAGTATATCAAACTAAATTAAATCCAACTACTGTTCATCAAACTAATATACATCAAAATAGACTACGGTGGGAGTCGTCCCCATCATCCTGGTAGTCCATCATCTCCTATCTGCACGTAATGAAAGTTATATTAGAAAAAAATAATTATAATGAAAATAATAATGCAAAAAATTGGTTGGAATGTACCTACGATTGGGCATCGTCGTCATCGTTATCTACCACTGATTGGACTGCCTCCTCATTGCCCACCATCGGTTCGGCATCGTCGTCATCATCACCTGACATCGGACGGGCATCGTCATTGGCCTCCACCAGATCTTGGATGATCTGCCTCATACTTCTGTGGTACTCTATCATCCCTCTGAGGTATTTCATGACCTCTCTGTGATGATAGTCACCTCGATATGTGAGACTCTGCTTGAGAGAGAGTTTATATCCACCCTAACAAACGCCATATCCGGCCTATTTGCCTCTGAAGGTTACCCTGTGTGAGTGGGTTGCCGAACATTAGTGGGTTGCTCTACATCATCTCCTTCATCTCCCCTCAACGTCCACAGCCCATCTGTATCAACAAGCCCCATCTGAACCAAATGAAGCCTATCAAATGCATCTCCGGCCCGCTATGATCTGAGCTGCTCTTCAGGGGGTAACTCAATCTCAAAATGCTCATCAATTTTATGAATCAAGACATCGTAGGAGAGATTCTTGTTCCTTGTATACCCAATCTCACACATGTGGCTTAAAATCACAAAGCCGGGGTCGAATATTAAACCGTTGTATAGTTTCTCCATGATATAGAGACACATGTAGCTAACATGATCTCTATGTCCAACCCTCGATAGAATGGTGTGTGACAACAGATTGTGGATGACGCGGGCTTTTACATTCAACTCTTACGCTCTTGGTTTAACGAACGCCACAAGGTCAACGTTCCGATGAATTTGCCGAATGAACTCTGTTTCCTCGGCTTTTCCAATGAAGGGACACTTTCGTTGGGCGTAGTAGTATCTCTTCGCCCCTTCTGCGGCAAACCCGATCAACTGATTTACCTTCTCCGGAGTAATAATAATCTCATTTCCCAATACGTAGGTCTTGATAATTTCGGACCTCCCGGTCCAGCTCATGTTCACACAGAATAGGCGAACAATTCTATCACAGCTTTGACCCGTAGACTATATACCCCTTCGAGGTCGATTCTATCGAACATTTCTTTGATCTGCAAGGACTCCCATCCTGTAAAGTCCACAGTCTTTGACAATGTAACCTAGCGGTGTAAAGAATCCAGGTCGAACTGCTCTCGACAATGCTGATTGCGAAATTCAATCGATAAAAACTCTGACTGCGGTGGAGGTGGCGTCGGCCTCTCTTGTCGGTTTGAGGGTCCGGCTTGTGAAGTTGAAGGTGCATGACTCGGGGCAAAGTTTTGTCTAATATCAATTTGTCTCTGTCTGCCATTTCAGTATATTCTGCAATTGGAAAATTTTCAAAAAAAAAATTAGCGTGAATCAGAGAATTGTAACAAATCTGCCTAGTGCGTCCATCCGGTAAAAATAAACTCGAACGGACACTCAAAAGAGCGTCCATTCGGTAAACTACCCGAAACTAGGGTTTGAAATAGCGATCGAAAATTCAAGTTATTTACCATAAAAACTGAACTAAATGAATCAGAATGGATAAAGCTATTACCTCAAAGCGTTTTTCGATCGAAAATCTACAAAAAATTTGCAAGAGGTTGAGAGAAAATCGATTTAGACATGGTGAAAATGTCGGATTTCAGGCACTAGTTCGATTTAAATCGCGAGATCGAACGGACGCGGTATTTACGGACAGACGCAAATATTTAACCGTCCGTTGGGAAACGGCCAAATAATTAATACGGACAGACGCAAATATTTACCGTCCGTCCGATCTCGCCCTAAATTAGAATGTTCGTCCATTTATAAAATCCCTTACAACTAATGGACGGACATGCTGATTAACGGACGGACGCAATTTTAACCGTCCGTTGGGAAACGGCCAAATAATTAATACGGACAGACGCAAATATTTACCGTCCGTCCGATCTCGCCCTAAATTAGAATGTTCGTCCATTTATAAAATCCCTTACAACTAATGGACGGACATGCTGATTAACGGACGGACGCAATTTTAACCGTCCGTTTGGGAAACGGCCAAATAATTAATACGGACAGACGCAAATATTTACCGTCCGTCCGATATAAGGCAAAAATGGATACCAGACGCAGATTGGACGGACGGTAGGGTTTGTTTTGTTATGTTTTTGTTATTTTAAGGTTTGATTTGTTAAATTTGATACTTTAAGGTTTAAAATAAAAAACCCGTATACTTCGAGGTTTGAATCAGTAATTTCCTTTTCTTTTCGGAACTGAAAATTTTTGGTTTGGTTTGATTTGTTAAATTTGATACTTAAGGTTTAAAATAAAAAACCCGTATACTTCGAGGTTTGAATCAGTAATTTCCTTTTCTTTTCGGAACTGAAAATTTTTGGTTTGGTTTGATTTGTTAAATTTGATACTTTAAGGTTTAAAATAAAAAACCCGTATACTTCGAGGTTTGAATCAGTAATTTCCTTTTCTTTTCGGAACTGAAAATTTTTGGTTTGGTTTTATTCAAAACAACTATCTTTTTTCTATTGGTTCGGTTCTCTTTTCAGAACCGTTCCGGGCCAGTCTGACTATTCACTACGAGTTACGACACTGATTTTTAATAATCAAGGCAAAAAAAAAAAAAAAAAAAAAAAAAAAAAAAAAAAAAAAAAAAAAAAAAAAAAAAAAAAAAATGGATACCAGACGCAGATTGGACGGACGGTATCAAAACAACTATCTTTTTTCTATTGGTTCGGTTCTCTTTTCAGAACCGTTCCGGGCCAGTCTGACTATTCACTACGAGTTACGACACTGATTTTTAATAATCAAGGCAAAAAAAAAAAAAAAAAAAACTCGCTCTGTTCTCTCGCTCTCCCACCCTGTTCGTCTGTCTCTGTAATCTTGATTCATCTTCCATTTCTGAGTTGCGGTTTTCGGCTCAGCAATGCCTTCCTGAGCTCTTTCATGTCTCTCCCTGCCAAGCGCTCTGCAATCACCTCAGTCGCATCTTCCACTTCTACATCATCCTCCAACTCTACTCCTGCAATGAAGAAGGCCAAGTCCCAACCTCTCGAACCTAGCAAGAATGGCCTCCGCCTCCACGACCGCTCTGAGTACAATCCAACTTCCACTTCCGAAGAATCTGTTCCTATGGCTTTCGATGAAGATCTCAAGCCGGAAGACTCTGGCGATGGCGCCGTACGGGCTGTTGCAGCTAATTTGTCGAGGAAGAAGGCAACTCCTCCTCAGCCGTCGAAGAAGCTCGTCATCAAGCTAGTTAAAGGTTCGGTTTTCCGATCTCATTTTGTCGTCGTTTAGGGATTATGAGTTCTAATTGGTTAGTTTTCTATTGTAATTTGGTGGAACTCGTTCTTTTTTAGGGATTCTTTTTTGGATTGTTATTGTGAATGATATGATTTCAGCTAACGTGATCTTAATGAACTTGAATTGGCCACTTTAGTATGACACAAGGTACGTATTAGGAGTTATGTTTTCTCGAATCTTTGATTTGTAGGCTCTGTCAATGCGTTGTGCCTATATGAGTTCTGAATTTAGCTTGGGGCACTAATTTTGCTTGATTTTTATATGTTCGCATGTGTCAAAGAATCGATAACACTGAATATTAGATCTGGCAATTTCCAAATTTCTTTTTTCTTTATTGAAGAAATTCAGCTTGAATTGAACATGAGCATTTAAAGTTTGTGTGGCTCTTCTCAAATTTCTGCGAAGGGACTTATGAATCTATTACTTTGAGATGCTTTTAAGTTTCAGATATCAGTTGTAGTTAACAAGCTTCCATTTAATTAACATTAAATACCATGACCAGTAGATAGAGATCGAGCAAGTTAGAGTTCTTACACTCCTAGGAAGGCTTGTTAAACTTTCTGTATATCACATTATTCAGCAAGTTTGGTAACTTTATTTTACGTGGAAAACAAATTTGACTTGAAAACAGGAGCTGTATAATATCTTTGAGCTACCAAAAAAGTTCACCACCCCACCCAACAATGCTAGATATTTACATCTTTCCCACCTTTTTTTTTTCATATGCTTAACCACATCTTTCCCACCTTTTTTCATGGAAAATAATCTCTCAGCTAGATACCTTTTGGCTTGTTAACTTGATTAATAACAGTAGTGACTTGATCAGTATTTTTTTTCTTGTTCAGACGAATTTTAAGGAAGAGATCCTTCAATTTCACCATTTTGGTATTGCTTCTCATGTTCCTACTAGCACCTCGTACTTCTATTTACCCTTTCCTTGGTGAAAAAAACATTAACCTGTCAAAAATTGGATGCTTGCTTCATGAAATCTTATATTACCATTTTTAAACAAATATTATCATTTGAAAATGATTATCATCATAATTTTTCTTTTATCAGTAATTATTAACGTAATTATTTTTCTCAAACTTAATGAAGCTAAACCAACACTACCTCCAAATTTCGAGGAGGATACATGGGCGAAGTTGAAATCTGCTATCTGTGCGATATTCTTGAAGAGACCTGACTCTTGTGACTTGGAGAAGCTTTATCAGGTTGATTTTAGTAACGTTTCTTTTCTGTGCTGTAACCTATTAGTGTTCTGAATACAAATCAATTTTATGTCATTAGGCTGTAAACAATCTTTGCCTGCACAAAATGGGGAGAAGTCTGTATCAGAGGATTGAGAAAGAGTGTGAAGCACATATATCTGCAGCGCTTCAGTCATTGGTTGGCCAAAGCCCAGATTTAGTGGTATTTTTGTCTCTGGTAGAGAAGTGTTGGCAAGATCTGTGCGACCAGATGCTAATGATTCGTGGTATAGCCTTGTATCTAGATAGAACATATGTCAAACAAACGCCGAGTGTACGCTCTTTGTGGGACATGGGCTTGCAGCTGTTCCGCAAACATCTATCTCAGTCTCCAGAAGTTGAGCACAAAACTGTTACAGGCCTTTTAAGAATGATTGAGAAAGAAAGGTAAATGCCACTTTGAAATTTAGGGTTGTGTGTTTCAGTATTACTTGGTTTATGCATTTTTGAATCATTGCTTGTTGCGTAGTGATTTTGGATTTTTTTTCCTTTAGTTTTTTATTGGTATTTGAGGTCATTGTGTTCTATCTCACATTCAAGCATCATATCTTCTTTCTAATTTTCTTAATATTAGATTATATAGGATTAACAAGATATATGAAATGTTCTAAAAATAGTGGTATCACTGTCTTTTTTGATGAAATAATAATTGTATGTTGAAAATATCTTTTTGTCATTTTGTATTGTTGTTGACAAGTTGAGTTTATTTTATCCAGATCCCAGATTTTTTTTCACTATATGTTTGTGTAGTGAAAATATACAAATAGACGCACTCCATACATGCAAGTACAACTTTAATCACGTGATAGAAAAGGTTAGAAAAGGTTAGGATACATCTGGAGCCTGAATATGTTCGTAATTTTTTTAAAAATAACCGTGAGATAAAAAAAATTTATTTGGTTATATCATTATAGCTGAGTCATATTTATTATATGAACAAAAAATACAAATATACACAGGTAAAATAATATGAAAATTGTCAATTTGGATATGGATAGCAAAATCATGTCTTCTTTTAGAAAGGATGCTACTTCTTAAAAAATATGGTTTTAAAAAATTGGAATTCTTGCTAATGCTTACACGGAAAAAGAGAGTTGGATTTTTTTCCAAATATTTTATATATTGATGGAACAGAAAGATTCAGTCTCCAATTTAGGTTTTGTCAATCACTTCAATGACCCATTAATTGAAGCTTTCTTGTATCACTGAATCAGGTCTTCTCTAGTGTTTCTTTCTTTTAAAATGTTCCTAGTTTATAAATTCTCATGGTGCGGGTAAAGTAAAAAGGATAATAGTCGAGAATCGAGATAGACTACAGGCATACTAATTCTATTTTGTATTTTTGGGTTGCTAACTCTATGGTATATATTTGTTCTACATGTTTATGTTTTATATTTCTATGTGTGATCCGTTAATATAACAAAAATGACAGGTTTCTTGATCTGACAGATTAGGTGAAGCCGTGGACAGGACCCTCCTTAACCACCTATTGAAGATGTTCACTGCATTAGGAATTTATTCGGAGAGCTTTGAGAAGTCATTTCTGGAGTGCACATCCGAGTTTTATGCTGCTGAAGGGATGCAGTACATGCAACAATCAGATGTTCCTGATTATTTAAAGCATGTAGAGGTGCACACTTGAGTTTCTTGAGTACTTTTATCTTTTGGTTATACTTCCGAGTTAATAGAAGCCACAACATGTATGTAAACTGGACAATTTAAGTTCATTTTTGTTCACTTGTGGATTATTAGTGGGAATATAATGTTGCAGTTAAGGTTGCATGAAGAACATGAAAGATGTTTACTCTACCTTGATGCAAGTACGAGGAAGCCTTTAATAGCAACTGCTGAAAGACAACTTCTTGAGCGGCATGTACCAGCCATTCTTGAGAAGGTGTTTTTACTCGCATCTTTTTCTAGTTATCTTGGCTCACTCAAGTTTTTTGTTTGTACTTGTTTTATATTTTTATTTAGTTTTGAAATTTTGCATTCTGAGTTTCCAGGGTTTCATGATGTTGATGGATGGGCATCGTATAGAGGACCTTCAAAGGATATATGCTCTTTTATCAAGAGTTAATGCACTTGAATCACTTAGGCAAGCTATTAGTTCATACATCAGAAGAACTGGTCATGGTATTGTTATGGATGAAGAAAAAGATAAAGATATGGTTTCCTCCCTTTTGGATTTTAAGGCTTCTCTTGATACAATATGGGAAGAAAGCTTTTCTAAGAATGAAGCTTTTTGCAACACCATAAAGGATGCTTTCGAGCATCTTATCAATCTTCGCCAGGTATCATTTTTTCTGTTATGTTGCCTTTTCTTAGCTCGTTTTGCTCTTCTGTCAACGCATCTATGATATCACAATACTAAGTGCAAGGAGAAATGAAATCATTTTAAGTTTAAACTAGAATATGATATCCCATGATATGCATGCATAAACATGTTGATGTAAAAATGACTAATAAGGTTGTCAGTTTCAAATGAGTGATTCTCTTTATGTTTTTTTTTTCGCCTCCCTTTGTTATTTATTATATTCTTGGTGTAACGGAAGTTTTGTTTCGAATAGAAACAGGAAAATAGAATAACACTAGAAAAATAACTCTCAAAATAGCAAAAATTGTAATAATTATCAAAAGTTTCTCCAAAATTATTAGTGAGTCTTTAAATAGACTTATAAAACAATAACTAAAAGAAATAATATAATATCAAGATATAATTAATTAGGAAATGAAATATTAATTAATTAAAAATAAATATCATATAATAGAAAATAATTAATTAAGAAATTTTGACCTGCATCAATTTCCTCTCCTTAAAAAAAACTCTTCTTCGAGTTTTGAAATTGTGAATAACTCCTGGATCGAATATGATTTTGATGGTTATTGCTTTGAAAAATAGATTTGATGAATACCATAATGCTTTTTTTTTTTAACTTCGAGGGAAACTGGACTAGTAACTTCAAATTGTTCGCACACCTCGAATACAATAATAAAGTTTGATTCTTGAAATTGTTCAAACAACTTTAATTTTGTTTTGTCACGTTCGTTGTCTACAATGTTCTGTTCCATCACATTTGTCGAAAATATCAGTTGTATCACCCAACACTTAAATTGTCTCGTTCAACAAATCACTACCGGTCTCAGATTCACTAATCTGAGATTAAACATCGTCACATGCTAAAAGTTCTTGCTTGAGACAATGATCATTAGATTTAAATTTGTTGAAAGAACCAACATCGCCTTTTAGGGTATGATTACTATTATTCAACTCTGAAACCACAACAATCTATGATGTGCAAGATCTATAAGTTGTTGGAACACTACCTTTTGGGTTGAATGAAGGTTGGTGTCAATCGTCGTCATAGATTGGACATGATGGTTTTTCTGGCTGTGTGCGACGATAGGTCGATTCCAAAGCGAATCGCAATAATTTTTTCATTGACTGTCAATACTCGCAAGTCCATCTTTACCTTGAATTTGTGAGTATTTAGCCTTTGATTAGAAGCTGTGAAAAAGATAGTTTGTTCGTTAGGGTTTTGAGCGGGGTAGGTCGAAAGTCTAGCTGGTTCACAGGGAAAATTAATGCCGAAATTGGGTTTGGCTCTATCGCCGATCAGAAACCCTCGCTAGTCGTCAAGGTCATCGAAGTTACTTTGAATCGACTAGTATCGACGCCGATAGGTGAAGGTTGGGTCATAATCACGAAGAAAGTGGTTGGGGTGGTTCATCCCCATGCAAATCACGAATGGGGTTGCGTGATTTGCAGCCGTGTGGTCGAAGTTGCGAAGCGAGTCACACGAGTGGTTCAAATTTTGCTGTGTATGCGAGTTGCAGCGATGATGTCGTGTTTCAGACTTAAGGGAGGTCACCTATGGTCACTCGCGGTCTCTGGGGATCGAGGTCGGCCGGTGTGGCCATGGCTGGCGACAAGGCAAACCCTAGTGGCTGGTTAGCCATGTTTGGGTTGAACGATGAATTTTTTCTGCTGTTAATTCTCCATAATTCACCGCTTTCTTGGTTGATGTCCGATTCGCTAAAATCGAATCTTTGAGTCCTCCAATTTCGTCGCTCCTCAATAATTGTTGTAGTTATTATTTTGCGGAAGATTGCAAATGAGTTTTTAGGTCTCAATAAGGTTTTGATAAACTCAATCACATCGTTGATTACACCTATCGATCCACCAATCATCGTTGGTGATTTGCTTTCCACTAGAACTGTCCTTAGCTATCAGCTCGAGATGAAAATCATTGCTTTGATACCAATTTGGTGTAGCGGAAGTTTTGTTCGTAATTGAAACATGGAAATATAATAACACCAAAGAAATAATTCTCAAAATAAAAAAATTGTATTAATTATCAAAATTAAGGGAAAATCATTGCTTTGATACTAATTTAGTGTGGCGGAAGTTTTGTTTCGTAATTGAGATATGAAAATATAATAACACTAGTGAAATAATTTTTAAAATAGAAAAATTGTATTAATTATCAAAATTCTCTCCCAAGATTATTATTGAGTCTTTATATAGATTTAGGAAACAATAACTAAGGAAAATAATCTAATATTAAAAAATAACTAATTAGGAAAAAAATATTAATTAATTAAAAATAAATATTATATAATAAGAAATAATTAATTAGAGAATCCTGTTCTGCATCAATTCTACTGCAGAATATCCTTGTGCTGCCACATTATAAACATATAGAATAGTTGTTGGGATGAATTAATGATGCTCATGTCTTATATCTGTAAAGTAGACTCTCCTAACATTGTATTTATTCCTAGGAAATCAACATGTGTGTAGTAATATTTAACCAGATTGCTTCCGTTTGATGTCAATAGAGTTAGGTTGCAGGATCTGAATGTATGCAATTTGTATTGGGTATATGTAATATTTGTGGATTCCTGTGTGTATTTATTTGTTTTTTGTGCTCTCTTTTTTCCATTTCTTGCGGAAGGGAGGGAGGACCACATGGTAATTTTCAAGATTTAAGAATTTAATAAATCAATAATATGGTAGTATTATGTGGCTTATTACTACTCATGAAGGGAAGTACGTGATTTTGATTTTTCTGTAGAAGCGATGAAGAATGATTTGTACATTTAAAAGATATAGATGTATGAATAATTAAAGCTGGGATGATCAGATTGTCTATTTAGTCACTAATCTTGTGTAAGTTTTATGTCAAAGTTGCGCCAGTTACATGTGTTCATGAGTGGTGGATAGATATTCATGAGTGGTGGAAAGATGAATTATGATTTATGTCAGGAGATTCATAATTTTATTCATATATTGGTTCTAACTTGCTTTAGATTGCAAGTTTGAAATCATTTTTCACCATTACGTTTTTATTTCTATGGTGTTTGTTATGTTCATTAGATACATCCTAATTTTTGTATGCATCTGGTCAGAACTTTTTCTTCAATGATTCTCTCCTGCTCATTCAGAAAACTATCGTGTCAAAAGGTTTTTTTTTTTTTCAAATAAAAAAAATCTTAAGTACTTTCTTGATATACATTAACATAAATTTAACTATTGGAACATTTTGCAAACCTGTCTTATCACAGCCTTTTATCTTTCCATCAACATACTTCCGCGAGTGTATTGGTCATCACATCCCACTCTAATTTTATTTTCTGTTTCTGTGTTCATACTTCAACATTTGTTGGTTGGTCATGGCTGCTCATTTACTTAGAATAACTGTTTAATGGTTATTCTTTCATAGAACCGACCAGCTGAGCTCATTGCAAAATTCCTGGATGAAAAGCTTCGTGCTGGGAATAAGGGTACCTCTGAAGAGGAATTGGAGGTCACTCTTGATAGAGTTCTAGTTTTATTCAGGTTTATCCAGGTAATTGTTTAATTTCATTTAGGGAAAAAGAATTGCGAGTTATACCCACTGTTGATCCATTATTTTTACTTATTTCTGTTCACTTTGCATAGTTTAACAGTTACACCACAAAAGCTTTTTATTAACCTTGACTCTTCTCTCACTGTTTTTTTCTGTATGTTAATTAAGGGTAAAGATGTTTTTGAAGCCTTCTATAAGAAGGATCTTGCTAAAAGGCTACTGTTAGGGAAGAGTGCTTCCATTGATGCAGAGAAGTCTATGATCTCCAAGGTCAGCATTGAAGTTTCTTCTTTCCGTTTGATTTTTTTATTTTTCTGTGCCTTTATAAGAAAATGGGATAGTAATCTCACCATTCTAACAACTTTATTTTACCTCTCTAATACAGCTGAAGACTGAGTGCGGAAGCCAATTCACAAACAAACTGGAGGGCATGTTTAAGGTATGTGCCACTTTGTCGTGGGAGATTTAACATGTGTACGGTGTATTAATTATATTATTTACAGGAATGTGAGTACTCGAGTTATTATCTTTTTGTTTGCAAAGTATAATCCCATAGCTTCATCTCACCAAAAAAGAATCTCACAAAACTACTTTTTAATAATTCTCACAGAATGGTTTTTCTTATCATTATAATTATTCTATATATATACTCACTTTCGGTGATCGAGAGATGTAAGGAGTGTATGTGAACTACTACTATATCCAGAAAACGGGATCAGATTGACCTTTTTCTTATCACCAGTGAAAGAAAATTATCAAATGAACAAAATAAGTGATATTTGTTTTCTGTATCTGAAGTCAGAATTTAGGTGAAATGAATGCCAATGTCAACTCCTGATTGTTTTCAAGTAGATTCATCAAGATCGGTTCTAAAGCATTCTGAGATAGTGTTCATAGTTTTAAGTCCACTAGTTCTTTGATGATGCTATAATCATATTTACTTGGAGTAATTTGGTTTTACTTTTTATATATAAATCTCCTATCTCATTGGTGGTAAATTTCGTCAATTTTCCCCAGGACATTGAATTATCTAAAGAGATAAATGAGTCCTTCAAGCAATCTTCCCAGGCCAGGATGAAACTGCCCATGGGGATTGAGATGAGTGTTCATGTTTTAACTACTGGGTACGTGTGATCAATCTCTACTTTTTCATTTCTTTCTTTATGATTTACTTAAAAAAGTTGAATGTTTTTCCTGGCTGGTTTAGGTATTGGCCAACATATCCTCCCATGGATGTAAGGCTTCCACATGAATTGAATGTTTACCAGGTTTGGCTGTGACTCGTATTTGTTATAGTAAAAGTGATTTAAATGTGATATTTTACATTTGAATGTCTCTACTTACTGACCCTTTGCTGCAACAGGACATATTCAAGGAGTTCTATTTAAGTAAATACAGTGGGAGGCGCTTAATGTGGCAAAATTCGTTAGGTCACTGTGTATTAAAAGCTGAGTTTCCGAAAAGGAAAAAGGAGCTGGCTGTCTCCTTATTTCAGGTTAGTTGCGGGAGGTCATTAAACTTTTCTTCTGGTTCTTCATATCTTTGTAATATGTAGATTGCAGTGTAGAGAGAGAGAGAGGGAGCAAGAGAACGGTTGATACTTTTAGCTTCTTTTACTTGAACAAGTTCTAACATATTTGGACTTGCGTTCTACACCAGACTGTTGTTCTGATGCTGTTTAATGATGCTGATAAGCTAAGCTTTCAAGATATTAGAGACTCCACAGGAATTGAGGATAAGGAACTTAGAAGGACTTTGCAGTCCCTTGCATGTGGAAAAATCCGAGTACTTCAAAAGGTATGGTGATTGCAATTGCCAGGTTTTCACTGAAATATTTATTTTCCATTACTTCTTACTTTATGTGTTCTACAGTTTCCAAAAGGAAGAGACGTGGAGGACGATGATTCATTTGTGTTCAATGATGGATTTACAGCTCCCCTTTACCGATTAAAGGTACATGTTCTTGTTTTCTCTGTCTCTTCAAGCTCTAAGAAAATCTGTCGGCAAAAGTATTGGAAAAATAAGATTACTGAGACTTTCTAGTCATAAATTATTTTGTCGAAAGCAAACAATGAACTCGTGTTTTGTTTGATTCAGTTTATGAGTAGAAGTTATTGATGTGAGACAGGAAAATGAATTGATATGTTGGGGAGAAGCTGACAGATAAGAGACACTAGAAGTAACAGATGGGTTAGGAAAGTAAAGCAATTAAGAAAAGAGTGAAATGAAATCAGGAACAGTTAGAGAGAAAAGATGTAATAACTTTATAATGAATCTTTTCTTGGGAAACCTGGCGTGAGCCTTCATATTCAGTAGTCGGAGTCTACTTTGATAGTTAAATCTAGAAACCTATTTACATAGGCGAACTACTTCAATAATCAATATTCTAATTGAAGGAAATATTTAATGTAAGAAAGCATATTGATAAAGATGCTAAATGCATTTGCTAATGCTTGTAACGTATATGGAAATCTTATGTAAATGCGTATATCTAAGCAAATAATCATTTTCTTCCTATTTATCTGTTGTGTGGTGTGTGTGTGTATATAAATGAGAAGGAAAGGAAAATTACAGTGAAAAAAAAGACAGACAATTAAAAAAAAAAACTAGTCTTATACGTTCAGAGAAATTTGATGTGGGTGATTAGTGGTCTAAATCGATTTGCATTTTCGATAAATATTTTGTAATGGGATTTGATGTTCATCACATCATAGAAAAATAATCTTCGTCCATGTTCTGTCGCGATATTGTTAAGAGATTTTTCGTATGTCTCCATCTCTAATATTTTTAAGATATTTCAGGTTAATGCAATTCAAATGAAGGAAACAGTGGAAGAGAACACTAGTACCACTGAAAGAGTATTCCAAGACCGCCAGTATCAGGTTTATCCTATTCCATATTCCCTTTGTGTTTCTCTTATTTCCTTCTTGATCCAGATAAGTTCCTTTAAGCATCATAAGATTGTCGTTTTTCCCATTTTTTATGGAGCCTTTAATTTGTATGTGCTAAATACTGCTTGGTCTTTGTTAATTGCAGGTCGATGCAGCTATTGTTCGAATAATGAAAACACGAAAAGTGCTTAGTCACACTCTTCTTATTACCGAGCTCTTTCAGCAGGTAAAATGTCAGCTTTACTGTCGCTTAGCCATTCTTTTTGTTGATTGGTCAATGATTGATGTGTTAGTGTTGATGCAAAAATAATGTTTTTAAAATATTAAGGCGTTATTGTCTCTGTACAATGTCTTCATGTGTGCTTTCAAAAACAGTTTTGAGAAAAAATTCTGAAAGATACTTGTGGAAAACACTTAACAATCATTTTGAATCAAAGTTTTTGTTTTCTGTTTAGCAAAAAGAAGGTGAAAACTCGATTTTTTTTTTTTTCCTGAAAAAATGGTTTGTAGGGCCTTATTTTGTCATGTTTTTAAAGAATCTAACTTAATGGAAAAACAACATACGTTTCTAAACAAGTACAAAAGGGATGTCAAAAACACTTTTCAAAATTATTAATTTTTTTTTTCAAAAACTGTTTTTTGTTTCACATTTTTAAAGATCATCATAGACGAGCAAGGCAATATCAAATATTCTTGTCGTAGGCTCGTAGCTTGTAATTAATTGGAGCTTAATCTTGATGAATTGGAGCTTTCTAATTGGATCTCTGTCTCTCTCCTCTCTCTGTGCAGCTGAAGTTTCCCATAAAACCTGCTGACTTGAAGAAAAGGATTGAAAGCTTGATTGATAGAGAGTACTTAGAACGGGACAAGAACAATCCTCAGATTTACAATTACCTTGCCTGATCGGAGTTCGTCCGGTAAACAATGGAAGGGTGGCTGCTCAATCCTTGTGAGATTAATGTACAGAAGAAGAAATATTAGCTTTCATATTTTTGCACTGTGACACCCTCCCCTTTTACTGTAAATCATATTTCTTCAATCTGTTTTTGCTTATTTATATCTTCTCTCTAATTATACCCCTATTTTCCCTTTCTAAATTAAGAAATAAATAGTTTTTTTTTAATTTTATTTTACAAAAAATGTGCAGGAAATTGAAGAATGCTTTTTTTATGTTTCAAAATTAGTTTGACGTGTCATTTACACATTTTTCGAGTATCTTTCGTCGAAAATATAATACAGAGTAAGATCTTACAAAACGCACAATTCACTTCTTAAGCTAATCATAGAAATTTCTGCATAATCCTAATAATAAATGAAAAAACTTCACTCCACAATTAAAATCTGTTAATTTTTAGAGCATCTTTTCACACAAACATTGCAATTCTACGTCTGAAATAACTAGGTAATTTACATTCTATGTTGACGGCATAAAAACTCGACGAAATCTACGCAAACAGAACCTGAGAGCTCGAGGGCGTAAGGTCCGAGAAGCAATCTGGGGCTTCGATAACACGCCATCGTACACCAAAGCTCCACTTTTTTTCACAATTGCCTTTGGTGCTTAGCCTAGAGATATGGCCAACAGCAACATTTAGGTTCCGACCCACCACATATATACTCGATTCGCATGCATTAACAGCAAAAGGTTTGCATATCTGCTCAGGCAAAGGAGGCCCTTCAATGGCTTCCCATGAGTCAGAACTCGAGTCATAAACCTTGAGTTTCATCCTCTCCAATTCTGAAACGACAAATAAATGGTCGTAAACCACAACACTCGAACCAGTCCAGCCTTCTCTTAATCCAGCAGCCATGGCCTCCCAATTATTAGATTTCGGGTCATAAACTTGCCCTCGGGGCGACACAAAAAACGGCCATAACCAGCCTTCTGTGACAAGAAGTTTACCATCAAGAACTGCTGCATCGTACGAGGCCATATGTGTTCCCATACTCGCAATGGAATGCCAATTTCCTTTAATCGGGTCCAAAACCTCGGCCGAGTCGAGCTCGAAAAGATCTGAACTATTACCTCCAGCTACATAGATCTTCCCATCTATTACCCCACTTGCGAAAAACGACCTGGCTGTGATCATTTGATTGAGAACATTCCAACGGTTTTTTTGCATATCGTATTTTAGTACCAAATCAAGCGGACAATCAACATCAGACACCATCCCACCGCAGACAAAAAGAGCGGCTTCGTGTGGGATCGAAATGCACCTAAATCCATGGGGACAAACCTTCTCTTTACAAGGCATTGCCGGAATACTGTGCCAAAAGAAATGGGTAAGATCAAGAACTTGCCATTGAATTTTTCCCGTGCATTTATGGAAAGCAAAGACCAAAAGCCAAGGGTCTTTAAAACCCAATTCTTTTCTCCTCGTGAAAAATTGTTCCTTACTACCGAGTAGTAGATGCCATCGTTTGCACACTGCTCTACAAGCCGTGTGGCTCTGGACTGGAAGACGAAGAAGACAGTTGAGAGCTACATCGTCTGGGAGGCCAGGGATTAGAGGTTTTTCCATGAGAGATGCCTCCAAATCCGATGAAGAATTCAATGGAGATTGAATAATAGCTAATCTAAATTTCGGAGATAATGCCATCTGAGAATCCCCTAACTTGTGCACGGGCGTTTGTTGGGATGACAATCGAACCCGCTGCATTTCTGATATGAACAACTTCACAAAATACTGAATCACTTGTTTTAAATGATAGTTTGATTCTAATTCAGTTCTATGAACAAGATTGAAGACCCAGTAGTTGCCCTTCTTGATCACAGAAAGACGATAAACAGAAGCAGTATAACAGCTCTGAGTTTGAGTCAAACAATGAAAACTATGATCAAGGTATATAAATCCCAGCAAGAAGCTCAATCAAACCCAGTTCTACCGTAATAAATGGCTTTCAACCTCTCTATGCATATCCAAAACCCTCGTCAAAATGCCCAAAAGATTACGTACTGCTTATGAGAAGCAAAACCCCCCAAATTTCAGCAAGGAAAAGAAATCCAAACCCCAGACAAGTACCCTGTATTTCTGCAGAAAAATTCAGAAAATTTTCAGGTGTTCATCTTAGATTCTATACCCACAAAACAGAAGCAAGAGTACAGAAGAAAACCAATTTGTTAAAAACTTACAAGCAAGGAATCTGCGAATTTGGTAGCTTCGATGAGACTTAGAATCGTGTTCCTCCCAAAAGAAGGTGATCCAAAACTCTTAAAAGGAACCTATGCAGTATGAAAAAGAAGATTATATAATCATGTGGCGAATATGGCTCCTTGATTTCAGATTTCTGCACCGCCACGCGCCATTAGAGAGAGTTCAACAAAGACTCTTCCATATTTAAAATACCTTTATAAAGGCTTTCTTCTTTCGCCTTCAAGGATTCAATGGCTGCTTAAAACATTAATTACCCACTAATTTTTTTGCTAAACAACGATGGCCCATGAAAGCAAAGGACTCGCAAAATGGAAGATGACTTGAGACCAGCAAAGCAGCGATGAGGAATCAAGGAACCAGATTCTTTTATTGTTCTCTTGGAACTCTTCTTCCGATTCGCCCTTTTTTATATTTAGTCGCCATATTTTCAATTTTTTATTTTAATTTTGTTCTTTAAATGTTTATTTTTCTCAACTAATTAGATCACAAATTATTTTGTTCGATGATTATTTAAAGTAAATCAACCAAATAATAGACATAGATATTTCAGAGGAACCTACTAGAGTTGTCGTGCTTCAAAAGGATCAAATAAATCCAGAAAATTTTAATTTAATTAATTATTAGAAAAATAAAATGTAGATCGACAATAATAAACAATCAAGAAGACAAAATAATGAAGAAAATTTGGATAAATAAATAAAAACAAGGGAAGAACAGGGTTTGTAGTGTGAAACAGAAGAAACCTTTCTAGACAATGCAAAACCAAAAGGCAAAAACAACTCCATCCCAACCAAATTATTAGTCTTGACCCATATAATTCTTGTAGAAATGCAAACTAAGTTACTAGCTCCCCTATTGGCAGAGCTGTTCAACCGCTGTCACGATCTGAGCCGGCTGAACCACAGTCCAATCTTCCAACGTCCCGGCATAAGGAGTCGGCACGTCCTGAGACGACAAGCAAACAATCGGAGCATCTAAATAATCATGGAAATTCTCGTTAATTGCAGCTGTCAAACTCGCACCGATTCCTCCGGTTCGCATACATTCTTCGACGATCACCACACGATGCGTCTTCTTCACTGAATTCCCGATCGTGTAAAGATCGAATGGCTTCAGAGACCTGATGTCGATCACTTCTGGATCATACCCTTTGTTCACCAAAGTCTTTGCAGCCTGCATAACTTGGTACCTCATTCGAGAATACGTCAAAATCGTCACATGCTCGCCCGGTCTGACCATCTCGGCTTCCTCAAGAGAACAAACGTATTCTTCGTCGGGAATTCTTTCCTTCAAGTTATAAAGCAAAACATGCTCGAAAAGTATAACCGGATTTTCGCTTCGAATAGCAGCCTTCATCAAGCCCTTGGCATTATAAGGAGTTGAGCAAGCTACCATTTGAATTCCGGGTATTGATTGAAAGTAAGACTCGAGCCTTTGGGAGTGTTCTGCACCAAGTTGTCGCCCAACTCCTCCTGGCCCACGAATGACGATCGGAATTTTGAACTGCCCTCCTGATGTGTAGTGGAGCATTCCACAATTGTTGGAGATTTGATTGAAAGCCAGGAGAAGAAAACCCATGTTCATGCCTTCGACAACTGGTCGAAGCCCTGTCATTGCAGCTCCAATTCCCATGCCTGTAAATGAATTTTCGGCAATTGGCGTGTCAAGAACTCGAAGATCTCCAAATTTTGGAGCGAGACCTTTGGTCACCTTATATGATCCTCCATAATGCCCCACATCTTCACCCATGACACAGACACGCGGGTCCCTGTCCATTTCTTCCTCCAAACCTTCTCTCAAGGCTTCAAAAAGTAAAACTTCATGCCTACGATGGACATTGGATAAGAAAGACTTAATCGAAAGAGGTTTGAATTCTAAATAATACAAAGACAACTGGGAAAAGCGAAAAACCATGAGATAATCACAGCTAGAACTCGAGCATACATGATCTCGTCTGATTTCTATCTTTTCGGTTCAAGGTAAATGCTATGAAATAATGCTGTTACTAACTCTTCAGATTAAGGACAACCAAATATTGAGCAATGTAATCACAAACTTCTTTGGTACTTTAATGATCTTTCACAAGCAAACCGTGATCTTACAATTCAAGAGCATATCATGTAGAAAAAAATTAAAAATATGGTCTCCTAACAACCCAATGGCTATTCCATCCCCATTGTCCATGGAGCCCACTACGAATAATTCACCTTTTGGGGGATTATTATCAATGTAAACAAAAAAAAAAGATTCTTTCAGGAATTTCAGACCAAGCTTCGAAAGAAAATTTAGTTTTGGCTAGTTCAACACATACTCTTCAATATATTTCTTGCTTGAAATATCCTGATCCCATTGACAAGTAGGACCAAATACTTCAATTGGTGAAGCCAAATTCTAAAACTATTAAATAGTAAACCAAAACTCTCTCAAAATAGCATCTTTAGTAGGCAGCATTCCTATGGAGAAAATCAAATAAAAGAAAGCTGTAACTGCAGTAAAACAAAGTCTACCCACCCACCCGTTCCCTCCCCTTCTCGAGTCGGAAAAATAAAGTAATTGACCTGTGAATGGGTGAATCTAATTACAGCTGTTCAATTAATTAGACGAGAAACAAAAACAAACTAAAATGAGAACATGCAATCGATCAGGTGAATTAGCTTAAAAAATCACCAAGTAGAATGAAAAAACGACCCACGAGGCATAAAAGAACATTAAAGGAATATCATAAAACACAGTATATCGCCAAATGAGAATAATAGGATAAAGTTATACCCTGGTTTTGATGCCGTTGAAGCAGTAGAACCGTCAGTTTTAGTCTAAGAAAAGCCATTAAAAGAGTATAAGATGCAAGAGTATCAAAATTCAAATCTGAACCATGCAAAATCATACAAAATAAGTACTAGAGATAGATGTAGAGAGAGAGAGAGATAGAGGAAACTAACTGCAACTGCATTTGTGATCAAATGCGAAGAGCGGCGGGATCTTGGATTCGAATCGAGGTTCACTCTTCCATCAGATCTGATAACGAACAAGCTGGAAGCCCTCTCTGTTCAAACCAGATACAAAATGAAGAAAAGAAAAAGAAACAAAATCACGACCAGGACACAAAACTAATCCCCCAATCATTGCATACTAAATACGATACAACTTATAAGAACCGAGACAAAGAAACGGAATATGGATCAAACCCGGAAATGATTTGCTAGAGGAGAGCAGGAATTTGTTCGAATCGAAGGAGTTAGAACAAAAAATGCCAGTCCCAGCTCCAACACCCTGGAAACATACCGCCATCTCGATTGCAAAGCGAAGAAATCAGAGAGACTGAGATTAAGGTTCGGAGACAGAAACAATGAGGCAGCGAAGGAGAGAGACTATAAACAGCAAAAAAGTAGAGAAAATGAAGAAATGGGGGCGAAGAGATCGAGGTTTTGAGCTATGGCTGCTCCGTTCTCGGTCCTCTCAGTCTCTGGATTATCGTAGGCGTTGAGAGCTTTTATTGGAGGACAAAAAGCAGCCACTCGTTCCCCTCCATCGTTTCCATCGCCTCTATTTCTCTCTCTCTCGATTTTTCCAACCTACTAATTTAACATAAAGTTTATTGAAAAATAATTTGGCATACGTGACATGTTCAATAATGTTGTTACACCTATCATCAAATAATTTCCGTGTTATAAATTATCCCGCGCTGTGATTTCTTCGAACGTGAGTGTTCATATACACAAATACGATTAAAAAAGTCATTAATGATCTATCATATGTCGTTTGGCTCACTCTCGATTATAACCGATGTATAGTTAATCAAACTCTTTCATATGCAATGCTCAGTTGGTCAAATGAAAATTTTCTTCTTCCGCATGTAAAAAAGGAATAAATAAATAAATCAAATTCCGAGAGACTTCATGAAGTGCTTAATGTTATTTTTCTAAAGCTAAAGGTGGAATCTATAATCCGGACTCTCCTTTTTGTTCGAAAGAACCAGAAGGGTTTTGGACTCTTCTTTTTTCTATTTTTTCTCGGGAGAGTCACTAAGTAAGGCCCAATTCGGGGAAACTACTTCATTTATAAATTTCATAGTAATAGAAACACATGTCCTACCGAGACAGAATTTGTAACTTGCTATCTTTTTGCCTAGCAGGCAAAAAATTGACTTCCGTGAAAAGGATGATTCATTCGGATCGACATGAGAGTCTAACTGCATTGCATTTCCAGAATCCGTGTTGTATATTTGAAAGAGGTTGACCTCCTTGCTTCTCTCATGTTACAATCCTCTTCCCGCCGAGCCCCCTTTCTTCTCGATCCACAGAGACAAAATGTAGGACTGGTGCCAACAGTTCATCATGGAAGAAAGAACTCACTAGTCCATGCCATCGACCCATCGCACGAAATGCACGTGACAAATTTTCTTCGTTTTAATTCCAATCAATCTTAGATTTTCCAATAATTTCTTTCAAACATTTGCTGCAATTCTTCTAACAAAACGCATAGTTTTACTCCGGGTCTAGAAGTGGGTTAGAATAACGTGCATTTTCACGTAATAAATTTAACGTTAAAGTCCATATTTCCCATTTTTCCTATGGAAATAGTTGGTGGCATTAAGTTAATCAAAGCAATTTACCCAAACCCATGTGACAAAATTCAATTAGTTTAGGTAACCACTAACCAGAGAAATATACATGATAAACAATGGTGTACGTACGCATGCTAGTTTTTGCCTATTTTGGGCCATCTTCATAACCCTTTTTCTAATAGCCTGCATTTGAGCTCTGAAAAAACAACACTCCTACCACTTCCTGCTTTATCTGCATCCTCCAGTACTCCCCCATGAAAACGACAAGTGATGATGCAGGATCTGAAGCAAAAGACTACTTTCCCCGTAAATCGAGACAGCCAGAAATTTTTTGAAAAGTTCTGCGACTTTTAAACCATTTCTTCTCTTTTTTTCGCAGTATGCATGTGATATAATCTCAAGCAAACATCACTTACCTACTATTTTCTGCAACTTCATCTCTGGCGTGGCTGATCTGAATCCAGTTTTCCCACCCAGAGAATTTAAACTAGTTTTCACAGCAGGGAATCAAGCAGAAAGAGAACAACGCTGAGGCCAAGAGTAATGGAGATAATCCTCTGGTTTTTTACGAACAAAGAGTTTGAACTAATTTCACTGTTGTAATTCTCTCGAGGAAATGGGTTTTGATTGTCCATGTTGACGCCATTGTTGGCTCCTGAAGAATTCAAGCAGACTGGGATTTGTAGAACGCCAGAGATGTTCTTGTAAAGCAGATTACTTGAGCAAAGTCCTTTGTTTCCTCTAAGATCCAACCTTTTTCCGAGCTTCTGGATGAAGCTTTCAGAGAGAGAAAGCTCTCCACTGAGCTGGTTGTGACTCAAATTCAACTCGTTTAAAGCTGGAAGATAACCCAAAAATGGCGGAACTGGACCGGTAAAGTTGTTCCCGTCTAAAGACAAAGCAGTGAGGTTTTTCAAACCCAATAGAGATATGGGTATTGACCCTCTAATCCCACATCCTGAGAGGCTTAAGGACCTGAGATTTTCAAGTGTCCCTAAAAACAGAGGGTAGATCTCTGAATTTAGAGGGTTTTGATCAATCATAAGGTACTCCAAAAGGGCCAAATCTGAGAGAGTTTCAGGAAGTGGCCCATTTATGAAATTAGAGCTCAAATCAAACAAAACTAATGCCTTGAGCATCCCTATATTTGGAGGTATAGTTCCTCTAAGCTTGTTTGAGCTCAAGTCAATCTTTTGGAGAAGATTTAACTGCCCTAAAGTACAGGGTATCCTACCTTCAAAGTTGTTCCAACTCAGGTCCAAAATCTGTAAACTTTTTAACCCACTCATTTCTCGAGGAATCTCACCGCTTAAATTGTTGAAACTCAGGTCTAGCTGCTGTAAATTCGTCAAATTTCCAATTTCTCTTGGAATTTCTCCACTGAAGCTGTTCTGTGATAGGCTGAGGACCTTCAGGCCAGCAATGGAGCCGACACTTGCAGGGATTTCTCCAGATAGAGAAGGGTTCGATTCGAGAGAAAGGTGTTCTAGAGAAGGTAATGCAGCAAAGAGAGAAGAAGATAAAGTGAGGGGTGATTCTGAAAAACAGCTAAAAATTGAGAGAGTTTTCAAAAAAGGCAGTTTGAGCAAGGAGAGAGATAAAGTAGCAGAAGATTTGCAGGGAGGGTTTAGAATATCGGGGCCGATATGAAGCTTTGTGATGTGAAAAAATGGCGGGTCTTCACCGATTTCACATTGAACTCCAGGCCATGGAGTTTCAGTGCAGGGCAGTGGATGAAGTAGGGCCCATTGAGAGTCCTCCAAAAGCTCGCCCATAACTTTAAACAGCCCCAAAAGCTCTTCCTTTTCCATCACTTCGTCATTTCCAGTTGGCTCAGGCATATTCGCAAACACCTTACCTGCACAGAGAAGCAACCCCGCAAATACAAAAGCAAGAGAAGCCATGAAAATAACTTCAAGAATCTAAACACTAGAAACAACCAGAAAAAAGGTTCTGCTGTAAAAACCAAGAATGTTTTTCAACTCACTAGAAGCTCCATTGAAATGACAGAAATGGCGACGGAGAAGACTATATGTAAATGAAGCTCTTGCTGTGTCAGTACTCTGATAGAAAGCTTGTGCGAGAGTTTTCGGCGTGCAATTATGAAACCCAACAGAGATGGAGAGACGAGAAAGTAAAAAAAATGACACTAAAATTGGAAAATATTTGTCAGAACGGTCAAGATGGTTCTTCCGTAAAAGGAATTGTAACATTGATGGGACATTGGCTGAATGAATCTCAGTATCTTTCATGAAACAGACATAACAATGATGCTTTTAATTCACTGGTTTTTCCTACAAATCTCTCTCTCTCTCTCTCTCTTTCTCTCTCTCTCCACATCTTCTCCAAATGGGAACAATCTCTGCTTCATGGTTTGTGAGATCTGTCCCATAAATACGAATCTCTCCTGCTGTGCTGCAGCCAATGGTTTCTTTTCCAACTCTCCAATTATTTATATTTATTTATACATCATTAACTGCATAGAGACAAATAAAAAAAAGATGAAAATTAAAACAAAAATAAAACCACTCTGAATTTACAAAAAATTAATCGGAAAATCAACGTGAACCAATAAGATTGAGTTTCATCTCGAATTAGTACAAGACATTTTTTATAAAACTTAAGAATAAGGGTCTAGACCCTAAACGAGTAATATTACACAAATTGGTAGAGATCGAGATATTACAATATTGATAATATTTTAATTTATTTATGTTTATGATTTGAATTTAACTTGTTATTTTTTTATTGATATAATTTATAAGATGTATAAAAAGGTTGGAATGTAATAATGAAATATTGAATGCATTTTTATGAGAGAAAGATGTGATGGTACAACCCTATTTAATACATTTTTACATAATTAATAGAACATAATTGTAACGCTTTAAATTCTAAATTCTCAATTTTAAAACCTTAATTTAAAAATTTTAAAAATAATTCTCAATTTGATTTTACAAATCAGATTTAATTTCGAGCGTTATAACTATAATATCTAAAATTAAAAAAAAAATTGAATGAAAACATTAAATGTACAGAAACTTAAAACAATGTTCAATCATTAAATATTTTTTGGCAAAATTGAAACAAATGTAGAATTAAAACCATCCATAAAACTTTATCAAGTCAACATAAATTATTCAAAAATTTCAACTGAAATATTTTATGAAATATTCTTAAAAACTGAAACATACTAATTTAACTTATTTCTTCTAAAACAAAAACATTGACTTATTCTGTATGCTCGCTTGCCTCTGGGGGGAGGTTTTCGATCAAAGTCATTTTTTCCTCAGATAAAAACTCACATACATCACAAAATTACAAACGATGAGAATAACTCAGTAAGCGAAAACACGTGAAGGTGTAAAATTAAAATTATATTTTACCGAATCCTGACTTAACAGCTACATACTAGTTGAGACTCATTTTCCAACATTCGTTCTGACTTAATCATCTCATTGTCATTAATGCTTTGTCATCTCATTTTCGTTCAGGCATAGTCATCTCATTGTCGTTCAAGCATAGCCATCTCATTTTCGTTTAGGCATAGTTTTCTCATTGTCGTTCAGGCATAGCCATCTCATTTTCGTTCAAGCTTAGTTATCTCATTGTCGTTCAAGTTTTGCTATCACATATTTTCTATCAATTCTATCATATTTATACACATACAAAATGTCCTACTAATTTTATCTTTATACAATTCTATGTCAATGTCTAAACATACATGGTCAAATATCGGAATCATGTAATAAAATCATTATAAGAAAATAACATAGATTTTGTGATGTAAGGTTGTAGCAAAAACGTTGAAAATATGGTATTTTTCATTTACCTGGATTCCGAGAGTTTAAGTTTATCGGGATTTTTCCAACATTCCAAATAATATCTTGTCTAAATAAAATATTTGGTATTAAATTCTTACTTATATAAATCCAATTTCCAAAAGATTGTGGGCAAAATTTTTTACGTGTACACTTGGTCGGATAAGGTCGAATTGGATCGATTCAGATGACTTTCGAGATTTTTCCTGCCTAAATAAAATATTTAGTATTAATTTCCTACTTTAATAAATTCATTTTAAAAGAATTTAGGCAGAAATTCTTTACTGGTTTATTCTTTGATCGGTTCGGTCAGATTCGGATCTTTTCGGACAACTTTTGGTCGAATTTGATGGTCCGGAAGCAATTTGATTCGATCTGGGCGATTATGGTCGAAATCGGGCCGGATCCAATTTAGTTGGACAGGAACTGGTTCGGTTGGATTGGTTTGGTTCAGTTGGGCCAGTTCGGTTTTCTAGACCAATTTGGTTGGACCGCACTTAAGTGAAGCAGTTCAGTTCCTTTTTTAAAAAAATCAAACCTTCCTTTTTCTTCCTATTTCTTCGCGTCGTGCAGACCAGACACCCGAGAGGATGGTCTTCGAAGAACGGTAGCCACTTCGACCGAGAGGAGCTCATATGAGCGCGTCCACTCGGGCAGAGCTTGTAGGTGCAACTGGGCGGGTAAGAAAGTCCTTTGAGAGAGAGAGAGAGAGAGAGAGAGAGAGAGAGAGAGAGAGAGAGAGCTCTGGTGTGCTCTCTATCCACACCGAGCCTCTCAGTTTATAGAGGGGTTTCTCAACTAACCTCCCCCAAAATTCGAATTCCATTCAAATTTTCAGTTCTGCAAATCCGATACCAATCGAATTTTCAGAGCTGGACACATCCATGTTGTAAATCTGATTCCCAATCGGATTTTCAGAGAGTTCTGGGTGAAACAAAGGGTTGAATAGAATTTCCTCTAGTTTTTTAGAGATTTTAAGGCTAAAATCTTGGATGATGTTTGATTTGGAGATTTCGAATTTGAATTTTCAATTTAGAAAACCTAAATTGTTACAATCTCTCCTCCTTAAAAGAAATTTCGTCCTTGAAATTTAAATTGTTACCTGAATAGCTTCAAATAGGTCTTCCTCGTGTTGTCTTCTCTTTCACAAGTTACTTCCTCAATGTTTCGATTCCTCCATAGCACATTGACAAACGAGACTTTCTTATTTCTTAGTTCTCTTTCTTCTGAGTCAAGAATTTGAATCGACCTTTCTTCATATGATAGATCGGAATTGATTGTAAAGTCTAGACATCTCATTGGTAAGACGTGCGAGGAACCCTTGTAACACCCGAAATTTCCCTGAATGTGTGTGACCCTGTACATGGAAGGGTAGTAGAAGGGTAATGAGAAATGGAGAGTTTGACAAGTCAAACCAACTTGTGATTGGTGGAGAACTTTGGTTTGAAAAGTCTAACTCATATTGCAGCGACCAGTCGCTGTATTGCAGCGACTAATCTCGTCTCTGGAATTCGAGATTCCAGAGAGCTAACCCAACATTTCCAGAGACTTTCTTCCTTACTAATTCTCCACAAACTTATCTCATTTTCCATGTCATAAATCAACGAATTAAGCAACCTAAACATACGTTGAACTTTCGTAAAAAAGAACTGCATGGATACGTTTAAAAGTTGTCTAACCCACCTGTTTTAAAATTCCAAGCAGTCCCAATGAAAACTATAAAAACACAGTTTATAAACAGATTTTCAAAAAACGTTTAAAACATCAAACATAAACCTAACATCTAGCCAGATCCAACATCCTAATATATTCATCTATACATTCGTTAAATCCCCCAATAATACTTACGCAGACATCCCCACGGGTCAAAACGCACCGACTGCTCAGCACACTCCCACGGGCCATTCTTCGTCAACTGCATCATACATCAGGAGGAGGAACGTCGTCCTCACCTGGCTCAATATCACCTATCACGTCACCTACACCATACAGACATCTATGAGATAATGAAATCTCAGTAAGCTTCGTAAATGCAGATGCATGCGTGCGTATGCCATTCAGAAAACATGCTCAGATTACAGATTCAGATACAGATACAGATTCATTTTTATTACGTCGCAGACAGATTGTTACCGAGATACCAGCCCTCTAAATGGAAAGGATACATTCCGCAGTCGAACTACCACTTTTCACCTAGAGGAGGGGGGTACATGCTCACAAACCCTACAGCCATGCCTGAGCCCCACCTCGCGTAACCAGATACAGATTACGTAGATTAATTACAGAGGTTCGTTTCTTTTCTTAAAAACACGTGCGAAAATTCATTTTCATGACATTTGAAATACGTGATGCATGAACAGTTAATAAGCAGAAAGTAAGCAATCAACATACATACCATCAAGACAAATAAACAAAACCTATAGACAACTAACCTAACTACCCAACCAAAACGTATAAACAAACAACACTCCAATGATCCTCGACGCGACAACGACGTACGGTGTAGGCCAATCGGCCAGAGTAAGTCACGAGAACTTACCTTGTGCGCACTGAACCTCGAGCTTCATCCCCGAGAGTCGTTCACCTAAAGCAATTTAGAATCATCGACGTTAAAACGAATTTAAGCTTCTAAACGTCCAAATTGATAAAACCTTAACTAAAGGAATTTCCTAAAGCTTTAATTCAATCCTTCGAGCTATTTTACCGAATAATTACGCGCCCGACATTTCAAATGCTAATTTACGAGTTTTTCTAAAAACCCGAAAATTCTCAGATTTTAACTTTTTTCACAATCCAACTTAACTTCGTCCGAAAACGTCCAATACGTTCAATATATACTTAATCACGGCTAACCTATTAATTATGAACCCTAATTCGCATTTTTAACATAAACCCTATCGAAACCCTAACGTCCTAATTTCGTGGAAACTGAAAACTAAAGTCCGAAAGCTGTAGAATCTTACCTAGAACGTTGATCGGAGGAGAAAACGTGAAGAACAGAGATCGATCGGAGGAGAAACGGAGGTCGGAATGGAGGAGAACCGTCGATGGCAGAGAGCTTCGCTCTCTGGTTTTCTCGCGCAGGAAGAAGGGAATGAGGGAGGAAGAGAAGATTGTGATTTTTATAAAATTGACTTGGCAATTTACTATTTTACCCTTCTTTTGATTTTCTATTTGTTTCGTCCGTCGTTTCGTAAATCGGCTAACTATTCGGTTTCTACAAGTTTCCTTATTTCACCAATAATTCCAACTTATTATGTGGGTCCTAATAAAACTGTCCGTTCACAAATCGGACTACGTTTGTTATTTTTACTAAAACGTCCTTTACATTACGAGAAACGTAATTCCCGTAATTTAACGTCACGACTCCTAAAATTCCCATAATTTTCCTAAAATCCATATTAATGACTAGGATCCCAACGAAACCTTCGGTTTGTAAAACGGGCTTGATTTGACATATTTACAAAATGTCATTTATATTAAAATATTAATATCCCGAAAAGCCGGGTATTACATAAAATATTTTGTATCGGTATGTTGGATTTGCTGGATCTTGACTTGGTGTGAATTGGGCTTTATTGTGTATGTTTTTCAGGTTTTCGGGTTTAGAAACCTTTAGCCGTTATATTGTCGGTTTTTGTTAAAATGGTTATACTGTCGGGTTCCCGTTCTCTATTTTTCTTAATTACCGTTTTAAGTCGGTTTTCTAAGATTTTTACGGAATTTGAAGATTTGAGTGTCGGGGAGGTGTGGTTAAAGTTTCGTGATTTTTAGAGATGTTCGGGGTGGAGAAATATGAGCAATTGTGGAGAAAGGTCAAAAGGGGTTAAAATTAGAGTTTTTGGGTGTTTTGGGTCGAGAAAACCCGAGGAGGCCCGATCGATCGGGCATCGGGCCGCGATCGGTCACGGTCGGGGCACGCTGGTGCGCCCAGCGCGCAGGTGCGCGCGCAGGGGTGCGCCCAGCGCGCGCGCGCAGGGCACTGCCTGGGCGCGCACGGCGCCCAGCGCGCTCGCCCAACGGCCCTTTGAGGCCAAAATTCGATTTTTTCGAATTTCTCCGAACTCCAACAATGTTTTGACCCGACATTTTCCGACGTATTTTAAACATATTTTGGGCCCATTTTCCAATAAATTTGAGGGTTCGAAAAACCCGAAAACGAGTCGTAAAATTTACGAAAACTGTTTTAAACGATGTTTTAAACGCGGGTTTGATTTGCAAACGTGGCGTTCCGAGCCGGTCGGGTTCGGGGCGTTACAAATATGGTATCAGAGCGTTATAGGTCGAAGCGTTCAGAGAATTACCCGACAATGCCGGCCGTCGTGCAACGTGCTTCACCGACTGTTAGTATTCTTTCCTTTAGTTAGTTTTATATCTAAGTTGGATTGTTTTAAATTTGGTTCAGGATTAAATTAAGATGTATAACCCTAGACGACCAGGGAGGCCTAGACATGAACCCGAACCGCCCAGAAATCCACTTGAGGACTCTGTTAAGCAACTAGCAGACATGGTTACCCGACAAGCAGAATTAGTTGGAACTTTGATCGGGCACGAAGGAGTTGGAAATGCTGGAGCAGGTGCTAGTGGAAGCAGGTTTCGGGGGTTGAGTCCTCCAGCATTTGAAGGCCGATTAACGGATCCTACAGCTGCAGACCAGTGGATTCACACTATCGAGAACATGTTTAACGTTGCCGAGGTTGAGGAAGCCAATAAAGTCAAGTGTGTCACCTTCTATTTGATCAATAATGCTCAGAGCTGGTAGGAAATGGTGGAGTCCACTCTGGGTCACCAAGGCATTACCTGGAAAGAATTCAAAGATTTGTTCTTCGACAAATATTACAACCAGACAGCAAAGAGAATGGAATTCATGGCACTGAAGCAAACGGGATCAGTGGGGGACTACATACAGCAGTTTGAGTTGTTGTCTCGTTTTGCCAGCCACATGATCAGCCGGGAGGAAGACAAGATTTTCCAGTTTGTGCAAGGCCTGAAACCTGAGATTTATATGCTGGTAAAGACCTTCGGAATTGCGAGAAGCTCGTTTTCGGAAGTAGTAGCCAAAGCCCTGGAAGTCGAGGAAGCTGCTGAGAAGTTAACCAAATCGGCTGAGAATCCGAAAAGAATATTCAGAGAAATCATAGCCCAGTTTAACAGAGGAGGGTCTTCTTCTCAACAGCAGGGGACCAAACGACCGAGAGGGAATGTAAATGATCAACAAGGAGGTAAGAAGCCACAACAACAGCAGAGGAAAGGATTCGGACAGTGTCCTAAATGTTTGAGGTTTCATCCTGGTGAATGTGGGCAATACGTTGGTAAATGCTACAATTGTCTAGAAGCAGGTCATATGTCCCGTGATTGTCCAAAGCCGAAGGTCCTCCGATGCTTTACATGCAACCAGACGGGTCACGTATCCAAGGATTGCCCTACTTTGAAGCCAGGCCCAGCTAAAGCTACTCCAAGAATTTTTGCTATGATTGAGCCTGATAGCGAGGATCGTCCTGCAGTCATCTTAGGTACTGTAATTGTTAATTCAGTGCCCGCATTTACGCTGATAGATTCAGGGGCATCCCATTCCTTTATAGCTACAGATTTTGTGGTTAAATTAAATGTGGAGGTGAAGCCTGCCGAATGCCCATTTCGTGTGAGTTTACCGTCTGAAGAGCATTTACACTCAGAACAAGTGGTTCAGAATGGGTTGATAGCAGTTGGAAAGAAACAATTACCAGCTACACTGATTGTGATAGGAATAACTGGGTATGATGTAATACTCGGTATGGATTGGCTGTTCCGACATCACGCCACAATTGACTGTCAAGCAGGAACAGTTGATTTTTGTTCTCCGAATGGTGAGAGGCTCTCTTTGCAATCGATGAAGCATGTGTGGAAGCTTTCCGTCATGGCATCGATGGAGGCTCGAGAGTTTGCTACGGGTGAGTTTGTCTGTTTTCTAGCAGCTATAGTAGATTCTCATGCTTTGGTAGAAGTTAGACCTCAGGATATAGAAGTTGTTCGCGATTTTCCCGAGGTGTTTTTGGATTATTTGCCTGGTCTACCTCCGGACCGGGAAATCGAGTTTGTAATTGATACTTATCCTGGAGCTGAGCCTGTTTCGAATAATCCCTACAGGTTAGCTCCTCCGGAGTTAAAGGAATTAAAGAAGCAGTTGGAGGAACTGGTAGACAAGGGCTTTATACGCCCTAGTTTCTCGCCCTGGGGAGCGCCCGTGTTGTTTGTTAAGAAGAAAGACGGGTCGCTTCATATGTGTATCGATTACCGTGAACTGAAGAAATTGACAGTGAAGAATAAGTATCCATTGCCGAGGATCGACGATTTATTTGATCAGTTGCAAAGAGCCCGTATATTTTCTAAGATCGATCTGAGATCAGGGTACTACCAATTGAAGGTCAGATCGCAGGATATTCCAAAGACGGCTTTCCGGACGCGGTATGGACATTACGAGTTTTTGGTGATGTCGTTCGGGTTGACGAATGCTCCAGCTGCATTCATGGATTTAATGAATCGGGTATTCCGGGAACATCTTGATAAATTTGTGATCGTTTTTATTGATGATATTTTGGTTTATTCTTGTGATGAAGAGGAGCATAAAGAACATCTGCGGATTGTTCTGGAAATTTTGATGCGGCATAAGCTATATGCCAAGTTTTTTAAGTGTGAATTTTGGTTGACTAAGGTGCACTTTCTTGGCCATGTGATAAGCAGTGGTGGAATTTTAGTGGATCCAGTCAAGATTCAGTCAATCAATGATTGGCCTAGCCGAAGAATGTCAGCGAGATTCGAAGTTTTCTGGGGTTGGCTGGCTATTACAGGAAGTTTATTGAAGGGTTTTCAAAGATAGCAGCACCTATGACTCGCTTGACTAGAAAGGATGTGAAGTATGAATGGTCTGAAGATTGTGGGTTGAGTTTTCAGATGCTGAAGCAGAGATTGACGACAGCTCTGATTCTGACTTTGCCTGTGGCTGAGGAGAAATTTTGTATTTATTGCTGTCAAGCCCCGGCCCATTACTTCTATTGTAACCGGTTTTAACCCGGCCCATTACTTCTATTGTCACTGGGTGGCCCAACTCACAGAACTTCCCTCTCCCTGCAGAGGATTTTTGCCTTCCTCCCCACTCGAACCCAAGACCTCAGGGTAAGTACTTGGGCTACAAGTGAGGAGTACCACTTGAGCTAAGGGAAGTTCTGTGAGTTGGGCCACCCAGTGACAATAGAAGTAATGGGCTGGGTTAAAACCGGTTACAATAGAAGTAATGGGTCGAGGCTTGACAACAAAAGGCGCCTTTTATTGTCAAGCCCCGGCCCATTACTTCTATTGTAACCGGTTTTAACCCAGCCCATTACTTCTATTGTCACTAGGTAGTAGCTCAAGTGGTACTCCTCACTTGTAGCCCAAGTACTTACCCTGAGGTCTTGGGTTCGAGTGGGGAGGAAGGCAAAAATCCTCTGCAGGGAGAGGGAAGTTCTGTGAGTTGGGCCACCCAGTGACAATAGAAGTAATGGGCTGGGTTAAAACCGGTTACAATAGAAGTAATGGGCCGGGGCTTGACAATAAAATAGCTCAAGTGGTACTCCTCACTTGTAGCCTAAGTACTTACCCTAAGGTCTTGGGTTCGAGTGGGGAGGAAGGCAAAAATCCTCTGCAGGGAGAGGGAAGTTCTGTGAGTTGGGCCACCCAGTGACAATAGAAGTAATGGGTTGGGTTAAAACCGGTTACAATAGAAGTAATGGGCCGGGGCTTGACAATTGCGACGCCTCTCGGATTGGGTTGGGTTGTGTACTGATGCAGAAAGACAAAGTAATTGCCTATGCTTCTAGGCGGAATTTAAATTGAAATCGAAATCTAAGTTCATTTAGAAAATCGTTTAAAACTAATGTTAAAGAAATTTAATAAAACAATTGAATGAACAATTATAAAACAATAAAAATATTTAATTAATTATAAACAGGCGCAGGGGCAAAAAGAGGATTTCACCTCGGTTTACCATGGGCGATCGATCGCTGGCAGCGATCGATCGCTGGCAGCGATCGAGCACCCAGCGATTGCTCGCTGGCAGCAATCGCTGTCCCAGCGAGGAGAGAGCCCATCCAGCGGTCGGACTACTCTTTCTAGCTAGAGGAGGGGGGTACACGCTTACAACACGTACAGCCGTGCCTAAGCCCTATCTCGCATGACCTATAACTGTATGAGTATGTGTTAGATGTTGTATTGTGACAAACTCGTAGTCGATCTTCACAATAGGTCGAGTCCCTCTCCAGGCCACATCGTCATTTTCTTTAAAACATCATGCGGAAATTCATTTTCATGCTCTTTTAAAACACGTGATGCATGAACAGTTCAATATGACAGAAAGTAAACATACATGATTCGTACCATCGAGACAATAAAGCATTTAAAAGTATAACCTATACAGAACTAATCCGAACTACCCGACCAAAATAATTTAAACATCTGCGTCACCAAAACTCCTCGAGACGACTTCGACGTACGGTGTAGGCCAATCGGCCAGAGAAAATCACGAGAACTTACCTCCTGTCCGTTGCAGCTGAAGCTCCGTCCACGAGCGTTGTTTCTCTGAGGCAAAACACAACATCGACGTTAAAACTAATTTAACCTTCTAAACGTCCAAATTAACAAAACCTTAACTAAAGAAATTCCCTAAAGCTTTAATCCAATTCATTGAGCTATCTTATCGAGCAATACACGCTTGGCACCTCAAATCCTAAATTACGAGTTTTTCCGAAAACCCGAAAATTCTCAAATTTAACATTTCTCCTAAATCGCCTACCCGGCTTTACGAGATTTTTATATTATAATATTTGATGGTATTTTTGTAAATATGTCAAATTAAATTCGTTTTAGAAAAAAAAGCGTCATTAGAATCCTAATTATTAATAGGAATTTTAAGGAAATTATGAGAATTTTCGGAGTAGTAACGCTTAATTCCGAGTAATTACGTTTCTCGAAATGTAAAGGACGTTATAGTAAAAATAGTAAACGGGGTCTGATTTACAAACAGACAGTTTTAATAAATCCCAAATAATAAGTTGAAGTTATTGGTGAAATAAGAAAAATTTGGTTTGTAAGTTCAATATGTGTGCAAAACATCGCATATGCATGTATTGTCCATTTAAAACTAAACCATTCCAATTTCGAACACTTTTGATCAAATATGAAATTGCAACATCATTTGAAGAAGCATTGTCAATGTTGACAGTCAAAACATTTTCGATTCCCCATTCAAACAAACATCTTTCCAATTCTCTACCAATTGTATCACCTTTATGATCCAAAATCAAACAAAAATTTAAAATCTTCTTATGAATGGTCCAATCACTATCAATGTAATGAACAGTTAAAACCATATAATTTATATTCTGAATAGAAGTCCATGTATATGTAGTCAAACATACTCGTTTTGATGTTCTTCTAAAGTACTCTTTCAATTTCATCTTTTTTTTTTTCATAAAGACTCAAAATATCACGAGCAACTGTAAATCTAGACGGAAGCAAAAACTTCGGTTGCAGATATTGAGAATATGCTGTAAAGCTCTGTCTTTCAACAAACTTAAAAGACAATTCTTCGTTAATTATCATCTTCGCAAGTAGTTCTCGACAAGTAGCAATACTAAAACATGCAATTTGTTGTCCCTTATTATTCGTATTCTGAAAGCTCAAAGTCTTTTGCTTTACATCTATATTTATCAATAATTTTGCACAAATACGGATGTGTTTTTTCAAACTTGATGTCTCATTTCTCAGTGTATCACATGCATATGTTTTTCCACAATGATTACATTTTGCTCTAGAATTAGTTTCATCAATAGCAAAATAATTCCAAACATCTGATTTGTTTTTCCTTTCCCTTCGAACATTAACACTAGAACTCTCTACATTTTGATTATCATTAGTGCTTTCCGTTTCCATCCTATAAAATACAAATCACAACAATTCGTAATCAATAAGCCAAATCCAACAATCTAACAATCTAAAAATTCTAAAATTAGAACAGCACATTAACATCAATAAATGACTAATTAACATCAAACACACATATCAACAATGCACACCGGCAGTGTGCAAAAACCAAAAAAATACATTGCACACAAAAATCAACTAATGCACACTGGCAGTGTGCAAAAACCTAAACAATACACTGCACTCAAAAATCAACTAATGCACACTGCACACAACATCAACTATGACAGTTTTAAGAAAGCAGAGCAAGAAAAAACCATTGTGAAAAGCCGAAGTACTCAATTCCCCCTCTGAATCCAATCTGTATTTTGACGTTACCTTCAATTACCTGTGAATGAGGATCGTAAATCAAAGAAGTGAAGTTGGATGATCGTAAATCAGAGCCACGACCTTCACTTTAAAACAAGTAATGCTATAAAAATTGCTCTGATATTATAAAACGAGTAATGTTGCTTACCTTTGTCGGAAGTCGGTGACTTCATCAAAGTCGGAAGTCGGAAGCTTTATCGAAGTCAGAAGTGGGAAGTCAAGGTTGGAAGTCGGCGACTGTGGTTTGGCATCGGGCTACTGCGAGTGCGAGCAGAGAGAGACAGAGACTGAGTGGTTGGGCATCGGCGAACTGCTACTGCGCGAGCAGCGAGAGACAGACAGTCGAGCGATCTGAATTCTGAAGAGAGGAGCGAACTGAGCGAGGCAGCGAGCGTCAAGCGAAGTGAGACTGTGAGAGGCAGGAGCAGTCGAGCAGAGCCTTAGGGCTTACTGCTTAGGGTAGTGATTAAATCCGATTCTGGGATTTTTCGGTTCTGCATCATTAAACCCGAAAACCGAACCTCATTTTTCGGTTCTACTTAAAAAAACCAAATTTTGATTATTTATTTTACAAAACCGACCAGAACTGGACCAAATTTTCGGTTCCAGTCCGGTTCTTTGGTCCAATCCGGTTTTTGCTCACCCCTATCCGTAGCACACCGAGCTCCGTCCATGAGCATTGTTCTCCTAAATCAATCCATAGAAACCGTCATTAAAATCAGGCCTAAAACATCAAATTCTAAAGACTAATGAAGTCCCTAGCTAAAGGACATCTCCTAAAACTCTATTTCAACTTATTGATGCATTTCACCGAGCAATTTGCGCTCAAGAACATCCAAACCTCCATTAATGGGTTTTTAAAACCTTGAACCACCAAAACTTCAACAACCTCCATTAAACCAACAAACTTCCACTAATATCCATAAATACGCCCATTAAAGTCATAAATAGGGCAACCCTAGCCGTTTCTAATGTAACCCGTCTAATTTGACAAAAACCTAACAAAACCCTAACCGTCTAACTCTGCAAAAACCAAAATCTAACGTCTCTAAAGCATAGAATCTTACCTAGGGTCGCGATCGAGGAAGAAAACGTGATGGACGAGTCGCCATAAGAAAGAACGCGTGGGAGGGGAGTGAAGAATCGCTAGAGAGAGGGAAGGCTTCAGGAGAAAAATCGTGAAGTGTGGGGAAGAGAGGGGTTTTTGGCATTTTATAAATTAGACTTGTCAAATGACAGTTTGCCCCTTAATTTGATTCCTATTTGTTTCGTTACTTATTTTGTTATTTAACCAACGATTCAGTTTTCTCCAAATCTCTTTATTTCCCCAATAATTTCAATTTATTACAACGGCTCTATTAAAACTTTTCATTCGCAAAACGGACTAATTTGACATATTTACAAAAATACCATTATAATTTGGAATAATAAAATCTCTTAAAATCGGGTGTTACATAATGGCAGTGGAGAGATATTCTAGTTGAGATAGGACAAAAGTTTCCAACTGATCTAGGCAGGAAAGATACATGGACTGAAAGGATTCCTGACCAGTGCCAAGGCTTTCGATGCTTGCCTGAAGCTCATGATATTGTTCCTCAGAAATAGAATTTCTAACTGGAGAAGTGGGAGGACCTTTAGTGCGAGGAGGAGCACGAGCTTGCAATGAAGGGATCTGAGGTGGAGAGGGAGCAGGAGTTGGACTGGTTGGGTGTGGAAGAGTTTGTAGGGGAATATCAGCTTGGACTGTATGAAGTTCAGGATCACTCACAAGCTCTTGAGTTTGAATTTGAACCTAACTGACCTCTTCAGGAGCTTGAACAAGGAGAACTGGAGGTGGCAGAGGATCCAGGCCAGGGAGAAGAGTGTCATCTTGAGCACTTTCTTCCTCTTCTTCATCATCAATAATCAAGCGCCTTGAAACACCTCCTCGACCAACTTTTTCAACCATCACACCTTGAGCATTTCTAGTTATTCTCATTCTTGACAAGGTGGAGGATGAAAAGAAGTCGAATTTCTTCAGGATTAAAAGCTTGTCAGAATCTGGAAATCTGACACCAAACCTTTGAAAAATCTTCATAAGTAGAAGATTGTATGGTAGAGACTTGGATACATTGCATACAACTTGAAGCATCTGATTTAAAACAATGTATCCAACATGAAATGGTTCACCTTTGAATAGCTGTCCAAGCAAGAATAGATTCATTCCACTAACATGGTCTCTATGACCATCTACTGGCAAGATGTTATAGTGGATCATTTGGTGGAAGACTCTAGCCCTAAGGTTCAAATCCTTACTCTTCAACTTTAGGGGAGAGTTACTAGGATCCTTGGCAATCAATTTGACTAATTCCTTGCCTGCAGGCTTCTCGAGAAAGGACTGATTCTTTGTTGCCTCAAAGAATCTCCAGTAACCATTCAGAAACTCACAATGAAGGACTTCATGGATAGCTTCCTGGGTCAGTTCAATATGTCATCCATGGGTCGTTACAGATATCCCCTTTTTGAACATGATCTCTAATGAAATGATATCTAACCTCGATGTGTTTGGTTCTAGAATGTTGGATAAGATTCTTTGAAATGTTAATTGCACTAGTATTATCACATCTAATTGGAATCCTATCATAGAATATATTGAAATCTTCCAAGATTTGCTTCATCCAAAGTATTTGTGCACAACAACTGCCAGCAGTAATATATTCACTTTCGGCAGTTGAAAGTGCATCAGATTTGCTTCATCCAAAGTATTTGTGCACAACAACTGCCAGCAGTAATATATTCACTTTCGGCAGTTGAAAGTGCATCAGAATTTTGCTTCTTGGAGTACCAGGAAACAAGAGACTCACCAAGGAATTGACAAGTTCCACTCGTGCTTTTCCTATTTACTAGACTCTTAGCATAATCAGAGTCAGAATATCCTATTAGATCAAAGGATGTACCCTTCAAGTACCATAAACCTAAATCATATGTCCCACTTAGATATTTGAAAATTCTTTTAACAGTAGTTAAGTGAGATTTCTTAAGGGAAGCTTGAAACCTAGCACACAAGCACACACTAAATAGGATATCTGGCCTGCTAGCCGTTAGGTATAATAGAGAACCAATCATACCTCTATACTTCTTAATATCCACATTTATCCCATTTTCATCTTTATCCAATTTTGTAGTTGTGCTCATGGGAGTTCTAGAGGACTTAGAAGAATCTAATCAAAATCTTTTTAGAAGTTCTTTGATGTATTTTTCTTGGCAGAAGAAAATTCCATCTGGTTTTTGACTAATTTGAAATCCTAGAAAGAATTTTAACTCCCCCATCATGCTCATTTCAAACTCACTTTGCATAACAGTGGCAAACCCATCACAAAGTGAAACATTTGTAGAACTGAATATGATGTCATCAACATAAATTTGAACTATAAGAATGTCTTTGTCCTTTTTCATGGTAAAAAGAGTTGAATCGGTATTACCCTTTTTGAACTTTCTTTCCTTAAGGAAATTCTTCAACCTATCATACCAAGCTCTAGGAGCTTGCTTAAGTCCATATAGAGCCTTCTTGAGCTTATAGACATGGTCATGTTTGTCATAGACTTCAAATCCTAAGGGTTGCTCTACATAAACTTCTTCCAAGATATAACTATTTAAAAATACACTCTTGACGTCCATTTAAAAGAGTGTGAAGTTTTTGTAGCAAGCATAGACTAAGAGCATCCTAATAGATTCTAGTCTAGCTATGGGTGCAAAGGTTTCTTCAAAGTCTATTCCTTCTTCTTGGTTGTAATCTTTTGGCAACTAATCTAGCCTTGTTTCTAACGACAACACCATTTTCATCCAGCTTATTCTTGAACACCCATGTTGTTCCTATAATGAGATGGTCAACAGGTTTTGGAACAAGTTCTCAAACGTTGTTCCTTTCGAATTGGTTTAATTCATCTTGCATAGCAACTATCCAATTTTCATCCAATTCGGCTTCTTCAAACTTCTTAGGCTCTATTTATGAGATAAAGGCTACATTTGCACATAGATTTCTAAGGGAGGCTATAGTTTTGACTCCTAATGTTGGATCACCTAGAACTTCATCTAAATGATGATTTCTTACATATTTCCAATCTCTAGGAAGGGCAACATTTTCATCATTGACTGAGACAATTTCTAGAGCATTTGAAGAGGTATCTAGAGAATTTTTTCCTTGAATGGTTTCAGCAGGTTTGTCTAAGGAGAGAGAATCCATTTGCTTTTCCAAATTGTCATCTTCTTCCACATTGATTGTGAGATGAGGGTTCTCATCAAAATTGACATGTACAGATTCTTCTACAACAAGTGTTCTTTTGTTGAAGACTCTATAAGCCTTACTGGATAAGGAATAACCAAGAAAAATTCCAAGGTCAGATTTGGAATCGAATTTTCTCAAGTTATCCTTGGTATTTAGTATGAAACATTTACAACCAAAGGCTCTAAAGTATTTGACAGTAGGGATTTTTCCATTCCAAAGCTTATAAGGGGTTTTCCCAAGAATAGGTCTTATGGAGACCCGGTTTAGCACATAGCAAGATGTGAAAATAGCTTCTGCCCAGAAATACTTTGGAAGAGAGTTCTCATTGAGCACGGTCCGAGCCAGCTCTTGAAAAGACCTATTTTTCCTCTCAACAACTCTATTTTGTTGAGGGGTTATAGGGGAGGAGAATTTGTACTCAATTCCATATTTGAGACACAAGAGTTCAAATTTTTCATTCTCAAATTCTCCACCATGATCACCATGAATAGCAACAATGGTGAGCTCCTTTTCATTTTGAACTCTCTTCCTAAAGCTAAAGAAGGTGTCACAAGTTTCATCATTTGACTTTAGAAAGAATACCCAAAGGAATATAGAGAAATCATCTACAATGACAAAGGCATAATATTTGTCTCCTAGACTAGCAATATTTGAAGGACCGAAAAAGTCCATGTGAAGAAGTTGTAGAGGCTTGGATGTAGAAATTGCATTCTTTGATGCAAAAAAACTTTTGATTTGCTTGCTCATTTGGCAATCTTCACAAACTTTATCCTTTTCAAAGGATATTTTTGGAATCTCTCTAACTAAATTATCCTTAGTAATCTTAGTTAAAGTATCCATACCTACGTGTCTTAGTCTTCTATGTCAAGTCCAACTATCAATAAGTAAGTTTGCGGCAAAACATTTTTCATCAACACAATCAATATGGTCTAAGTCAATTGTATAAACATTTTCTTTCCTATAGCCAATGAATAAAACTTTACCGCTTGAACTATCTTTAATGGTACATGATTTAGATTTAAATGCTACTTTAAACCCTTTATCACATAATTGACTAATACTTAATAAATTATGCTTTAACCCTTCTACTAATAAAACATTTTCAATGATGGGGTTAGAAGAGTTACCTATATTGCCGATGCAAACAATTTTACCCTTTTGATTTCCACCAAAGGTGACATTCCCTTTCTTCTTATTGAGAAAGGTAAATTTTGTTAAGTCTCCCGTCATATGTCTCAAGCATCAACTATCGAGGTACCATTGATTTTTCCCGGGAGAGCAATCAACCTACAAAATAGTAATCAATTTGTCTTATTAGGTACCCAAATCTTTTGGGTCCTAGTGTTAGGTTTGGTTCCCTAAGGAACCCATTATAATCCCCTACCAGGTTTAATCTTTCCTAATTTTAGTGGACATTCATAGGCTTTATGTCTACTTCATTACAAGCATGACAAGTGGACGATCTAACAAAGAAATTTTTATAAACTTTCTTTTTATTAGATTTTTCATATCCGAACCCTGTCTTGTCAAATGTAACTCTCTGACTCCCTAACAGCATGTTTAAGTTCTTGCTACCATTAGTAAATTTAAGAACTATGTTATTCAAGTTCTCATTTTTACTCTTAAGATCATTTATTTCATTTTCCTGCAAATTACACTCCTTAGTATGCTTTTCAACCAAGTTTGTATTTTCCTTCTTTAAAGAGTTGTATTTAGATTTAAGCATACTATATTGTTTAACTAAATCATTGAAAGCATCAATTAAGTCACCCTCATCATTTTCACAATCACAAGAGGAATGACTAACCTCATCTTCGTGTGTCATGAAGCAAAGGTTGGCGACTTCCTCATCTTCTGAAGAAGTGTCACTCTCACTGTCATCCCAAATGGCCTTCATGGCTCTCTTCTTGAATTTCTTGGGGCCTTTCTTTGCTTGTGGACAATCAGCCTTGATGTGTCCTGGCTTCTCGCATTCAAAACAAGTAATTTTCTTTTCTTTTTGCAACTTATCTCCCTTTGAAAAGTTCTTGCCTTGCATTCTTTTTCGTTTGAGGAATTTGCTAAACCTCCTTGTGATGAATACAATCTCTTCATCATCTTCTTCTTGTTCGGACTCTTCGGGTTTGCTTGATGAGGCTTTGAGGGCAATGTCTTTTCTTTTGGACACCTCCTTTTCTTTGAGATCCTCCTTTTCATTGGCTCTCATAGTTATCTGATACGTCATGAGAGAGCCAATGAGCTCTTCAATCTTAAAAACTTTTAGATCTCTTGCTTCTTGGATGGCCGTTACTTTCGGTTGTCATCCCCTTGGTAGACATCTTAGATTTTTCCTGACAAGTTCTTCATTTGGATATACTCTACCAAGCACTTTTAAACCATTAGTGATGTTAGTAAAACGAGTAAACATATAACTAATTGATTCATCCTTTACCATGGTAAATAGTTCATACTCATGTACTAACATACTCATTTTACTTGATTTGTTCCCTCGTGTGTAATTTCAAGTAAATGCCATGTCTCTTGGGCACTCTCACAACCTTGTACCCTATTGAATTCATCTCTATTTAAGGCACATTACAAGGTGTTTATAGCTTTGACATTTAGACTTAGATTGTGTTTATCAGAATCATTTAATTCGTTTGCCAGCTTTGGTATACTTATACCATTTTCAGTTTTCATAGCTCTAAAAGGACAATTTTCTATAATGTTTCATACGTCATAATTCATAGCCTGAGTAAAGATTCTCATCATAGACTTCCAATACACATAATCATTCCCATAAAAAAAATGGAGGTCTAGAGATAGATTGTCCTTCTACATGTGCAGTATTTGTGTTGAATGTCATTTCTAAATATATAGACAATATTAAACCTTGCTCTGATACCAATTGTAGGATCGTGATTGTCTAAGAGGAGCGTAAATTAGACTTTTAAAAATAATTTACTAACCTAATTGTTTTTGACAATACAAATTAGGTTTATTTTATCTTCTCTCTTTGTATGCAATTATTAAATTATAGCAGATAAACAAGCAAGTTAAAGTAAGCGAGAGAGAACGAAATTGACACCGAAGTTTTTAACGTGGTTCGGCCAATCTTGCCTACTTCTACGCTCCAAGGCTCTCCCTTGAAGATTCTTTCCTTCTCCTCACGAGAAATCTAGATCGAACTTCACGGGCGTCGATCTACTACCTTTTGCAATTCTGGATTGCTCTTCACGGGCGTCAATCCACTGCCTTACAGCTTTTACAAGATGAAAATAGTTTTGAGCACAAAGCTACACTCTCTCAAATGCTAAATCTCAAGTTGTGATATGGAGAAGTGTAAACAAAGATTATCGCGTAAGCTAGTAGGAGTTCAGAGTGATTGTTCAAAAAATTGGCAAAAAGTCCTTCTCCCGAGCTTCATTCTTCTTTATATACTCTTGTTTGTAATCCGCGTCTCATTCAGAAGGCTCCTTGTTTCCGCACAAAAATATGACCGTTGGAGAGAATCTGTAAGTAGAAAAATAGCCGTTAAGATCTGGAGGTGCTATCGCTCGCGGTCTTTAATAGTCTGGACGTTAAGGCTATGGACATTACCTCTTTGGACGAATACGTTGTTCTGTCTCTGAACACTTTGGTCGTACATTTTGGACACTTGCTCGTTGGACGAATACTTTGGACGATTACTATTCGGACGAGTACTTTGGACGATTGCGACTGTCTTTACTTTGGACGACTGTGTCTGTCTTTACTTTGGACGACTGCATCTGTCTTGACTTTGGACGATTGCGTCTGTCTTATAACTTTGAACGATTACTTTGGACGACTGCGTCTGTCTTATAAGTTTGGACGATCACCTTCGACGACTGCATCTGTCTTATAAATTTGGAGGATTACTTTGGACGATTGCTACTGTCTTTAATGTGGACAACTGACTTTGGACTAATAACACTTAACCATAAAACGTCAGAAGCAAAATACCCTTCTCAAAGGGCCTTTCCAGATAAATGCAATAAACACAATAATCCAATTATGCAGTTTATATATTTCATATTAATCACAATCATCAAAAAACATAGTTAGACTTAAACACTATTTAAGTCAATAATAAGGTGTCATCTCAATCAAAGTTTGATAACTGTTGTTATAGACGAACACTACTAGTGACAGATTTTTACTCCATCTGTCTAAGAGTGAAAAGTTGTACTGAAGTTCAACTAAGTACCCATAGCTTTTTGCGTACTTTTCTAAAATTTACAGGTAAAACAGATATCTCGATCAGATACGATAGAAATGGGCGTACCATAAAGTCTGAAAAGCTCTTGAACATAAAGCCGAGCATATTGATCCATAGTATAAGTAGTACGTACCAGAAGAAAATGTGTCGGTTTGGTAAGTCGATCAAGTATAACCCAAATAGAGTTGTGTCCCTTAACTGTCTTAGAAAGTTCCACCACAAAGTCCATAGTAATATGCTATCATTTCCACTAAGGCACCATGACTGGTTGCAATGTACAAGCATGTTGTTGTTTCTCCGCTTTGACTTGCTGACAAATGAGATATTTTTCAACAAATTTAGCTACATCCACTTTCAATCCACGCTACCAGTAATGCTGCTTCAAGTCTCGAAACATTTTGGTTGAACCAGTATATATTGAGTAGGGAGTTGAGTGTGCCTCCTCCAATATGGCTCTCTTTAATCCTGCAATATCTGTTATACACTATCTCTTTTTGAACTGAATAATCTCATCATCAAATATAGAGAATTCAGATACTTTTTCAGCCTCTAATTCATTTTTCACCTTGCAAATAAATGTATCGCCACGTTATTTATCCTTTATTCGCTCAAGCAAACTTGGCTGAAGCGTCATAGTAGACAATCTTTCCAATAATCCAAATGGTACAATTTTGATATCAGATTTCTACATCTCCTCAATTAACTTCCCTGAAATCCGCCGCTACGATGAAACTTGTGACGATGCTCTTCTACTCAATGCATCAGCTACAACATTACCTTTTCCAGGATGGTAATCTCGCAATCATAATCCTTTACTAATTCCAATCATTTCCGTTGTCTCATATTCAGATCTTTCTGAGTTCGAAAATACTTTAGACTTTTATGATCAGTATAAATTTTGCATCTCTCTTCTTAAAAATAGTGTCTCAAAATTTTCAGTATATGAACCACCGCTGCAAGCTCAAAGTCATGAGTTCAGTAGTTCTTCTCGTGATCCTTCAATTGTCTCGAGGCATAAACTACAACTTTTCTTTCTTGCATGAGAACACATCTTAGTCCATACTTTGAAGCATCACTACACACCACATATTTTCCTGATCCAGGTGGTATAGTAAGTACAGGTGCCGAGATCAATCTCTTCTTTAACTCCTCAAAGCTTTGTTCGCACTCTTAAGTCCATAAATACTTGACACCTTTCTTGGTTAGTTTTGTAAGCGGGTTGGATAATCTTGAAAATCCTTCTACAAATCTCGGATAATATCCCGCAAAACCGAGAAAACTCCTTATCTTAGCCACGTTCTTTAGTTGTGGTCATTTACTAACAACTGCAATCTTCATTGGATCTACTGATACACTCTCCTTTGAAACAATGTGGCCGAAAAAAACCACTTTATCTATCTAAATTTACACTTTGAGAATTTTGCATATAATTTCTCACATTTCAACGTTGATTAAACAATCCTCAAGTATTCTTCATGTTTCTCCTTATTCTTTGAGTAGATGAGGATATCATCGATAAAAACTATTACAAAATTATCCAAGAACATCTTGAAAATCCGATTAATCAAATCCATAAATGTGGTTGGTGCATTAGTTAATCCAAACGACATAACTCAGAATTCAAAGTGGCCATATCTTGTGCGAAATGTCGTTTTGAACACATCATCTTCCTTAATTCTTAGCTGATGATAGCTAGATCTGGGATCAATTTTCAAGAAAACCACCGCTCCCTTTAGTTGATCAAATAAATCGTCAATTCTCGACAGTGAATACTTGTTCTTAATAGTGACTTTGTTGAGCTCTCGATAGTCAATACATATCTTCATAGATCCGTCTTTTTTCTTCACAAATAATACTGGTACTCCCCATGGTGAAAAGATCGATTGAATAAATCTTTTTCCCAGCAAATATTTGAGTTAAGTCTTTACCTCCTTTAATTCCCTTGGTGCCATTCTAAAAGGGGCTTTAGAGATCGGCGTCATTCCAGGTAGCATATCAATGTCGAATTCCACATCTCTCATCGGGGGTAAATTTGTCAAATCATCAGGGAAGACATCCAAAAATTCATAGACTATCGGCACCTTATCCAAAGTCGTGGCTCCTTCAAGTTCAAAACATATAACACTAGCCTGAATTCTAATACATCAAGAATTCAATAGTCTTCGATCACGCATAGCAGATATCACTAGAACTGTCAAACCTTTAGAGTCTCCGTAGAAAAAGAATGGCTCATTCCCAGGCAATTAAAATTTTACCATCTCCTTGCGACAAGCAATAGTCGCATAATGCTTGGTAAGTCAATCCATTTCAAGTATAACATTATAATCGTGCATCGCCAAAATAATTATATCAGCATCTAATTGATTTTTCTCAATATGCACATCGAATTTTCTAATAATAGAGTTGGCAAACATAACTTTGCCCGAATGTATAGCTACTCCTAATTTATACTCTAGAGATTCTACTTTTTTTTCTAACTTCATAGCATGCTCAAGGGATATAAAAGAATATGTAGCTCCATAATCAATTAATATGCAAGAAGATATGCCAAAAATAAAAATTGAACCTGTTACCACAGATGCATTTCCTTTAGCTTCATCCTTGGCCATGAAGAAAACTCTAGCAGTCGTCTTGGTTTGTTCTCTGTCATTCTTTGGACAGTCCTTAATAAAATGTCTTTGTTGACCGCACTTAAAACAAGTCATTGTCTGAGCGCAACATTTTCCAGCATGTGGCTTATTGCATGAGGGACACAAGGGTATATTAGAAATCATCGTGGATTCCCTCTTAACCTACTTAGAAGGTCCTTCACCAGGCCCGCTGGTCATTGGTCATTTAAATTCAGCCCATTGTTGGTGCGGGAGTTTATTCTGTAGGATCGGCATTGTCTAAGAGGGGGGTGAATTAGACTTTTTAAACTTAAAATACTAGTCTAGTAAATTTCTCTTGTAATTTGAGTTTGAATATTAACAGCAAACAAACATATAAAGTAGAGAGAGAGAGAAATTCAACATCAGTATTTTTACGTGGTTCGGCCAAACTGCCTACGTCCACGCTCCAAGGCTCCCCCTTGAAGATTCCTTACTTCTCCTCAACGAGAAATCCTGATCGAGCTTTCGGGCGTCGATCCAAAGCCTTTTACACAACACAGGATTGAACTTTACGGGCGTCAATCCACTGCCTTACACAAATTTTTGAGTTTGTAGAGTTTTGCACAAAATTACTCTCTCACAGGATCTGAATTTCAAGTTCGAATAGAGAGAGGTAGACGAAAATACAGAGTGATTAGCTTTCGCAGCTTAGGGTTCAGAATTCAAATTCGCAAAAGTTAGTCTTCGAGCCTTTTCTTCTGCTTATATACTCTGTATAAAATTGCTTCAGAGAATTGAATGCTTCTTTCTTCAAATGTTAAAATGTTACCGTTGGGAAGCATCCGTACTGAAGCAGCTATCCGTTGCTTCTGAAAATGTTGTTCGTCGTCGCCATTAAAGGTCTGGAGTTAATGCTGAAAACGACGTCACTGTAGCTTCGCGACTAGCTTTGAATTCTGGCGGAAGTTCATCGGCAGATGCATCCTTAAATTTCATCGGCAGATGCATCCTTAAATTTTATCGGCAGGTGCATGCTTTAGTTAGCATCTCCTTTTGTCGTTTAGTCAATCGGCAGGAGCTGCTTCAAACATCATCGGCAGATGTGTCTTCAACTATCATCGGCAGATGTGTTTTCAAATATCATCGGCAGATGTGGCTTCAAACACCATCGGCAGATGAAACAGATAAGCGCTTGACACGTCATCGGCAGATGTCTTCATGACGCTATCGGCAGATGACTTCAAAACTCTATCGGCAGATGACTTCAAAACGCTGTCGGCAGAAGGTTTTCAAAACGCTATCGGCAGAAGTTTTTCAAAATGCTATCGGCAGAAGTTTTCACAACGCTATCGGCAGAAGCTGCATAAATCTGCATCGGCAGATGATCCATTAAAAATATCGGCAGGTGAAACTTCAACTTCTATCGGCAGAAACAGCTTCAAACGCCATCGGCAGATGAAGCTTGAAAAGCTGTCGGTAGAAGCAACATTAAATTCCATCGGCAGGAGCCACATTAAATCGCCATCGGCAGATGTGCCTTCAACGCTATCGGCATATGTTAGCTACTAAACGGCTTCTTCTTCTGTCGTTTAGCAATCGGCAGAAGCTTCCATTTCTTTGTCGTGTAACTATCGGTAGAAGCACGCGTTTCATCCCTGTTTTTCTATGTAGCTCTGTATACTCAAACCGATTTTATTAGACAACTAAAATACCCCTTTTAAGGGTATTTCCAAACAATCTTATATTCATAATTCCCATTAAATACACATAATCAAATTGTATACATAATATACAAATACATCATCAAAAACAAATTATGACTTAAACACTCTATAAGTCAACATATTCCTCATGGTTTGAGTTGCATGAATGTACCTCCTAAACTCCCGGCTTTAATGACTTCCTTTTCTATTTTTTCTGCACGCAATGTTTTATCCACCGCGAATGCAAACGAAGAGTCATTGACAGTGATAAGAAGAATATCCTTGAATATCTCTGTTCTCAATCCTTAGATAAACCGTTTCACCTTCATAACCCCATTACCAGCTATATGAGGGGCATAACGGGAAAGTTGTTCGAACTTGTGCAAATAATTAATTACACTTTCTGTTTGCTTTAAGGCCATGAATTCCAATGCCTTTGCATCTATCATAGAGTCCGTAAAATGCTTCTCATGAAATAACTTTTGAAACTTTTCCCAGGTCATGGTGGTGACTGAATGCATCACCTTCACATAGTCTCACCCATATCGTCTCTCCATTTGAAACATAGAGAATGAGCAATCTACTTTCTCTTCCTCTGAAATTTTGGCATGCTAAAAAATTTTATTGATGGTCCTGATCCAATTATCTGCTACTGTCATATCTGTCATATTACCATTAAAAATTAGAAGATCCATTCTTCGAAATCTATCGAAATTTATATAAGCAAGTCGAGGCCTATTGGGAACCTGGACCTACATATTAACTACTTGAGCCATGGCAGTAGTCACCTGGGCCACAACATTAGTTGCCTGCGATAACTGTTCGATTTGTCTTGCTTGCGTATCGATCATGTCAATCATTCGATCGAGTACAACATCTCGTTCATTTCTAATTTCTCTATGATTGGCCATAGTCTACATCATAAAAACTTATTTTAAGGAATTCTATCTTGATACACTTACTTTAAAGGGTATTACAAAATTATCAAATATACTTTTATGAAAAAAAATATAAATTTTAATACTCACATACTTGTTAATCGACAATCTTTCAAGTGCACGTTAGCATACAGATAAGTCAACAGAACCATTTTATAAACTTGGTTTCTCTGATACCAAACTTGTGATGACCCGAATGTACACGTATGAGTACGACTGCGGGACAAACCTCGAGTTCCGGGGCAAACCTTAAGAACTAAGCCGAGTGTAGGTAAATTCCAGACTCAAGTATAAGCAAATCTCGGGTCGTAAAAAGGGGTCGTCACAATCCCATATCGCTTGGGGAAGTATATAGAAATAAAAAATATGTAAGGAAACCCTCCTAAGATAATAAAACGCGTTTTAGAGCACAATTGACAACGGATCCCATAAGAACTCCAGAGTTAAAAGTGTTTCGACGAGAGTAGTACCAGGTTGGGTGACCGACTGGGAAGTCCTCGCCAAACAAAGCTGTGAGGGAGGATATTGGGTTACGGCACAATCCTTAGAGTGGACAATAACTTACTGAAAAATGGGGTCGTTACAAAACTGTAACGCCCCAAATTCTAAATTCCCAATTTTAAAACCCTAATTTAAAAATTCTAAAAAAATTTCTCAAATTGATTTCACAAGTCAAATTTAATTTTGAGCATTATAACCATAATTTCTAAAAAAATTTAAAAAAACTTGAATAAAAACATTAAATGCACAGAAGCTTAAAACAATGTTTAAACATTAAATAACTTTGGTCAAAATTGAAATAAATGTAAAACCATCCATAAAACTTTATCAATAACGAAGTCAACATAAATTATTTAAAATTTCAACCAAAATAATTTATGAAATATTCTCGAAAATTGAAACATACTAATTTAACTTATTTTCTTAAAAAAAAACATTGGCTTATTCTGTATGCTCGCTTGCCTTTGGGAGGTTTTCTATCAAAGTCATTTCTTCCTTAGATAAAAACTCAACTAGATCACAAAATTACAAACGATGAGAATAACTCAGTAAGCGAAAACACGTGAAGGTGCAAAATTAACATTATATTTTACCGAATTTTGACTTAACAGTTACATACTGGTTGAGACTCATTTTCCAACCTTCGTACTAACTTAGTTATCTCATTGTCGTTCATGCTCTATCATTTCATTTTTATTCAGGCATAGTCATCTCATTGTCGTTCAAGCGTAGCCATCTCATTTTCGTTCAGACATAGTCATTTCATTGTCGTTCAGGCGTAGCCATCTCATTTTCGTTCAAACTTAGCCATCTCATTGTCTGTAACACCCGATTCTATCGAACCAGTTCTCTATTCTTTTTAAATTAATGGCACACTTTAAAAGACAATAATAAAAGTAGGGTTAATGGATGACTAGGCAAGGGCATAAGGGTAATTAGAAATTTAAAAGTGGATAACGTATTTAAGGAGAGAGGTTTGGGTTTAATGCACTGTAGCCGCCACTATTCTGTTTATCATTCCTCTTTCGGCCATCAGCTCTCCAGCAGAACCCTTTTGGCAATTCTCTTGCTTGATTCTCTTTCAACCTAGGTAAGTTTTCCTCGTTTTTCTTGTATTTTAGCAGTTAGGTAACTGAGGGAGTACAATGTGAGAAATTTCGAGGATGCTGTGATTGAGAGTAGGTTCGGGTTTTGGTGATAAATAGGAATGCACGGGTAGCAGGGTTTCAAACTGGTTTCCTCAAACTTCTGATTGATTTTTGGTGAAGTTTAGTGAAAGTTTGATTAATGTATCGTTATGACTTTAGGTGAGCGAGCTTCTAAAGTAGCTTACAGCCGAGCGATTTCCAGGAGACCAGGTAAGTAAAGTATGCTTGTGCCTTCGGGCCTACATCACAAAACAGTAGGGTTGTGCATGCTTGAATGTGTTTGTATGTCATGCATCATATTTTGAAACTATGCGAAAATGAATTTACATGAAATGGCATGGTAAGGAATGAACAGACTGTAACAGTTGTTAAGGGAACTAATCCGCCCCTTAATCAAGAGAGAGGATGTATGACTTTGGGGGAAGTGATCCAAATCCCAATTTCACAGGGGGATCTGAACAGTTGTTAAGGGAACTAATCCGCTCATTAATCAAGAGAGAGGATGTATGACTTTGGGAGGAGTGATCCAACTCCCAATTTCACAGGGAGATCAGATCAGAAACGAATGCATATGCAACTGAGATGAGAAAGTAGAAACTGCATGTTTAGGAATTTATGTTTCAGCATTTCATTTCATTACTGCTTTACTTACTTAGCATTAGGCTAATAGATGAGTTTTGTGATGTAAGTGAAGAAGTGACAGCAGGTGTGTTCTCTGAGTTTGCTGAGAATTAGGCAGGTTGGAGGGGTGCATTCATGCACTGATCTGGCAACTGATGGGGCGGTTTAACTGGTGTCAGTAGATGAGAAGGTTTAGTGAACCATGATTCAATTTAAATATATTGAGAGTTTTAGTGACAGTAGTAGTTTTGATGTTTTGAATACAATTTGAAACTTTTCTGATAATGATACTCTGTTAGTTTTTAATAGTAGTTTTTACCAAATTTTGGAGTAGTACATGAATTTAAGTGGTTTTGAACGGTTTTAGTAAAATGCTCAAGTTTTTTTGGTAGTCGGAGTTTTATTTGTTTATAGTGAAATTGTTGCTATGCTATTTTCGTTGAGTGTTTTGATCTATCGGTAGATGATGTCTATCGGCAGATGTTGAGTATTTTTTATCTATCGGTACATGATGTCTATCGGCAGATATTGAGTATTTTTGATCTATCGGTAGATGATGTCTATCGGTAGAAGTCGAGAGTTTTGTCTATCGGTGGATATAGTCTATCGGTGGATGTGAGTATTAAAATTTGTCGTTTTGTAATCGAAAGATGTTTTCAGAAGAAGCCATCGGAAGATGTCTTCAGTAGAAGTCATCGGTAGATGTCTTCGGTATAAGTCTTTTGTAGCTTTGTCGTTTTGGTAATCAGATAATGTAGGAAGAAATTTGTCGTTTTGCGATCGGTAGATGTGAAGTGAGGATTTTTGTCGTCTAGCGATCGGAAGACGTAGTATGTTCTATCGGCAGATATGAGCTGAGTATGTTTGTCGTTTGTGAGCGGTAGACGTCGTCTGCCGAATTATTTCAATCGCATGGATATCACGTGGTCTGTGTGGTAGAGATGTTTTGTCGTTTAGTGATCGGTCGATGTGTTCTGTTCTGTTTGTGAGTAAAAGATTTTTGTCGTTTAGTGATCAGTCGAAGTATTCTGTTTTTTTTTCTCTTTCAACCAACCATCTTGACTATTTTAACTATTTCATAAATATTATTTTTTTTTATACGATGATTTTTCCGCTGCAAGTTTTAACGTTTTAAGAGTCAAATCTTAATCATTGAATGAAATTTTAAAATTTTCTCAAAAAGTCATAGTTCGGTTCAGTATCTTGTGTAGCGAACAGGGTTCATATAACTCGGGGCGTTACATTGTCGTTCAAGCTTTGTTATTACATATTTTTCATCAATTCTATCATATTCATACACATACAAAATGTCCTACCAATTTCATCTTTATACAATTTTATGTCAATGTCTAAACATACGTGGTCAAATATCAGAATCATGTAATAAAATAATTATAAGAAAATAACATAGATTTTTGCGATGTAGGGCCGTAGTCAAAACGTTGAAAACATAGTATTTTCACTTACCTGAATTCCAAGAGTTTAAGTTTATCGGGATTTTTCCAACATTCTAAATAATATCTTGTCAGAATAAAATATTTGGTATTAAATTCTTATTTAAATAAATCCAATTTCCAAAAGATTGTGGGCAAAGTTTTTTACGTGTACACTTGGTCGAATAAGGTTGAATTGGATCGATTCGAATGACTTTCGAGATTTTTTCTGCTTAAATAAAATATTCGATATTAATTTCCTACTTTAATAAATTCATTTCAAAAGAATTTAGGCAGAAATTCCTTACTGGTTTATTCTTAGATCGGTTCGGTCAGATTCAGATCGTTTCAGATAACTTTTGGTCGAATTTGATAGTCCAGAATCAATCTGGTTCGGTCTGGGCGATTCTGGTTGAAATTAGGTTGGGTCAGTTCAGTTGGACCGAATTTGTTCGGTTGGATCTGTTCGGTTCAGCTAGGCCTGTTCGGTTTTCTATACCGGTTTGGTTGAACCGCACTTAAGTGAACTGGTTCAGTTCTTTTTTTTTTTTTTAAACAAACCTTCTTTCTTCTTCCACTTTCTTCGCGTCGTGCAAATTAGACACCCGAGAGGATGGTCTTCGAAGAACGACAACCACTTCAACCAAGAGGAGCTCGTTTGAGCGCGGTCGCTCGGGCAGAGCTTGTGGCTTCAACTGGACGGCGCTCGGAGACCAAAGGTCTAAGGTAAGTCCTCTTACCGAGAGAGAAAGAAAGAGCTTCATGAGTGAAATCGAGAGACGGCTCTGGTGCGCTCTCCATTGACACCGAGCCTCTCAATTTATAGAGGGATTTCTCAACCAACCTCTCCCAAAATCTGAATTCCATTCGGATTTTCAGGTCTGGAAATCCGTTGCCAATCGAATTTTCAGAGCTGGATACTTACCTCTCATCCAAGTTGTAAATCTGATTTCCAATCGAAGTTTCAGAGGCTCTGGGACTACAACTAATAGAAAATCTGATTCCCAATTGGATTTTTAAAGGATAAAACAGAGGGTTGAATCGTATTTCCTCTGGTTAAAGAGATTTTAGGATTAAAATCTTGGATTATGTTTGATTTGGGGATTTCAAATTTGAATTTTCCTTAAATCGTTACAATAATATAAAGAGCATATAACATATGATTAAAGACTTTATAAAAATACCTTCTACGAAATTAATTATGATATGAAGATAATATAACATGTCGTGACTACATAACATATTTGAATGCAAATTTGTAATAGGTTATATAATTTTTGGGAGTTAATTAAACCTAGATTAGTCGCGTGGTTATATTTATTTATTTGTTTTTTTTTTTTTGCATAATAAAACTAAATAACAAGTTCGATAGCATATAACATGTCAAATATACTTATTAATCAGAAAAAAAATGCATAGTTGTACAAAATCTTTGAGTATTGTATCTTCACACGCCCATTATATTACGTTGGTCACAAATTTAATTTAATTTAATTTAATTCAGGGCATTGTATTATTACTAAAATTATTAGAACATTCCTACAATATTATAATCATTAGTATTCTAAATGATTCAATTTAATCATTAATATGATTATGATGATGTGTCAAAGTGATCATTCCTGTTGCTTCTCATATAAATGATTTGAGTAAAATCCTACTCGACTTCTGCATTGATTGCATTTGGCTACAAGAAACAATTACGAGACAGCAATTATGTGAAGATAATTAGAATGTCTGTGACACGATCATATGTGATTCATCTATTAATCGTTTGGTTTGGTGCTTGGTCTACGCTCCATCTTACTCAAACTTGGTCCTAAATTTTGATTGGTCTCCTCTCTACCTAGTACAATACATTTTGAATTGATCTCGAAAATAAATTCGTGTGAATTTCGATCTGAATAAGATAATATCGTAATAGGAGCACAATGTGATTCTACAAATAATAGGTAGAGAAGTTAACTCTATTATAAATCAGTCAATTTTCATTTTCCTAAGCGATGTTGGATTGTGCACCATCCACTGGTATGAGTAGGACCCTCATGATCAACAAAATCTTGGATCGTCCTTACTTTTACATAGTAGACTATCACAAGTCGAAACCGAATCGAACTCGCAGATTTACCTGTTGTGCTTATATAAGTTAGACTCTAAACTTGTAAATTGTGAAAGGGGTTGTAATCACATTCTACTATTAACTTGATTGAGTTAAAGCTCGATATTGAGATGACAATGGGAGTTGTTCCAATCAAGATGAACACATTGTCTTCTTTCTCATTCTAGTTTCGTTTTCGTTTGGTTATTAGGAAGCTCTACCCATCAAACCCAAAAAAGTAATAATGCAATCCACGAATGATTTATAAAGATTGGATAGATATTTGACCAATCAAATGCTGCCATTGTTCATCTCCCATGCAAAGTGTCACAAAGTTGGCGTCTGAAAAGTATTGACCGTACACGTGTAATACTAGGATTGGCTAGGACCCACGAGAGTCCATTATACGTCTGATCAAACGGGGTTGACGTACGTTAGAAACTCTGGAGAAAGTAGAGCTGGAGGAAACGACGAAGAATCAAGAAAAACCAGTCGAGGAAAACAAGCCGGAGAAAGTAGAGCTGGAGGAAACGACGAAGAATCAAGAAAAACCAGTCGAGGAAAACAAGCCGGAGAAAGTAGAGCTGGAGGAAACGACGAAGAATCAAGAAAAACCAGTCGAGGAAAACAAGCCGGAGAAAGTAGAGCTGGAGGAAACGACGAAGAATCAAGAAAAACCAGTCGAGGAAAACAAGCCGGAGAAAGTAGAGCTGGAGGAAACGACGAAGAATCAAGAAAAACCAGTCGAGGAAAACAAGCCGGAGAAAGTAGAGCTGGAGGAAACGACGAAGAATCAAGAAAAACCAGTCGAGGAAAACAAGCCGGAGAAAGTAGAGCTGGAGGAAACGACGAAGAATCAAGAAAAACCAGTCGAGGAAAACAAGCCGGAGAAAGTAGAGCTGGAGGAAACGACGAAGAATCAAGAAAAACCAGTCGAGGAAAACAAGCCGGAGAAAGTAGAGCTGGAGGAAACGACGAAGAATCAAGAAAAACCAGTCGAGGAAAACAAGCCGGAGAAAGTAGAGCTGGAGGAAACGACGAAGAATCAAGAAAAACCAGTCGAGGAAAACAAGCCGGAGAAAGTAGAGCTGGAGGAAACGACGAAGAATCAAGAAAAACCAGTCGAGGAAAACAAGCCGGAGAAAGTAGAGCTGGAGGAAACGACGAAGAATCAAGAAAAACCAGTCGAGGAAAACAAGCCGGAGAAAGTAGAGCTGGAGGAAACGACGAAGAATCAAGAAAAACCAGTCGAGGAAAACAAGCCGGAGAAAGTAGAGCTGGAGGAAACGACGAAGAATCAAGAAAAACCAGTCGAGGAAAACAAGCCGGAGAAAGTAGAGCTGGAGGAAACGACGAAGAATCAAGAAAAACCAGTCGAGGAAAACAAGCCGGAGAAAGTAGAGCTGGAGGAAACGACGAAGAATCAAGAAAAACCAGTCGAGGAAAACAAGCCGGAGAAAGTAGAGCTGGAGGAAACGACGAAGAATCAAGAAAAACCAGTCGAGGAAAACAAGCCGGAGAAAGTAGAGCTGGAGGAAACGACGAAGAATCAAGAAAAACCAGTCGAGGAAAACAAGCCGGAGAAAGTAGAGCTGGAGGAAACGACGAAGAATCAAGAAAAACCAGTCGAGGAAAACAAGCCGGAGAAAGTAGAGCTGGAGGAAACGACGAAGAATCAAGAAAAACCAGTCGAGGAAAACAAGCCGGAGAAAGTAGAGCTGGAGGAAACGACGAAGAATCAAGAAAAACCAGTCGAGGAAAACAAGCCGGAGAAAGTAGAGCTGGAGGAAACGACGAAGAATCAAGAAAAACCAGTCGAGGAAAACAAGCCGGAGAAAGTAGAGCTGGAGGAAACGACGAAGAATCAAGAAAAACCAGTCGAGGAAAACAAGCCGGAGAAAGTAGAGCTGGAGGAAACGACGAAGAATCAAGAAAAACCAGTCGAGAACTTATTGATCAATCATGAAAGGAACTGAGAAATCCTATCTAGAAGATGATTTACAAAGTGCCAAAATAAGATTGGTGGAGATTGTATACATCACAAGATGGATGAATTATTGTAACGTATTTGTTTTGATGATCAGTCAGCGTCCAATTATCATACGTTGAGATGTTCCAACTCCAGCTGATATTTTAAACTTCATTTTTGGTAAAATATGAACAAAAATAAATTTAAACATTTGACGTGTCAAATGTACGTTGGTGTAATTAATGTGATAAATTATAAATAGTTAATCTATCACATTAATTGACTTTAATTGTATCGATTATTGTTTAATACATTAGTAAATTTTGTAAGAGAATAGTCTGAGAACATTATTCATCTAATATTAGACGTCAAAAAACTACAGGCCTTCGTGATCATGTCTTGATTGAATTTAAAATTATAATAATTCATTATATAAACCCTTAAATCTTTGTAGAATTCTAAGTCCATACTCTCTCTCTCTCTCTCTCTCTCTCTCTCTCTCTCTCTCTCTCTCTCTCTCTCTCTCTCTCTCTCTCTCGTGTTTAGTCGAGACTCCAGAATGGCCTCCATAAGCAGAGAAAATCCTCTGAAAACTTCGAAAGAGATGCCATTTGTTGTCTCGTTGTTCTTTCTCTTCATTTACATTTCAATCTTCTATGCTTGCAGTCTGTCTCCTTCCTCTCTTCTCCATAACTCAACCTTCTGGTTCTTCATCTCCAACACTCTCATCGTCATCATTGCTGCAGATTATGGAGCTTTCTCTCCCCCCAGTCAGAAGCTCGTCGTCTATCTTCGTCAAGAATACTATCAAACCCATATCCAAACAAAACCGATTGTCGTTGAAAATTCAGAGAAAAATCACTGTGAAGCATTCGAAGAAAAAGAAAACCCAGAAAATGGTCTGATAAAAAGCGTAGTCGAAAATGACCCAGAAAACCCTAATGAAGATTCTCCAGAAAATAACACATTATCCTTGGAGGAAACGACGAAGAATCAAGAAAAACCAGTCGAGGAAAACAAGCCGGAGAAAGTAGAGCTGGAGGAAACGACGAAGAATCAAGAAAAACCAGTCGAGGAAAACAAGCCGGAGAAAGTAGAGCTGGAGGAGACGAAGAAGAATCAAGAAAAACCAGTCGAGGAAAACAAGCCAGATAAAGTAGAGCGAGAGGAGACGATCGAAGAAACAAATCAGTTTTTAAAGATGACAGATGAAGAATTAAACAGAAGGGTGGAGGAATTTATCAAAAAATTCAACAAACAGATCAGACTTCAAAAAATCCAAGAAAAACTTCACAAATTTGAAACAGTCTGAAGATCAAAAGCAATAATCTCCTAAATTTTGCTGGTTCTTGTTCTCTTGGTGCTGTTTTGGATTGTACATCCATGCAAGTTATCGTTGCATGAATCACACCCTTTCATGTAACTTTATGTTTTTTTTTTTCCAATAAATGTTATATTTCTCCTAAACTTTAATGTTTTTATTGAAAAATTCATCAATGATTTTACTTCCAAAATTATTGATTATATCTATGAGTCCTCTTTCAGACTATATATTATACATTATGATAGAATTATGTGATCAGATATAATATCTAGTACAATATGTAACTGAAAGAGACGATCATTCTCGCCGATTTTATCGACTTGAAAAGATCAACAAGCTTAAAGATCTCGACCACATTTGTTCCTATAAATTCATACACCTTTCTATACAAGTGTTGAAAGATATAACATGATTGATTGAGATTATTGAATTATTTCAGATCATGGTTTATTTTGAATTGAATTATTTCAACATTTAGACTTTTCAACAAGTTTTAATGCTTATTCATTTATTTATTTTTTGTAATAATTTCTTGGTGGAATGTATTTATTTTCCCTCGAATTAAATGATTGATCATTATTATATTTTTGCCTCGATTTGTTTGTTTTATCTTAAAATTTAATCATTGAGGAGAAAAGAAAAGACAAGTCAGCAATTTTGAAATCATACAATAAAAAAGATCTTATAGGTATCTTATTTTATATTTTTAATTTCATCAATCTCATTTTTTAACCTTGTTGAATGATTTCAAGTTTAAATATTGGAGAGACCAATTTAAAAGCGATATGTGTTTTGTTGTGAAAAATAAAACGAAATATCACCTGCTACACTAGTCGATACACCGGTTGATTTGTTGACATCGAAAAGGCAAAAACTAAATTATCGGTGCTATTAATTAATTGTCATCGATCTCGGAGAATTATATTCTCCTTTGATCACGTTCGTTCTCAGCAACGATGTTTTCTTAATGAACGACCATATAAGTTTATGATATCTACGCATAAATAAAATGGGAGAGATTAAGCAAAATGTTTTTTTGGAATATTTTCGAGTTAATTTATTTCCATTTAAAAAAAAAAATCTTAATTGTGTAAGACATTTTGATGTTCTCGTGTTGTCGTTGATTATATGGTTCGAGTTTTATTATTATTTACGGTGGTTAGTCTTATAGAAAAAGAATTCGACCTGATGCTTTATTTCTATTTTAGTTTATTCGATTGTGATTAAAGGTACATCGATTTTTTTTAATAATAAATAATATAATCAACATTATAATAATGTACACGTTTTCCATTCTTAATAGTTCAGGTAAATGATTGACTTGTTTGATTGTTTTTTTTTTTTTTTGTAATTTTAATCATTGATAAAGACAAATACTTAGTTTCATATCATGGCAATGTAATGCAAATGCAAAAGAAATCACACCGAAAAATGAATGTTTCATTAAAAAAGAGTTCGAGAAAAGTTCGATAGGCAAGTCGTAAAGCCTCAAAGTTAGCAACTGACCCAAGATTGACAGCTTCAACCCGATTAGATCGATATTGAGTTGATTTACTTTTTATTGATTGCAAAAATGTCACGTGTTTACCATGTTTTTAATAAAATTTGAATAATATTACGTTTATTCTTTTATTTTATTATTTTTAAAAACTCATTCATGTCTCGAACAATGATTGATAAAATTAATGTAATAAATTATAAATAAATAATTTATTACATTAATTACACAAATCATTGTTTGACACGTTAGTAAATTTTTAATTTTTTAATCGAGTAAAAAAGAGAATAAACGTATTACTTACTCATTAAATTTAGATCTAGATCATATTATAAGGTTACATTTTCATGTGTTATTTTGTAAGTTTGTTGGAAGTTTATTTAATATTGAATTTTTATTTTTAAAAAATAGGTTTTGATAACTTGCTTGTTAGACCGTAGATTTTCTATCGAACGACTCAGATCGAGTTACTACATTTACCGCCTTTATAGTCAGAGAAAGCAACGTGGGGGATATCGCGGCTCTCCTTTCCTCTTTCGCGACTCGCACTGAACTTTAGGGTTTCTATAGGGATTCAGAAGCGGAGTCGTCAGGTGCGCTTCGGTCTGGGGTTTTGTCACATATTTTAACCTGTTTTAGCTTTAGCTGATTACAGCTGGGAAGAAATTTCTATGAGTTTGTTTCTAATTTGTTGCTTCTAATGTTCGTTTACCGTCGATGGGGTTTATACTTTCTGTTTTATGAATGAATAGTTTGATGAATGAGCGATCGAATATTTTCCTACGAATAATTCGCTGAACATGTCTCTGACTGTCATCACTGCTGATGATATTCTTTTGTACAGTTAATTGCAAATATAAGCCTTAATTGGGGTTTTCAGTTTCATTGTCTCTCTTCTTTCCTTATTGATTTTGTGGGTATGCATTTGTTGTTATAGAGAAATGAAGAGGTGAAACTTGGAAATTGATGATTTAAAAGTGCGTTCTTAGGTGAACATTGTTGTAGTTCAAATACAAAAGAACATTTTTTTAGTATTGATTAGCTCTCGTTATTGACTAAATTTGAACTGGTGCAATCATTTGCTATTTTCATTAGGAAAATTATCAAAACATTTGTTCAAAAACTTTTCACATCATTTTGTGAAAATCAAACCAGTTTATGAGCGTGTCTACATTGCATAGTTTTCTAATGAAAGTACGAATCATATTTGTTTGGAGTCCTATTTGGTTGTTTTCATACTTTTTATCTTTCAAGTTTTACCTCCTGCAGTAGAGACTCTTTAATTGACAAAACTTTTCTTTGACAGATTCCTGGATTATTTTTTCTGAAATGTCTTTTCATATGTTTTTTTAGAATCTCGTGAACAAAATTTTATTTATTTGTTCATTGGGAAAGAGGAGTTATACTGTCCATGCAAATCGAATATAAAGTTTCATAAACTTTGGGATGTGCTATTTTGGAATATCTGCATAGATTTTTGGCTATTTTTTTTTCAGGACTACTATGTATTTGTGCACTAAAAAAATAAAAGATTTCTCTCTTTGCCCTAAATTGCTGTTTTTTCATTCTTTGATGCAGGTTGATCAATTTCCACCTATTGTATATGTGATCTAGCTGACTAAAGAAATTGAAAATATGGTGATGGGTAAGCGGTTCCATTCGCAGAGAGAGAATTATGGGGAAGGTAAGAATCAGAGGAGGCGAGGTAATGACAAAGATGAGAGGGGTAATGATGAACTTATCGTTTATAGAATACTCTGCCCTGATGGAGTAATTGGAAGTGTCATCGGTAAGAGTGGAAAAGTGATTAATTCTGTAAGGCAAGAGACTAGGGCAAAAGTGAAGGTTGTTGATCCATTTCCTGGTGCAAAGGATCGTGTTATAACAATCTACTGTTATGTTAAAGAAAAAGAAGAGATTGACGTTGATGATGAGTTCAGTGAGAGAAAACCTTTATGTGCTGCTCAGGATGCTCTTCTTAAAGTTCATGCAGCAATTGCAAATGCTGTGGCCACTGTTGGTGATCCGGACAAGAAACAGAAGGATAAGGAAGAATGTCAGATTCTTGTTCCGTCAAGCCAGTCTGCTAATATTATAGGAAAGGGTGGATCCACAATAAAAAAACTTAGGAGCAAGACGAAGACCAACATTAAAGTTACTGCAAAGGATGCTTCTGACCCCAGTCATTCATGTGCTATGGAGTTTGACAATTTTGTTACAGTGCGTTCATAATTGCCTTTTTTTTTTGTGGTAACAATAGCATATAGTAAGACTTATTGTCATCTTTTTGGATTTTTTATATGATTTTGTTTTTTACAATAAAGAGTTTGACCTATTATAATTTATTGTCTAATTTTGGTTTTTCCTTTGATGGCATAATCAAGAGGACCTGTATCCATATATTCAGACGCACAGGCTTACATGCATACAAACATACATCTAGCTTGTGGTGTAATATTTGTACAACTATCATGAACCAAATGCTGGATTTATTTGAAGTTTATAAGTTGATGTGATGTTTGTGATATAAATTGCCAAATTATGAAGTAGATAATTTCCTAAAGCAAACTGTGAAATTCTGACTATCCTTGAGGAAAGATTTATGGATTTATTTTGTTTGCATAGCCTATGAAATATATGCTGAATATTAGTAAGTTGTTACATATAACGGTTTAAGTGGGTTTGCTTTATTAATTATCTAAGGTTTTTCCTTCATTATCAACAGATATCTGGAGAAGAAGCTGGAGTGATGAAGGCATTGCTCGCCATCTCTTCAATCATTTACAAGTTTGCTCCAATGGAAAGTATCCCGCTCGAGACAACTGTGCAAGAAGCCCTTCCAAGCATTATTATACCCTCAGATGTCCCCATATATCCACCAGGTGGATTATACCCAAGTGTTGATCCTCTAGTCCCTTCTAGGTCTGTGGCATCAATTTTAGGTGCCACACGTGTACAAGATCTTCAAGATTATGCCGATACACAAAATACATGGCCTCTTTATTCCTCTACCGTTCCAGTAATTTCTGGTGTTAGTGGTACTGCTCGCACAGAAGAGTTAATTATTAGAATATTATGTCCCTTTGATAAGATTGGTCGCGTGATTGGCAAAGGAGGAGGTACTATCAAAAGTATTAGGCAAACTAGTGGTGCACGTGTTGATGTTGATGATTCTAAGCAGGATCGTAATGATTGTTTAATAATTGTGACTTCAACAGAGGTAATCATCTTTATGTCTCAAATAAACGTGAGAGTTGGATGACTTAATGATTTGTCATACTTTAAATTTTTTCAATTTTGTGTAATATTATCATTCAAAGACCCTTTTTAGTTGTATATAAGTTTTTCAATTTTGTATATAAGTTGTATGGCCCGTTCTTTGGAAGATGAAAATATTAGTTTAAACTTTATAATGAGTCCATCAATCAAGTTTCATGACTAAAATCTTTGTTTTCTTGCTTAGAATTATGAACTGCATTCATGATTTTTTGTTTTATCTTTTATTCAATATAACATGGAAAGTTGTTGAGTTTTCCCTTTGTTGTTTTGTGGTGTTGTGCGGGCATTGATTGACTGTCATAGTGGTGCATTCTTCATAGTTGGTCTTCTTGCAGTGCTATTCTTGTACTTGCATTGATAGTTTTGGATTGTTTTGGTTCAGTCTCTCGAGGATGTGAAATCCATGGCAGTTGAAACTGTGCTGCTGCTGCAAGGCAAGATAAATGATGAAGATGATGACATTGTAACGATGCGGATCCTTGTTCCATCCAAAGTAATTGGGTGCATTATCGGGAAAAGTGGGTCAATTATTAATGAAATAAGGAAGAAAACTAAGGCAGATATCCGTATCTCTAAAGGCGATAAGTCTAAGCGCGCAGATTCAAATGATGAAGTTGTTGAGGTTATTTGATGGATTTGGCCCGCCTTGAGTTTGGTGTCAGTTTCTATGGTATTCATTTGTCTTTTTTTTTGACCTATTTAGGTTGGTGGGGAAGTTGGTAAGGTCAGAGATGCACTTGTGCAGATTATTTTGAGGCTTCGTGACGATGCCTTAAGAATCAAGGATGCTTCTCATAAATCTTATATTGGTAGTGAATCGATATATCAAGGTGGTGCCAGTCATTCAATGTCTTCTGTGTTGCCTTCTATCCCTCCTGTTACTCCATTGGGATATGATCACAAGAGTGAAACTGGAAGTGGCGTAGGTTTATATTCTTTTACTGACCTTTATGGATATGGATCATTGCCGGTAGGTCCACATAATTTCTTTTTTATATTTGTTAGCCTGTTCCTCAATTCTCTGTCTTATCTATGTTTCTTTTCTTAACAGTCAGGAGAACATGAGTATGGGGGTCGCCCTTCCCATTCATCCAGGCACTATGGGCGGTTAGTGTCTAATTAATCATTTTATATTATTTCTTATGATGGTACTTGTTTTTCAATAATTGAGTATTTTTTCTTTGTTTTTTGACTTCATACCTCTGCAGATTACCTTCCCCCTCAAGTATTGAGATGTTAATCCCCTCTAATGCAGTGGGGAAAGTAATGGGAAAAGGTGGGGCGAATATAGTCAACATTCGGAAGGTTTGTGTTTCTTTACTTTTTCATGCTTTTATTCACATTCTGCTTTACTTCTTTTTCTGTGGATTGACACTCGGTTTCAGTAGCAGGAGAAAATTTTAGGTATTATAGAGTTGCTAATTCCAAGAGTTTTATCTTAATTTGTTAGAATTTAGTTACAATATAAAAGTTAAGTTTCATGCATCAAAAGCTGGTTTGGCTGCAATATGTGAGGTATGAAAGGATGGAAGAAGCTCTATGAAACACTTTTCAATGTGTTATTGGCTTCCAGTCCTTCAATTTTGATTGCCAACTCCAATTATATGGTCATTAAAGATGATGCCTTTCTCTAGTCTTTTTCTGACACCATTGTTCCCCTTCTAATCCGCTCAAGTTGATTGTATGCCCTTTCAGCTTTAGAAAATCTTATTATTTAATTTGAAAATGAGAATTAATTCATATTAACTTTCAGTATATCTGGTGGATCGTTCTATTATTTTGACAACTTGCATCTTCTTCAGATATCTGGTGCAATGATAGAGATTTCTGATTCCAAATTGAATTGGGGTGATCGTATCGCACACATTTCTGGGACCAGTGAGCAGAGGCGTTCAGCTGAGAACTTGATTCAGGCCTTTATAATGGCCACCTGAGATTCGAGGATGTGGTGTGAGGATGAAAGCATGAAGTTTTGGTACTCAATTCACCACATTCTACTTTCTTGATCCTTTAGGTTTGTCACTGAAGAGGGTTTCTGCTACTAGATCTCTTCATTGGGAGTCCTCCTGTTTATTCGAGCGTATCATGTCATGCAGAAAGGTTATTGAAACTGTTGTGTCTAGAGAATGTAGGAATTTCTCTGCTAAGGATATTCTTCTTCTGCTCTGTCGTAGAATGTTAATAGGATCTTCTGTCCTTATTTATTTATCTGCTCATGGTGCTTCTCTTATTTCCTGTGCTTTTGTTCTCCAAATTTGATGTTTCGGCCAGAGAAGTACTTAGAACGATCGTTAATCACATTTAGCTTGTGTTACTCTTCTTGCTATACAGCCTCCTTCCTCTTCCTTGGTATATGATTCTTTTCAATGGTTCGTTAGTGGAAGTAAAAGAGTGGATTATTCTTCTCTTTTTAAAGATCTTTATCTCCTTTCACACTTATTTTGATAGTTGAGAAGAATGACAGTCTCTTAATTGAAATTGGATTAATTCTAAATCTTCTGATTATTTGATTCATCTCCTCTTATTTGCTTAGTGATTTGTTATGATTTTGGAAATACAACGAATCAGTACAATATTGTCATACAATCTGATCTTTGTTTCTTTGGCCTACTTGGTAATTCATGTTGGAGAAACTTTTCATTTGTATCTCGAGGTAATCTGTATGAGCTTTGTGTCTTTCTTGTCTTTTCCATACCTGGCTTCGGCATGAAGTTGTTTCCTGCTCCCACACAAGTGATCTGTGCCTTCCCAACTCTTAGTTTAGATTGATTTCAAGATTTTGCTGTTAAGATTGAGGGACCGGCTCCATTTTTTATGAAAGGACCTATTTTTGCCCTTTCTCTCTGTTTAATTGATTCTAATATTGAGTTAGGCACATTCATTATGAATTAGTTTAGACTGACTTGGAACTCTAGTAAATTTTACTCTCGAGTTTAATTTAGAGAAAAATCAAATAGGAACTGAACAACTTCATTATTCAAATGTCAGTATTATCATTGAAAGTTATTAAAAAAAAGAGGCTGTGGGTCTAAGCTAGTATGACTTGTGGGTGCCTGAGGTGCAATTTGGATGAACACAAACATATTACGGTTTAGTACAGTTTTAGTTTCTAGTTTTGAACAAGGTTACGACTACTTACAGGTTTAATTCTCTTCTAGGCATGTATCAGCCTATTAGATTATGTGAAATGTTATAAATCCTTGAAGAATATTAAGTCTCTTACATTTCTTAGATTGTTACTTTCTTTCGTATTATTGAGCTTCTGACATCTATTGCTGTAAATATTCAAAGTTGGATCCAACTTTGTTTGTCCTTCCATCCTGCACTGTTTCGTTCTAGCTTCTCCTCAGCATTCAGTTTTACAGCATTGAATTGTGACTTTCTTCCATTTTTCTAGAGGTCCTAAGTTTATATCACCTTTCTCGCATAAAGATGAAGGATCATTGGTTATTTTATGGCATTGTCCATAGAGATGGTGAGTCAGTGACTCTTTTCCCCATTTCCACAGCTTTCGAACCTCGGAAACTGCCCATAGAAAACTTAGGAGAATCATCAGATACAGACTTCAATAATTTACTGAGAATTCGGTTTGCTTCTTATGCTTAAATCGGTTGAATCTGATCTATTCTTGTCCAGCTATTTACTTTTCTGTAACCCCTCTGAGATGGGGAAATAGTTGAATTTTGTATGAGCTTGTCTATCTCTTTCCGATATGAATCCACCCACGTATGAATATCTTGCGTCGATACCTCGATTTCAATTCAAACTGAGGTTTGTTTTCAAAATCAACATCGAGTTTGTTTCACCTTGCATGCCGTGTTTATTTCAAGCTCTTCCTCTACCATAGATTTTTTATCCTTCTATTCCTTGTAATATGCTGTCACTTTGACAATCAATCATGGCCGTCGTTCTACATGCTAGTGTAGGGACCAATGAATGTGGAGTTGATATCTTGGTATAGATGATCTATCAAAGGTGTCTGTAAATATAGTTGAAATAGGATATTTGTGCTAGTGTAGGGACCAACTAAGTTATGTGTTTATTTTTTAGTAGTGTGTCGGATAGGTAGTATTGTCAGGTGTTCTTATTTGTTGTGTCCTGGATTCTAATGGAAAAATGAACGTATTTTAGATGTGGGAGGAAATGTTCAATCATAATAAATGTTGGTGTGACTACCATTTTGGTGTTAGATTTTATTATTCATGTCATTCGTAGTTCTTAACTTAGTTGATTCCATGTTTAGTCTGTATTTTCTTTTGCATTCTCTTGCGAGTATAAATTGAATATGTCATATAACTTGTAAGACTATACATTATAGTCATTGTAGCGCACCAATTCAAGTGACATTTTTCGTTTTGGCATAAAAGTATTGTGATTAATTAAGAACATGTTAAAGAGGTGAGCTAATCTGCACGGATCTTTTTGAGTAATGTTATGTTTATTTTTTTATTTTCATTTTAACTGCACGCACCAGCCATGTAAAGAGACAGGTGAAATCCCGTGAAAATGCGGGAGATGGTGTAATAATTCCAAACACAAATGCACAAAGTGCAGAGAAAAGTCACTGAAAGCTAATGAATCTCCCCTTCCAATTCCATCATCTACTCCTTCCATCTCTACTTTCGCAGGCAAGAGAGTGAGGGTTTGTCTCAGAGAAATCAAATATTTTGACTCAGACAAGGAAGCTATCAATAAACAAAATGATATGCTAATAATAGAAAATTAGTACTTGAGAATGCTAAATGTTGATTATACTGATGGGGATCAAACAAGATAATAGCTTATTGTTTTGACTCTTTGATTGTCATCATCGATAATCTGGTTTTTTTTTTTTTAAATAATTTTCAAGAATACTAACAATTAAATTTTCTTTTTTAGCATAAAACAAAAAGGAAAATTGTTCTGAATATGAAATTATAAAATATGTTGTATTAATATGTACAGTATTTTAAGGCTTATTTTTATACCATTGATCTATAATTATAATTTAATTATTTATTCGGATATAAATAATATTAGTAATTATTATAATTATAATCTAATTATTCAATCAGATATAAATCTTAACTTTTGATTCTCCAGTTGGAAGGAAAAAAAACAACAACCAAATTGAGAATATTTAGTTCAGCTGGATTTGATTCAACATTCAATTTTCCAAAGGTCGAGATCGAACTAAAAACCTGGATTCGGTCCGGTTTGGCTAGTTGCAAATTCCAACCAAACAACTCATGCCCATATATATATAAAGCTAAATGTTCTCTACAAATCATTCGCATCAAGGAACAGATGGCACTCTAGGCTCGAGCTGAGTCTTGGCATTTCAATTGACATTATGACAGATCTGAAATTGATTCCAGAAAGATCAAATAATAAAGTAAAAAGGATAATTATATTAACATCTTGATGCATCTACAGAGAAACTTCTAATTTAAGCTTTAAATTAAGTACAAACTTCATACTTAGATTTGCCACGAATGAAATTTTTTAAGAACAATGTTACAATTTCAGCTCTCAAATGAATTGTGGTAGAGGCCCGAATTGATTACTTCATTCATAAAAGTTCATAAGCAAGTGTACTAAACCTCATTTACAATTCTGTCCATTTCAGTTCCAATTGCAGCTGTGCTGATGAAATCTTCATAAGCAAACTATCTGCAAATAGAAGTAAAATCCAAGTAAATACAATATCCTCTATGCTTACTAGTTAACAAATACACAACAAAATGTGTAAATACAGACTTTTTCCGATAAAAAGGTTATTTATTAAGAAAAAGAATGCATAAGAGGGAGGAAGCAGCATGACCCTTTCCAAACAGAGCACTAAAAAAAAATTGATTTTGAATGTTTAATAGATAATATATGGTGATCTTGACTTTATCCATAACCCATGATAATTAACATTCCCCTTGTGAATCTTGAAAACCAGTGATTAGTCCATATAAAACCTTTTTTTTTACAGACTCTGGCTCCAATCAACCACCGGCCCTATTTTTTCTTTCCTAGAAACAACAACCTTAACCTTTGTCTTTGATGCTATTATGAATGTAGAATTCTCATCCTTACAAACTATTTCTCACTCCATATGTATAAAACAAACAAGACACTTTCCCTAAAACAGTCTCTCTAGATTCTGCCATCCCCAAAAAAATGCCATATTTTAATACAATGTTTTCCATATTGAACATATAAAGATATACTGGTGAACACAAGAATATTTTACTTTTGAGAAATGTAGTATACATATGTGATTATTAAGTATAAATCATTTATACTAAGTTGCCAACTCTCTGTTTTTTTATATCTTTTGAATGACAATGAGATGGATAAGGAGATGCAATTTTTAGGATTTATTGACCTTATTTTACTGAATTGATTTAGGCAATTTTGGGGAAACTCTGGATTATTGCTTTGCGGAGAGTTATAAACAAATTTATGAACCTTTCAATTTGAGGGATGACTTTTAACTGCTGTCTTTTGTTTTCACATTCTGCTACATATTTACAGAAGAAAAAAAAGGCTTAAAATTGCACTCTTCTCTCTCTACGCAAAACTAAAGAATTGAACCATATTTATAAAAATGTGTATAAAGTTACTTATCAACGACGCAAAACCTAAATTTCTTGAACAATTGTTTTTAACATGGGTATTCCTGAAAAATACCCATAAATTCAATGTATGTGATGAACATAAAGTTCAGGCAAGAACGAAGTAACACCAACATTAAAACTAGTACGAATAAATTTTGCAATGACATTATTACCTAGTGGATTTCTTTTGTCTTTTAGAATGCCTTGTTATTTCTTTCCTCGAATCCTCTGGAGCTTTCAAGTCAATAAAAGGCTGCAGATATTAAAAAAACAACAAAAATGAACCAACAGTTAGGATGACGACAAACATCTTTCATAGCCCAAACCGAACTTGGTGGTCTGGATTTTCTATCCTCTTTAAATTGTTACACTAAACAACATTGGACTGAAGGTAAAAATAATAAAAAGAAGGACTGAAGGCAAAGATAATTAAAAAAAATTAACCCCAAATGCAAATGCACAACTCTCATATTTGATGAAATGTAAATGGCCTATATCATCAAGTAATAAAAAAAAAAAAAAGACTAAATCCTTGTAGCGTACATAGCCTCACTAATTTGAATCATCATATTTCTTTCACTGTTTCACTGTCAGGGACTAGGAATGGTTCTGCTCACCTCAATAAATGATATTATAAATTTGATCAAAGCTTTCCATTATTGCATATCTGCATTATTTCTTCCAATATGAAGTCAGTGACTAACTCATCTCAAGAGTATATTCTATCAAATATTCCTTAAATCATAATATCATTATTCCAAATATTCAGTTTCGATGATTTTCTATACTAGTTTTGAAGACAAATTTGAACATCTAAATAAAAAGCTAAACTAAGAACCTATCGGTCTTACCTCTTGCCACTTTCTTTGAAGCTCCAAAAGCTCTTGACAGTAGGTTAGGCACTCCGCATGGTATAGAGCCGCTAGTTCTTTTATCAACGCCTTTCTTTTAATAATACCAATCACTGCAGAGAAAAACAAATTCACAAGTCAGCTTCACGGTATGGAGTAATTTTAGCAAATATTTCTTAGAAATAATAAAGTCATAAATAGAAGAAAAAACTATGCCTTCTCTGGATGATTGAATAATCAATAACCTTCAAAATATATTATGAAACCATTACAAAAATTTATCCACGTTCAATATTTGATTTAGCGTCAACTTACTAAAACCAGAAAACACAATTAACGAAGAGATGAATTTCCAGTTTTTGTTGCATATTTGTCCATTCTTTTCTTTATCATCCAGATTAAGCCCTTCCATTATCATGAGACGCCTATTACGTTACACGGGCTCACACATTTTAATCCAAAATCTAGTAGCAGTCGAGAAAGGGATAGATTATAATACGTTTCCGTATGATTATCAAAATAGTTTGAGAGACAGAATACCCAGAATTCTCAAAATAAAAAGCGACGAGACAAGTTGATTAAATACCAAAAATCATAATCAAGAGCAACAAGAAACCAAAATCCAAAAAACTACATTATTCTGTCACTAAATTAACCGGAGTCAAACTCCTAAATAAACAAAAATCTAGAATTAGAAAGCGACGTACTTCGACTGGGATCGAATGGAGGAGGAGGGTCAGAATCGGACTGATTTTTGGATTGAGATTCTCCACCTTCTTCTTCGCTCATGGTAAAATATTGGAAACGACAATACGTCTGCCGTATTTCAGAGGCTAGCTTAGGTTTTCGTCTCCGATCTATGGAACCAACTTACAGTACCCACGCACTAACGACGTCAATTAAAACGATTTCAATGGGGGCGGCCGTTGTGGAGCGGGTTGCAACTTCCAGTCCCAATTTTTCCCGTCAAATTTGGCGGGGCAGATTGCACCAACTTCATCAGAGAAAGAAGAACCCAGACTAAATTGAACTAGGTGAAATAGACAATTTCCACCGTAAACTTGGATAAAGTGTAATTTGGTCCCTACAACTTGGTAAAATGGATAATTTACACCGTAAACTTGAATAATAGGCAAGAACAATCTTAATGTATTGATAATGGGCAATATGGCCCCTACCGTCATATTTTTCATAAAAAATTAACATTTTTTTACTAGTTCATTTTTTTTTCTGAAATGACTCTCATTGGACCGAACCGAACCAGACCGGTTTATTTAATTCCACTCTTATTTATTTTTATTTGGCCTCTACAACTAGGTGAAATGGGCAATTTACACCGTAAACTTGAATAATAGACAAAAACAACCTTAATGTATTAATAATGGGCAATATGGCTCATACCGTCATATTTTCTATAAAAAAATAACATTTTTTCACTTATTCATTTTTTTTCCCGAAATGCCCCTCACTGGACCGAACCGGACCAAACCGGTTAAGCTAATTTCACTCTTATTTATTTATTTTTTTTAAATCCTATTTATCAGAAAAGAGAAGACAGATTGAATAGAATTAAAAATAAAAATAAAAAATCAAAGTGCAATTAGTCAAACTAGTCCGGTTCAGTTCGATCCAGTGAGGGGCATTTCGGGAAAAAAAATGAACAAGTGAAAAAATATTACTTTTTGATGGAAAATATGACGATAGGGACCATATTGCCCATTATCAATACATTAAGGTTGTTCTTGCCTATTATTCAAGTTTACGGTGTAAATTGCTCATTTCACCTAGGTGTAGGGGCCAAATTGCACTTTACTCAAGTTTACGGTGTAAATTATCCATTTCACCTAGTTGTAGGGACCAAATTGCACTTTACCCTAAATTGTAATTTCAATTTTATCATTAGATATGATATTGTAGTATTTGCATCCGAACCCTTACATTTATAAGTAATTATAATCTCCTTGTTTTTCTACCCAAAAAATTTTGTTTTTGAATTTTAACCCTGCAGTACCCTTCCCACCTCTCCCCCATCAAAACTCTCGCTGCATCCGGCCCCATTGCCGCTTCTTGCGGCGCCAACCACACTGAACTTTCGATATTTTCCGGTTTGAATTCATAAAATGGCCTCAAATAAGAAAAATAACAAATCTCTTTTGAATTATAATTAATTAATTTAATTGAAATAAAAATCATAATATTTTAATTATTTGAATTTAACAAATTAAACTAACATTTACGCGCTGCGCAACTGCGTATTGTCCACGCTTTTATAAAAGCTGGCATCGGCTAAAATGATTGCCAGTCTCTGCCTAAATTTGGTTCGAGGGTTCGAAAATCGAAATTTGGGGGAAATCAAAAACATGCGGGAAGAAGTCATCAGCTCCGGAGGAACTATTGATCCTACTCCTGCTGCCAGGTCTCTCTCTCTCTCTCTCTCTCTCTCTCACCATCTACGGGCTTTTTCTCTTTCTTTGAGGTAGGTTTTTGTTGCTGTAATTCTTTCACATGGGGGGAATTATATGAGCTAGCCAGTTTTTACTTCTAATTTCTTAGCTGCTGGTTGATTTCCTGTCGGTTGAGCGTAAACTGTCGTAATTTTCGTAGTTTGAGTGATGAATTTGATGAAAGGAGGTAGGGGTCCGTGAAAACAGAATGCTTTCTCCTTTGTTCACGCTAACGCTGTGTCACGAGGCTTTCTATAGTATTAAAGGGTTTGAATTGGAATTTATGTTTCATGGAATGTTTTAAGTACAGTGTTAATCAGAGGTTTTATAGGAAAATTTGTACATGTAGAATTATACATATGGGTGGTAATTGCTTGCGGTTTGTGTATGTGTATGTATAATGTACTTATGGGCCCTTCTGGGTAGTTCACCTGGTGACTTCCAAGTTTGGGTTTTTTTTTTTTCAGGGTTACTGGCGGTTAACTTAGAACCATTGAGATATGCACAGATTGGCTCGAATTCCTAAAGTTATAATCAAAATATATACATATACAATATCCATGTCAAGGCTTAAACAAATGATTTTGAGTTAGTGTGATTGATATGTTATTTTTGTGGATAAATTCTAGGTTAAACCTGATTGGGAGGAAAATAATTTGTTTTTATCTATTGAATGAAGACTAAATGTCTGAGGTCGTCGTCTGTGAATAGTTTATTTGCTTTCTAAGATATTAGTGTGTTCCAATACAAGAATATCCTTTTTTATTATGAGATCTACACTTTGAGTTTTGGATGTACTCAAAAACTCTTAAGTATACACTTTTTCAGCAGCAATTTTCATTTTATTTTTGTTCTCATCTTTAAAGCCAGTATAACTGTTGGACAATATGTTGAGATGTTTTTTTTCTTTCATCTGATATTTAGATTTTATATTTTAGCATTGATTCTTAAGTATGCATTCTTTTGAACTGTAGTTTTCGCTTTTTCTAGAATTTTCTCATTCATATTTGGTTGGGAAAAAAATCTTAACTCCCTGCATGGATGATCTCAGCTCTGCTGGGGGATCTTCACCAGCTGTTCCAACGACTGTTGGCAGTGTAGAAGGGTCCATCCACGGACCCAAAGCAGCTTCTCTATCTTGTGTCGGTTCACAACCACCACGGACTTCCTTGAGCACTGGGGCTGCTGGGTCTGCTTTTGGGACATCAAGACCTTCTTGCAAACCATGGGAAAAAGGAGATTTATTGAGACGTTTGGCCACCTTTAAGCCAGGAAACTGGTTTGGAAAGCCCAAGGTCAGAATTTACTCGATTTTAAAAATGTTAGTCACAGTCTGGCTGTTTCAAAAACCATATTCCAGCGACTTGCATGTAATTTTTCCTTCTTTATTTCAGCTTCAGATTAAACAAATATAACATAAAAGTTGTTGACTTTGTTACCAATTTTATTTGTTGTACGTTATATTCCTACTTTGATTTCAGCATATGAATTCGTGAAATTCACTTCTTGCTTTAGAACAAACTTATGTTTATAATACTTGTTATTGAGTAATCAAAGAGAAGGATGGAAGAGGGAAAATTTTACTAGTTCCTAGAATGTGAATGTATGATTCCCTTCACTGTGCTCAGGGCATCACCCTTTTCATGAGAAATGGTTTGCTCCACCATTTTATATTCATTAATAGATCTGCAAAGCACAGGATAAATAGAGGAAGAATAAATTTCATACCATTCATGGTAATTTGACTAGTCAACTTTGATATGTGTATCACTTTGCTTGTCCAGCTATTTTTATTTTGAAGATCGTTTGTCCTTGATAAGTTACTCGGTGCATGAAAGCCACATTAATAGTAGGGGTGGGCACGGGCCAATGCGGTTTGGGCTCAGGGTCAGGCCAAAACCGGATCAAGGTTTCGAGAATTTTTTCCCAAAATCCGGAACCCGCCCTTCGGTCCGGTCCTGGTTCCTCCCATACTTTTTTTTTTAAACAATAAAATTTTGGAAAAGTGTTAGAAGTTATCGAAAAACCTTGAAAACTTGCTGGAAAGTGTTAGAATTTAGAAAGATCAAGAGAAAATCCTCAATCATTGCCAAAATCTAGCGAGTACTTCATCAGTACAAATGAACAGTTACACCTTCTGTAATTCTCGTCCAAACAGACCAAAAAAATATTTTAGATTACACATACACTTACAGTGAGGCAAGCTGAAGACAGAGGCGAGGTGACTGGCGTGGCGAGGACGAGGCGAGGGATCGCCAGACTGGCCGACTGGAGCAGGGAGCACGATTGCTGAAGACGGAGCAGGGAGGTAGCACGACCACGGGACTCGGTATTTTGGAAAAAACCAAAGCCCTAATTAGTTTTTGTTTTAAATCTCGGTCCGGTCCCGATTCTTCAAGATTTTGAGATGTGGACCGAGGACCGGACTGAAAATTTATTGGGAGGCCGAAACTGGATTGAGAACCGGTGGGAGATTAATTTGGAGGACCAAAACCGGCGGTCAGGGCCAGTTTTCGAGATTCGGTCCGGTCCTGCTCACCCCTAATTAATAGACTCCCTAAGATGCAAATTTATTGAAATGTGAGTTCAAATTTTAGCCGCATTGTATAAGTGAAGGGACTAATGAGATGTTGATGTGTAATTGTAGCTGCTTAAAAGAATCTCGTTGTTATATGAAAATCGGTAAGTAATTTAATGATTTATCTCTTACTGATGTTTACAGGTTGTCAGTCCTCTGGCTTGTGCTCAGAGGGGTTGGATTAGTGTTGATATTGATAAAATTGAATGTGAATCATGTGGTGCCTACCTGAGTTTTGCATTGCTTCCATCATGGACACCTGCAAAAGGTTATAAATTTTGAGATTTTTCTTTCCACTTCACAGCCAGCCAAATTTGTCGTTTCTTAGCTTTGTTTTGTGTGTAGGAGAAGTACAACTGTTTCACTTACATATTTTGTATCTGGATATCTGAGTGGCATGTTGTAGGTGAATTTGAAAAGAAAACAGTACTGAAGAGACATTGATGCGTGGAATGTCATTAAGATCAAAAGAGTTGGAGCATTTTTGTAAAGACAACAGTGAAATTCTATATAAATTGATCATTAATGATCTTTTTCTATTTTATTTTGTTCATAGAAATAAAAAAATAGTTTGCTTTTATGATTTTAATTTGATTTGTTATGGCTAAAATTGTTGCCCTTCCTTTTTTGATTGATAAAGTTCAAAATGCTGGCGAAGTGTTTGCCAAGAAGCTAGACTCTGGGCACACAGTTTCTTGTTCTTGGAAGGGAAACAGCTGCCCGGAAAGTTTAGTGCAGTTTCTTCCAACTCCTCATTCTGCACTAGTTGGAGGGTACAAGGATAGATGTGACGCACTCCTGCAATTTCCGTTTCTACCAACTATAGCTGCATCTGCGATTGAGCAAATACGTTCTTCTCGGAGTCCTCTGATTGATCGCTTTCTGGCTCAGTCTCAAATGCTTACTATGGGGGAGGTTGACCTTAAACCAGAAAGTATTCTGGAAGCTGAAGGCATTCAAGATGGCTCATTTTATTTATATTCTAAAGTATGCACTTTTACTTTTCAATCTAATGGCAAACTATTTCATTTCAATCCTTCGACTGATGCTTATCATTTCCAATAATTTCATCTTTTGCGTAGGCACAAAAGCTGATAAGCCTTTGTGGATGGGAGCCAAGATGGCTTTGGAATGTCCAAGACTGCGAAGAACACTCTGCACAATCAGCTAGAAATGGGTGTTCTTTTGGCCCTGCCAAGGCTCAGTTCTATATTTCCCAGGTTGCTGCACCAAACAAGAAATCTTTCTCAGCTTCAACAAAGAAGGACACAGGAAAGGGTAAACTAGTAGTTAATGAATCTAGATCTGAATTCAGGTCACCTTTGCTAGATTGTAGTGTTTGTGGTGCTACAGTTAGAATAACAGATTTTTTAACTGTTTACCGACCTACACGTTTTACTCCCACTAACATTGATATCCCCATCACAACTAAGAAAATGGGACTTACGCGAGGAGTAAGTGCAGCCAGTGGAATTAGTGGTTGGGTTGCAAATGACGATGTGGATAAAGATCGAGATGAAGTAGCTACAACAGATGAATGGAGAGTGGTGCAAAATGAAGATGTTGATTTGAATCTTACTATGGCTGGGGGTTTATCATTTTCTCAGTTGGGTAGGACTGCTACCTCGAATAATGTTCAGGACCGAGATATGGGTATAGATCTCATGATTGGGCAACCTTCAGGCAGCGAGGTTGGTGATCGTGCAGCTTCATATGAATCACGAGGTCCTAGCTCTCGTAAGCGGAGTTTGGAAAAAGGTGGGAGTTCTGATAATAGGGCACAATTGATGATGAATCAAGCTGATAGCGTGGAGGGAACAGTCATTGATCGTGATGGTGATGAAGTCACAGAAAGTGGACAGTGCACAGCTGGACCTTCAAAACGTGCTCGTGACGCAGAAGTTTTTGATACATATTGTTCGTCTTATCATAGAGATTCAGCTGGTGCTGGTCCTAGCAATTCAATAGGTTTAGACCTTTACACGGATGGCAATAGATTTCCTTCATTTCAGCTGGGAAATGACCATCTTCTTGGAATTCATTCTGCCAGGGATTCCACTCGGGCATCATCAGTTATTGCCATGGACACAGTCTGCCATAGTGCAGATGATGACTCTATGGAAAGTGTTGAAAACTATCCGGGAGATGTTGATGATATTCATTTTCCCTCTTCCAGTACTTACGGGAACCTAGATATTAATGATGCATCAGAACTGAATAATAGTAACCAAGCTCAACAAAGCATTTGTTTTCAACCAGCTACTGAAGTAATTCCAGGCGACATGGGTGTCAGTAGTACAAATGACGGAGAAGAAATTTTCAATGCAGAAACTATCACTGCTCAGGCCAGAGATGGGTTCAGTTTTGGAATTAGTGGAGGAAGTGTTGGTATGTGTGCTAGTCACGAGGCTGAAATCCGTGGGGCTGATTTATCTGTTCATAGAGCAGATAGCGTAGTTGGCGATGTTGAACACAGGGTAGATGATGGAGAAAATCAAGGACAAACTGGTGAATCTACTCCAGATCCTGGACTGATGGGTGAGATTGTTCCAGTCAATATTCATAGGGAGGAACGGCTGGGATATAGTCAAGAGATGTTATCTCGCTCCATTGAAAGAGCTGATAGTGGGTCGAAAATTGATGGTTCTGCAAAAGCTGACTCCGTTGGAAGTGGGGAGAAGATAAGTCAAAGCTACAAACTATTTTTTCAAAACAGTGGGCACAATATTGATTTGTATTCCCAGAAAACAACTAAAAAAGAGAATCCAAATACTGGTAAATTCCCTTGATCTAACTTTACTTAGGTCGTTGTTTTGGGTTATATTCAACTGATTAAACATTTTTTCAAATTTTTTAAAACACGAATGCCCTGCCTTTTTAGGACCTCCTAGAGAAGAAAGTAATTACGAAGAAGCAGCAGAATTCGATCCAATTGTCCATCACAACCCTTTCTGCCCGTGGGTGAATGGAAATGTTGCTGCTGCTGGCTGCATAGAGTCTGGGACCATCTCCAGTGTGGATGGTGTTGCTCTCAGTGGATGGCAGCTAACATTGGATGCTTTACAACAGGGGCATATTGCAGTTCAAACATTACAATCGGAATCTGCCGCATCAATGTACAAGGTATACCTCTAGTTGTTCTGGATGATTTTAGGATATTGTTTCGGATTATCTTTAGGCTTCTCCCTTTAGGATGATGTTTATCCTAGAGTGTTTGATTTGTTTGTATATATTCATTCTATATTTTCTTTTATTGCAAAAGCGCGTTTTGAGTAGTTTGGTAGTTTAACTTGTGTTGTTAAATTGTAAATAGTGGTATAGCTACAATAAAAGTTAACTATGGTTTTAATTTGAGTAAACATAAACATATTACATGAATAATTCATTAAGGTTTGTTCCATCTAGGCCCAGAAATGCTGTAATATTGACTTTCTCAAAAACCCCTTCTATTGTCACTTTGGAGTTAGTAAATTGTTATTCTGTGTTTCTTTGAAATTCCTTTTACAAGGGTTTATTGAATGTAATTTCTGACGTTGTTTTCTCCGTAAAGTTTAGAACTGGCTGCCGTCTGCTGCTTACAGTTATTATCACGCGATGTAGATGTGTTTTTTAATTATTCAAGAGGTATTTCATTTGTTCAACAAGTAATGCTAGGCTGAGACCTTTTGTTGTATGGTGCCCTGGGTTTTAGTCTTAGTGATTATACATACTCTGATACTACGAATTGGCAAACAGTGGTGCGAATCAAATTGCATAGTCAGTTTCGCATTATTCTTTTTTCACCATCTCCATCTTTACTACAAAGATTTATACCATGGTCTAAGTTCTCACAGATGTTTCCTCTCTCTCTCCGGGTCTCTTTGTCAATGGACTTGAATTTTCTTTTTCAGGATGATCACCATGCTCATGGTAAGAAACAGCTTCGACGACACTCGATGAGCAAAAGCCATGGCCAACAATGAAAGTCAATCTGAAAAATGAAGGTATTCGTTCTCAGATTCAAATTTTCCAGAAGTAGTTCAGGTTGTCTTCACTTGCAAAGTAGATGCTGAAATGTTTAAAAGGTCAGGAATTTTTGTCTCTAAGAAGACCCACTATGATTAGTTAAAACTTTTTATTTTGGAGTGAAGAAATAAAAGTAGTGTGCTTTTGAACCGGTAGACGGAACCTTTTCTTGATGTGAATTTTCCTATCCACAACCAAGAATCTTGTTTCTGTCATGGAATTATTTATGACAAATGATTATATCTCTATGTTTATCTTTCTTCTAGATTTTAATTTTTTCTATTAAATGAAGTTATTCCCTTGCATCACAATCTCAGTGGTAAATAGGATCTGACTTTGATTCCTATCAATAAACTAATAAGTTTATGTTGTGTGCATGTTAATGTGGGCATAGGTTTGTATGAACAATTGGGAAAAGTAACAAAAATTAAAAGTCTTTTTTCCCTCTTTCGGCAACCAAAATTGGACTTCAGCACTCTTCATCTTAAGGAGAGTTTCAAATGTTGTTGCTTGGTAAAGACCTCTTACTCTGTGTGTTTTGTTCTCCTTGTTTGTCATTGTTATTATTATTTTTTCCAATAACGAAGTTTATTTTGATGCACAAATTGGGGAAATGAACTATTTATAAATATAAAATTAAGTTAAAATTATAGTTTTCTAACTTTTCTTGAACTATTAGAGCTATGACAGTCTTAAAAATTTAAATGCATACATATTATTTTTAGACTGATTTTCCACTTAAATTCACAAAGGATAGCACGTTATCTTTTTGATAAATTTTTCTTAGTGAACATATTAATGTGCTAATAGTCAATAGAGAATGTGAATTATATGTAGCGTATTATCTGTTTGTTGATGGTGGTGTTATGATGTATAGTATGGACTATGAATCTTAAAAACAAAAAAGCATTCATGTTACAATGAGTTTTGACTTGTGTATCTGATGAAGGTTATAAATGATCTCATTCTTGCCAAATTTATTGAATTATGTTTGTGGATGATTGTTGAAGAGGAAATCTGGTTTATTATGGCATTGTTTTGTTAAATGGATAGAATCATATGGATACCATTTATTACCAAATGACACTATGGGACGATTAGTGATTGGCCAAATCTCAGATACGTTTGCAATTTCATTGGGAATATTGCCGGAATGTTATTTCTGTCTCGAAATTCAAATACATCGTACAATGCCGTATTGATGACAAAGGTTGATTAAGTTGCTTCACGAATATGGAATGAATGTAATTTATGTTTAATCATTATAGGGCAGAACAATTGTGATTTATGCACTTTTTATTCAAAGATTATCAATTATATATGATATAATTAAGGGGTTCATTAGAAATATTGTCCAGTCATGACTTGGGAAAATTCGTATTATGATTACATCTTGTGTGTATGTGTGAATTGGGAAGAAAGAAAGAATTAGAATTGTCACTTGTCATGAGGAGCATACATGTCATGCATTCATTCGTCGAGAGAGACGTACATCTTTACGCCTGTCTCTCTCGAATCTAACTGCATCATTATAGCTCTTTCATTCGAGTTCTTTGTGGCCAACGAAGTATTTCTATGGTGAGTATTGAGAAACTTACAGATAACTCGTACTATGATCTATATTCTAGATACTCACTCGTGTAACTCTCTTAAATATTTCTGTGTAACTCTCTTAAATATTTCTATGGTGAGTATTGAGAAACTTATAGATAAGTCGTACCATGATCTATATTCTCTATACTCACTCGTGTAACTCTATACGTACTGTAATTATATGCATCTCTATGTCCAACACAAATGTCTTTTGTCTAGATTATACTCTATTCATTGTAGAATTGCTCAAATAAGTAGTATTTTACTTCGTTATTGAAAGATTACGATTAGTTATGCTGTGTCACACATGGTGTTACGTGTGACACCGATAATGAATGCAATGATGAACAATATAAATATGCAGAAATAAATTAGACATGAGATTGTTAACGCAGTTCGACAACTAGCCTACGTCTGTGGGGCCACGCCCAGATATAAAAATATTTCTTTGAGTTGACAAAGTTACAAGACAATCGGATTTATACAAATAAAGACTCCCTCTTATCTTTGTCACCGCCCCTAGCTAACTTCCCAAATGAAACTGTTTTTGCGAGCTCCCATCAACTTAAGATCGACCTCTCTCAAGATCTAGAAAACAACAAGATCCACTTGTTGTTGATTCCTCTCGGAATTCGTGTTATGACAAGATCCCCTCGCCCACGATCAAGAACGACAAGCTCCCTTGTCTAAAAACAGAATTCCTCCCAAGTTCGGATACAGTCTCCTCCCAAGACTGAGCTTCAATGAAGAACAAAAAAGATTGCCTCCTCTGACACCTCTTGGAACACTAAGTCATTGTCTTCAGACGCAATACTCAACACATTCAATAAATCGATGAAATCCACAACATAAGAAGAGTATGTAAAACAATCACAAACCCATACGCAGAAAAGTAGGGAGTGAAAGAAAAGCGACGGCTTGGAAAACGAAGAAACCTTCTCTAGCGAAAATCAAAACTCCATCGTCTGAAGAACAATCACCGACGATTCACAGTAAGCGTGAATGAATGGATTAACAATTGTTGGACACACGCAATCGTCGGTGTAGAATAAAATCGCCTCAAAGAATAAAGACTTTTAGCTCTCAAGAATAATGGCTTCAGCAACCTTCTTCAAAAAAACGAAGACTTAAATATAATAGGTAACAATCATATCTTCAATTTAATTCAGTTACCAAAACAGAATTAACACCGCAAGAATTAAGGAAAACAAATCTTAACAAATTCGGTTGAGTGACACACCGTGTGACACTTTAGGAAAGTATCTTCAACAACTTGGATATTCGTCGAAAAAATTAGGAAAGCATCCCATTATTCATGTGATCTCAAAGCCTAACAGATTTCACCAAATCGTCTTACCAAAACAAAGTTTTCCAAAAAGCAAGTGCCTTTAGCTTTTTCAATAACTTTCCTAATATTCTTGTTTCCTTATTTTTCTCTTCAACAGAATCTTCATGATTGTACTATGTATCCATCTAATAATCTGAATATAATATTTTTTTATCACTAAAAAATAAATTATCAATTTAGAAAAAAAATCAATGTCAACACATATGCAAAATCTTTGCATTTACAGTTATTAATATAACTTATATATTATTTTAAGAGTAATTATTACGGCCATGCATGAATGGCAAGTTGGGTCAAGACTAGGTCGATAAAATTAAACTTAATTTTATTTAAATTAGTTATTCCTAATAACAATAATAATAAAGACCCATTATTATTTGGATTAATGAAAAAGAGCACTGGTGAAAAGTGCTATTTTTCAGTTTATATTTGCTGATTTATTACTTATAGCCGGCTGGCTGGAGATGGTGTTCTTCTTTTGGCATGGCTGACTGAGAAGAAGGCGAATCCTTCAAGTAGCCCAAAAACCCATGGCGGTTGTGGCCCAAATGAAACGCCGTAGAAAGCCCTAATCCTCCTCCTCCGCCGTAGTCCGCCGTTCTCTTGACGCCCTCCATTTCTCGGTAATGGTGGAGGTAGAGAGTGAGAGGCTCGATGTAATCGTCGAAACCCAGCTTGCTCATTGCCCAGAGCACGTCCTCGGCGGTGATGGTCTTCCGCTGCTCCCTCTGGCAGCGCTCGTTGGCTTCGCCGGTGACGAAGCTGATGTACTCGGAGACGCATTCTTGAATCGTTTCTTTCGCGTCGTCGGAGATTTTTGCATGGGGAGGGAGGATTTTGCGCATTATTCGTATCACGTTTGCGATCGGCATGTACCGGTCTTGCTCTCGGACTGTGCATTCGCTCTCTTGTTCTGTCGGCGTTGTCACCGGAGAGGGTTGGTGGTCCTGGTTTATCTCCGAAAGCTTCACGTTGAGCTCTGAGAGCTTCAAACCTATCAATCATTGAGCAAATTTTTAAAATATAAAAATCACAATTTTTTATTTTTTAGAAACCAAATTTAATGTCGTAAATTTTAATCAAGTAGTAATTAAAAAATAGAAGTAACTAAATTTATTTCTTAACATTTAAACTTAATTAACTTTATCTTAGATCTAACAATGAAGAAGAAATCATAAACTAACATATAATATTTTATTTTACAAATAACCAAGAACCAACTAAAACACAAAGTTTTGGAAGATAACCCATTGTCGAACACCCGCTCAGCCACTCCATCCCGTCGACAACCACGACACGAGCACAATGCACTTGCATGCATGCCGATCCGACGCCAGATCCGAGTGCATGCAGGTGCGTGGTAGTATCGTCACCACTATCGAGATTAGAGGATGTTCCCACCTCAACAAATTGTTTGATCAGATAGAAACAGCAATGTGATAGGGAGTTGCATGGATGTAAGGCTTGCCACTTGGATTCCTATTGCATGCATGGAAGCAGCTAATGGACTTTGACTTCCATAACAGTTGAGTTGCGAATAGATGGATACTCTCCCAGCTCTTCATTGTCCCACTAAAAGAGAGAGAGAGAGAGAGAGAGAGAGAGAGAGAGAGAGAGAGAGAGAGAGAGAGAGGTTGATGGTTTACTAGTAAATGGAGTCTTGATCAGGGAAAGTTGGTAATACCACAAATCCTAACATTTTAATAATATGTTTTAAGCTACAAACCTTAAAATTAAACCCATCTCAATGAATTTGCATGCACTAGAAAAAGAGTTCCGCTGAGAAAATCTTAAATTTACTTCATTTACTTACCAGAACCTGAGTTGGGGATTTTGTTGTAGCCATGGAAGCCTCCATTTTCCATCTCTCTCTCTCTCTCTAGAAAACAGAAAGTAGAAAATGTGGGAGGTGTAAAGAAGAAAACTCAGGTTTAGACTTAAGTAGGTGGCGGGGTGATGTGAACGAGGCAAACTCTCTCTCTCTCTCTCTCTCTCTCTCTTCATGCACTGAAGCTTATGAACACAAACACGTCGGTGGCATACCTGTCCAAGTCCTATTTATCCAACTGCATATAATAATCTCAACAAATTTCGATGAATACAAATATTTGGGTAATAAATCCACGTTCTTAAAACACACACATACACCTCACTTACCAAATCAAACATTCTCGTTTTCCCCCCTTCTATTTCCTGTCATTAACTCATCAACTCCTCTGCGTGGAGATGCCATGAGGCATTACAACGTACACAACTTTCTCCATACACGTCATCGTCATCGTCATCGTCTCTGTTGCACTTTTCACTTCTTCAAGTGGCCACGTTCCAGAACCTACTTCAATTTGAGTACCGGAATGATTCGAGTTGTTTCAGAACACATCTTGGGAAATGAAGGCAGCCCAGGCGTCCTAGAAAGCAAAAAGATCATAAAAAATGTCAAGATTGAATGAACCGGAGTGAGACTATTATTTAGACACACTTTCGAGTTACAGCGTGACGTGTCGGGTTTTCATTTGTTCAACATCGATCAATTATTTTGGATTTGACACTATGTCGTGCGTAATGCGTCATAACGTTGTGCGTATCGAAATCTTATTTAGCATTACTCATATTCTAAGATTTTTGAGTACCTGAAGAATGGAGAAAGCCTTTTCTGCTACATATTTTTGTGGTTCAGTTGCTCCTCTTTGCTGCAGCTTGTCTGGATGGAGACACAATCTTGCTTTCTGATAAGCCTTCTTCACTTGCGAAGTTCCTATTAGACTTGTTATAGAGATTGCATGCCAGCCACTGTTGGGCCAGAGAATCTGCGTAAATTTTATCACATTCAAATTACATTATTAAAAGTAACTTTTCCTTCTTGAAACAGGAGATACAAACAAAAGTAAAAAATAAAATATTTGCTAAACGGATATGTAAATGTGTTTTCAGAAACTGTCGTCAGAGAACAATTCTGAAAAAAAAGACTATGTTTTCCAAACATAATAACACGCATTTTCATTTGCTTTTGTTTATAAAAATAGAAAATTTATGAAAAGATTGTCCATAAAACTATTTTTAGCTTCTGAAAAAACTATCAGTTTGAGTCCCTTTGCTTTCATCTTTTAAGTTCTTGCAACCCTCAACCACCACAAGAAAATGAGAGAGATAGAGGTATGAACATAAAGTGGCTCACTTGATGCAGGGTAGAAAGGAGCAAACTGATGTTGGTTTCTCTGCCACCTGACCACAGCTTTATATCTTCATCCACTCTCTCCATTATTTTCTGTAATTTAAGTATAATAAACTTGTTCCTTAGACAAAAGACAGTACAGTAAACAAGCAATTTGGACAAAAAAATAATAAAATATCAGAAAGGAATCAGTCAATCAACAGTTATAGATTTGGATTCAGAAAACTATTTATTATGCATGTTTATGCTCATCATAGAGAATAAATAGAGCATATCTGAACTGCAGAATCCTGAAAACAAATAAAGAAGTTGTTGAGCACATCCTTACATCATTTTCCAACTCTTGTTTTCTTTCTTCGCAAGTCCTGCTTCTTTGTTTCTCTTCCTGGAAAAGAAAGTAGAATGAAAGAAGCTCTCAAATTCTGATATAAACATTAAGGGCTTGGCTTGCTTGGGTAGCGTTGAAATCAAAAATAGTTTGAAACAACACATTCAAAAGAGTTTCCAGAAACAACGTTTGAAGAATTATAATCGAAGACAGCATTAATGTATTCTTGGTAAAGTAAAAAAAGTGTTTTCAGAAAGCGTTATTTGTTTTAGAATAATAAAGTGAACCAAAACATCTTATTCATATAACTATTTTTTACCTGTGAAACTTGACTAACTCCACTTTCATTCAATTGCTGTTCAGCAAGTTCACTAGAATTAGAACTTCCTGCATTAAAAAAAAAACACAAAAAAAAAAAAGAAACCATTACAAAGTGCAAAATTTAGGATACAATTTTTTTCAAAATAATCAAAATATATGTAGGTATTTTCTCAAAAAATGGATTGAAATACCTTCCACTTCAACACACTGCTCGTTATCTCTTAACTCGGGGCTCAAATTTGTCTCACACGTCTTTCTTTGAAACATCTCCTTCGCCCAAGCAATCGCCTCGTCAACTGCCCCACGTTCTAGAGTTTCCACTCTATAATCCGAGTTAATCTCGATAACATAAGAGCTCATAACCTCATCTTCATCTTCATCTTCATCTTCATCTTCTTCTGACATTACATTACCTTGCATAGCAGCCTTATCTTCAGGGACTTGACATAGGGAAGAGGCAGCAGGTGATATAGCAGAGTTAACCTCTACATCATCTCCAGATACTTTATTACTTTGATATGAATTTGGACGTTCTAGACTAATTGTTTCTGGAGACGAAAAGTGTCGAGTAAATCCACAGTTCGGGCTTATAAAGCTTTCCGTGAAATCATATCCCGGAAATTGATTTTCATTATAAGCAGAACGATTGCATGGAAAAGCTGGTCTGTCTTGTTTCCTTTGGGGTTCTCCATGCATCATTTGAGGGGAGTTCCATCCACATGGAACAACGTTCGTTGGTCTGTTGCAACATAAAGTATTAGATTCACTATCATCATTAAATTCTGTGGAGGAAAATTGACCTTACAAACTGATGATTTTGAACAGACAACAAGTTAGACAGACCAAATTTGCAGAGTCAACCATAAAACTGACTGCTAATTTTATCAAAAACACTCATGTAAGAGCTCTTTTTGAGCGTATGATTTTCCCATTGGGAAGCGGTTCTTTATCAGAAACGTAAAAGAAATCTAAGTCAAATACTGTTTTGTGTGCGAACTAAATTGAATTCACAGAGATCCAAGTCAAAGAATTCTTAGTATCATAAAGTCCGAAATACCCCTACCAACCCGCCAAATAAACAATTAACGTAGCGAAAATAATATGAAAGCATAAGGGTATAATTGTCAAATCAATATTACGCGAAACAGTTAGAATGTCTGAGCTTTGTACTCAGTACTGTGTAGTGTGTACCTAAGCTTTGAAGCGCAGGCAGAGAAGGCGACGTCATCTCCGATCGTCGACCGCATAGGGCTGGGATCCGATCCCAAAATAGATGAAGAATTCGACTTCGATCTTGAGTTCTGGCCCGATTGTTCTCTCGACCGGCTCTCATAGTCCGATCCAAATACATCGCTGTAAAACGCAGCCTCCTTCGCAGGAATCCGAAACGACGGCAAGCTCCTTCCGCCGTTAGTCACGTGAGAAACGAATTCCGGAGGCTGGAAGACCTCATCGTAGCAGAAATCCGACTGTTTAAGTTCAAATCTACTGGAGAATCGCCGCGATAGAACGCTCCTAGGCGGGCCGCCAAAAACGTCGGAGAAGTCGTCCGCATGTAAGGTTTCTGCTCCAGCAAAAACAAAGCTGGAGTGATCGGTGGATTGCGGGGGTGAGACGCGGGGCATTCCCATCCGCATTCGCCAGGATTCATTCATTCGAAAAGATAAGGTTCGCCGGAAATGAGCAGTGGACTATGTTCGCCGATACAGTGGAAGGAAGCATGGACATGGCTTTATATAAACACTACACTTTTGAAAAAGCAGCTTGAGAAAGACTCTTTTCCTTCCAAATTTAAATTAATATATATTAATTTTTCAAGAAATAAAACTCAATAAGTGAGTGCAATTTCCATCTATCTATTATTGAGTTGTTACAACTAAAAATACATTTCAAACTAAAATAAGTTAAAATTTACTCTCTAATTCATGAATGTCCTCCATATAAAGATAAGGGAGGTCCAAGTGTGAGAGTCTAGTCCATACCAGTGAGAGTGTACAATTTCACGTCGCTTGGCAAAGTAAAAAATACATGATTCATAAATATAAACTTAAACCCAAAGCATACAATACTGTATTAGGAATATTGATAGATGTTACATCTACACTCTAAATTAACTTTTTTATGTGTATTTAAGTGTCACTCAATAATTAGTGTATTAATTAAAATAAATAATTAATTGTACTAATTTATGATCGTCACATTACAATGTAAAATTATAGAGTAGAATTAGAGAATAAACCTGATATTACTCTATAAACTAAGGCGAAAGATTTATTTTATACAATTTATTTATTTTAAAGTAAGGCGAAAATTATGAGAAATTATTAAAATAGCTCTACACCGGAGCCACTAGTTCCACCACGACATCCCGCCCATCACACGCTTGCTTGCTTGCCATATATTTGTTTTTTCTTTGTTTTTTTTAAATTACATTATAATTATAATGACACAAAATTATAATTTATAAATTTACATTTTATTAAAAATCAAATAATATCATATTTCTCCTTACCATTTGTGAATTATGTTCCACGATGTCTAAAACATATATTTTGGTCACAACAAGAACAATTACGATAAATTATAAATAATAAAAATCGAACATGCAATATGTTACCTTGTAAGATTATATCATAAAATTATATTGTTCGTATGGTGTTGAAAATCAATTGGAACTTCCAAAACAAAAGCTCTAATACCAATTGTTGAGAATCGAACGCGGATAGTCAAAAAAAGAAAAACAAATACGAAAAACAGTAACAACGAGATTTACGTGGAATACCCTTTAGAAAAAAAACCATGAACAGAAAAGAAAATCAAGATATATTTGAGTTTTGGTGACTCAGCATCAATGTATAGAGAAAATATAAAACTCTAATGTTGATATATGGGTTTTACGTAGGTCAACTAGAATTCAGTTCACGCTAAACTCTAACGTGTAACATTTATTAGTCACTTATAGAACGATAAACATACGATCGCAGAAGTAACTAACTTCGACTTTTCTCGACTACATGATCACGATAATATGAAAACTACGCGTTGGCCAAATCATTGAAGCGAAGCCGAGTTGGGCAGAAAAGAAACCAAGGAACCAGCTAGAACTTAGAACAGAAGCAGATGAATCTAACGTGAACTGTTGGGAAACATGATTAGAGGCTGAGAACTAGGGTGTTTGTTTCCCGAGAAAATGAGAAAGAAAACAAGAAAGAAAGTGAGAAGGAGAATATTGACAACAAAGAACAAAAGACAGACAACATTAAAGGCAGTTAATGGCCAAAGACATGAAGACATTCTATACAATACACAGTGTTCTTGTACTCTCTTTTCTTCATTTTTACGTCGGCACGTTTAGTCAAATCCTTCTATCATTTTCGTATGCGCGCATTGTCGCGTTATTCTTGATTATTTTTTTTTTTAGTTCAACCTCATTTCTTATCATAAAAATTGTTCGATGTGATAATTCGGCGAGAGAAAATTAAACAATAATGTATCTGAAAAAAAAACTCGCAATAAACGACAATTAACGAAAATAAGATAAAATTTATGGAAACTACTTCATTTCAAGGTTCTTGTAATAAATTTTTTAATGACATTGTTTTTGGATTAATTAATGGATTTTTAAGTTTCTTTTTTTGGCCTCGAACAGGTCGTAACACAATAACTGTAACGTTTGCTAGTCCTCCAAGTACAATATTGTCTGCTTTGGAACAAAGCCCATACAGATTTGTTCTTAGGGTCAACCTCAAAACGTGTTGTACTAGGTAGGGAGGAGAACTCTACTTATAAACCATGCATTTTTCACTATCTCAAGCAATGTGAGATTGTTCACCCCACTGGTACAAGCTGAGCATCACTGGACCCTCCTTACCTTCACATGACGGGTTGTCTCATTAACATTGTGAGGTCTTGGTACAACTAGCACATGTTTTGCGTTCAAATTTGTACGGTTTAATTTCCGAGTTTACATCAAATGATAGTTTGAGCGGGGAATTTTACTTAAGTCAATGTATTTTATGCAATTTGACAGAGAAAAATTTTAAAATAATGTTTAATAATTATAAGGTTGCGTAATAGAATAAATGTTCATGGTTTCGTTATTATTTATTTCTAAATATGTTTGGAAACAAAGAAAAACGGATATAAACGATTTGAATTATTGTCTCCAAATTAGGAATATGAATAAAAATAGAAAATAAAAAATAAAAATAGATGGAATAGTGGATCCCTAAATGTAGATAGTTGAAGTGGGCAGGTGAGAAGAAAAGGAAAGGTGATACCTTCTTAGGAGACAATGAATTCATTGAAATTTCATATCATTCTCCCCTACTTTTCCACTTAATTTTTTGCATTGTTAACTTAATTCATCACAAATTTGTGACAAAATTTTCAAATTTCGAGGATACAAAAGTATGTTTTCACACGCACTGTAGACCAAGAAAGCCGAGTTCAGAAGTTATCTGCGACGGTCGCCCTAGATTATTTTCTTAACAAATTAAATTTTAATATTATATTCTGCAAACAGATCCATGTCGTAAAACAATAATAAATTTACTACGTGAGCTACTGTGCGAGGTCTTCGTCTTCCCCCCTTTTTTAAAATCATAAACCTCAAACATTAATGTAAAATAAATTGAAGAATTTAGATCCCGATATTTTAAGCATAATTTAGATAACCGATGATATTATTATTATTTTTAATATTTTTTCTACTTTCAAATTAAATATCATAGGAGGATACTATTCTTTGTAAAATTATGAATAATGAAGATGCTTGTTGTGACAGCCCCCAACCCGATCGGGGCCGAGGAGCCATCACCCCGGACATTTAACAGAAAACAAGACATATATATATTTTTTTTTGATAAACAAAGCAGACCGAGCTTTTAAGAGCAAACCCTTAAAAGCATAACAGAGAGAGGGAACGTTCTCTGGAATTAAAAGCGAAATGGGAAATGGATTAAAATCAGACTACAGGACGAATGACAGAAGGGGAAAGCAGGAAAATTGGAACACTTAAGGATTTGGACGTAAACCTTCTTTGGACGAGTGTAGGGAGACATGGAGAATTGCAAACGGGGAGACAGAAATGGACGACTTGACATGCATTGGGAAATCTAATAATATGGAAAACAAAACTGGAAGTCATGCCGGAAGAAAGGCTACAGTGAATGTCAGGGTCGGGTGATGTAAGGCAAAAGAAGTAAATAAACTAGGTGGTGGATACAGGCAGAAATGCACTGTTCACCGGTGGATGTGAACTACAGACAGAAATGAGTTCACTGGTGGATGTGAACAAACTAGGCGGGCGATATAGACTGGTGGAAGATGTAAAACAGATGACGTCATCGGGCGGGAGCTGTGGACAATCGCACAGAAGATAAAATCTGTGGATGTTTGAAATAAAAGACAGGGACAGTGGACAACAGAAGTTCGTGGACGTTTACATTAAAAGACAAAAGCAGTGGACACAGGAGTCCGTGGACATTTGCACTAAAAGACAAAAACAGTGGACACAAGAGTCCGTGGACGTTTACACTAAAAGACAAAAACAGTGGACACAGGAGTCCGTAGACGTTTGCACTAAAAGACAAAAACAGTGGACATAGGAGTCTGTGGACGTTTGCACTAAAAGACAAACTTTGAACTTTTAAAATAACAGGCAGACTCTCGGTGACGTTATCGTGGACGATAATTTTGGACGATGACACTTAGCCAAATAAAAGAACAGAAACCGAAGGCAAAATAGACCATTATTGGACGTGGACGACTATTTTACAGAAGAGAATGACAACTGTTTTACTGAAGGCGTGGACGATTGTTTACAGAACAGAATGGATGACTTACTTCTTTTGACACAGAAAACTTTGAACTTCTAAAACCTGATTCAAACACAGTTTTAAAACACACTTGACAACATGACAGAGACTCAAGAAAACAAACTGCATGGATAGCTCTAAAACTCGAGACAATCCATGCACAACCTGAAAGGAAAGATTCCAAACAGTTCCAAAATATTTCAAAATACATTCAACTGGTTTTAAAACATCAACACCAAAAACCTATACATTATCCAGAATTTTCAAGAACTATACGAAACTTGACATACACTTCCAAATATTTTAAAATCTCAAAAGATTGTACAGAACTGGACATGACTTTAAAGAAAACACATTCTCACAGGAATAACATTTGTCTGACTGCAACAACCACTCCGTGAGCTCATCCCGCCAACTACATCAACTCATCATCCTGAGGCACAATGTCCTCATCTGGAGGATCCATACCTACAATAGGGAGTTCAACTATGAGCCTAGAGCTCAGTAAGAACATACAATGCAAAGTGATGCTCGTGCTATGCATGAACATTTTCAACTACATGAACATTACATTACATTTCACTGGACAAGAAGGTATAAGTGGGAAGAAGAGCTGGCGCAACAGGAGTACATGCCACAACAGGACATAACAGGAGTACGTGACAGGATGCCAGTCCTCATCCACACTTAACCATACATTTCATTATAGGTTTTATCTTACTTAATTTCAAACCGTGTGCAGAAAACATTTTCATGACTTTCAGAGAAAACGTGTATGCATGAACATTAATAGACAGGCAACAGAATAATAAGCAGAATATAAAATAGAACAATTAACCTAAAACATAACCTACGGTTTAACTACCCAACAGAAATCCCGACAACATAAAACTTAGTACCTCCGTATTGTAGGGCCTTAAGGGCCAAACCTATACGTATGAACTTACCTGTTTGCTGCGGAGTTGAGAGTCTTGAACATGTTGCCTCGGTGATGCACGGACCTATGACGTGCACGAAAAGGAAAATCAACAAGCTGCAAATGCTAACTAATAATTTAGTAGAATAAGCAGCAAACTCCATTCAAACTTTTAGAAAACAAACTAACGTGTTTTCATCCAGAAATAGTGAGTTTTCTCAAAATATTGTAACCTTAAATTTCCACAAAACTCACATTTTAACTTATCCAAACTCGTTAACTTTAGCAGATGATTACCTTCACTGGAGAAAACAGGAGAATTGAAGTCTTTTGGAAATGTTGCAGTCGCCTGGAGGAGAGAAAACAGAGAGCAGTGGAAAGAAGCAGATGAAAAATGAGGGTTTCACATAGGAGGGAAGAGAAAAGTGCATGGCTTCTTCAACAAGTTGCCAGGTGTCATTCAACTATTGACCTCCCCCACCAACCTTAATTGGCTCCCTATTTTGCCATTCCATTGGTTTTTAACTAAATTTCTATTTAGTTCGTCGAATCGGTTTTACAATCACTCTCATTCAATTGAACACTTCGATAATTTCATTAAAAATAGTCATTGCATTAATATTGGAGTAATTCCGCTTACATATTCGGGGAATAATTACATAGGCAAAAATGTCGGGTGTTACACTTGTGCACTTGATTGGCAAGTTTGGAGTACAATGGAAGTGAAAGATACACGTTTTTGTCAATAGCCAGTTCGAAACATTTGCCATAGGCGCTAGATTTTCGAAAATACTTTAAGATTACTCAAACCATGACTTGCTGTACTGTAAGCATTTGCCGTATCATCAAATGAATTTCAATAATGGAGATTAAACTAAACAAATCATACCCCGATTGACTGAAGTTAAGTATGTTTTTCAACTCTACGTTCTTAATTATTTATATTATGATAAAAATGAACAAGACTAACTAGGTCTAAAGGGAAATTATAAGCATTTCGTTCAGTCAGTCTTTTTTCAAAAAACAAGTCATTTATGAGTATTATCAGAGGGTTGGTGTAGATTCCTTGGACGCTTGAAGAGAGATAGGATAGCCCGAAAATAAATATCCCTACCAATCCATAATACATTAATGAAATATTTTATTATCTTTAAGTAATAGGTTAAAATGTCAAAATATAATATTCCTCTTCCTCGAGATGCATAGTTTTGTAAATAAGTTAAAATTCTTATTAAGTAGAAACTTTAAACGTAGTTACAACACAAAAACGATCATTTAACGTGTTATAGAATTAGTTGTTGTAATCAAAGTGTTTAACCTAAATAATGTAGAGAGACAAAGAGGCAAGATAATTGAAGACATGTAATAAGGAATGCTTTATTCTCTCTCTAAAAATTGCATTGGCAAAGTACAGACATCAATTCCCTTTTTAGCCGTACCATTAATCTATTTATATTTTATCCATTTGATTGATTTGAATACCTATCCTACCCATTACATGTCATTCCACTTAAAAATGTTTCGCTATTTGAATTGCATGATCATATACTTTTTTTTTTTTTTTTTTTTTTTTTGTGATTGGATAGTTCATATTCAATGCATTTTTTAAAATTTAATACTTTTAAATTTAAACTAGTTTTATCGTCACGATTCAAATTCATAGATGCAACTTATACCCTTTGAATCATACATCGCATATAATAGAATACATTAATAAGATGAGTTGAAACTGCATCATAGAGCATTTACGTGTTTAAAAGTTAATTTTTGTGGTCTCATTGATTCGTGTAATTTCAAAGAAAAATAATTAAAAAAAATCAATTTGTAATTTATATGAAATATTTAAGTTTTGACTTATTTGAATATGTGAAAAGGATAGTATATATAAAAGCTATTAGAATAACATAAATCATGAAAGATTCTCCAAAGAAAATTGGAGGAAAATAAAAGAAATTATTATTATCTATTTCTAAGTTGGTTATTGATTTTCTTTTAATAATTTTATTTAAATTAATTCATTTATATTGTTACCCTTATTTATTGATTTCACCTCTAAAGTAAAAACGCTTAATGCCATCTTCTTCTATTTTAAATGTGGTCAATGACCTCTCGAGTTACTAAAGTTTCAAATACTTGAAATTATTATTTTTTAAAATAGTATAAATACCGTTTATAAATTTAGAATGTACTTTTTTTAATTTAATGAAAAAAATTATTTTTCTTAAGTTATTTAAAAGGCCGTAAAAGATTTAAAATTAATTTATGAAATAGGGTAATTAACCAAAAAAAAATTCTTAAACTAAAGCTTCATTAAAAAGTTTGCCCTTAAACTATGTCTGTTAACAAATTTACTCATCAACTATATTCATTAACAAAACAACATTCGTCGGGCTTTTACTTTTAACGAACAGGATTATACCATCAAATTTTTCGTTAAGGGCGAATTTATTAATGGCATCTTATTTTAAGGTCGAGTTTATTAATGATATTGTAGTATGAGGTTTTTTTTTTTTTTTCTAATTACTCTATTAAGTGATTAAAAATAAGATAAATATCAAAATGGATACTAAAGTATGAGAGTATTTTCAACTGGTACCTTGAACTTGTAATTTAATCAATTGACATCTCGTACTTTAAGGTGTTAACAATGGACACGTTGCGGTTATTGTTTCCGTTAACTTCGTCAATAAACCTTAAAAATGACTGTTTTGTACCTTAATTTATTTTTATTGATTATATTTTTGAAAAAAAGAAATATTTATTAAGATTAATTTTTTTTAAAAATAAATAACACCAGCTAAAAACATTAATAACAAATAAAACACTCATTAATAATTTTTTATAAATATAATCAATAAAAATAATTGAGGGACAAAATAGTCATTTTAAAGAAAACCTATTACCAACTTAAAGTTTGAGGCCTAAATTAATAACATTAAAAGTTTAGGACCATGGTTGAAAATAATTTCATACTTTTAAGGTAAACTAGAAAAGGAGGCAATCTCCACGTGCGGGATCGTACCGAAACTACAATTGGAGAAGGCTTTCGCTCTCTTCCGTCCTTCTACTTCTTCTGCTTCGTATACGGAGTGGGGATTGAGAGATTTTCCGCTACAATGGCGACGCTCAATCCCGTCAACGGAAACGATTTCACCTGCGATGGAAGTGGATCGGCGCTGATCTTCTTAGGAAGTGGCTGTTCGAGCGCTGTGCCGAATGCAAGGTGCCTGATTCAGCCCTCTGATCCTCCTTGCTACGTTTGCTCCCAGGCCCTTTCCGTTCCTCCTGAAGAAAACCCTAACTATAGGTGATTTTTTTTTTTCTATCTGGCGTTAGAAGTTGCTCAGTTTGTCGTGGTGATGGTTTTTGTATCTCGAGGTTCTTCTGGATCTAAATTGTGTGGCATTGTCTCTGAAATTTAGTTCCTTTTATTTGTAGAATGAGGAATTTGAATGCATAAAATAATTTTATTGTCCTCGTTGTAATTCTTGTATTTTAATCATTGACTCATGAACTCACGTCTTTGTAACTTGCGTTATATTTTTTTCCAGGTGCAATACTTCCCTTCTTATTGATTATTGCGTCAGTAATGGTAATCACCATTATATATTGATTGATGTCGGGAAGACATTTAGGGAGCAAGTACTTCGATGGTTTCCTCGTTACAAGATTCCTAGAGTTGACTCTGTGAGGCATCTTTTTGCAGCTTCTTTTTTAATGTTTCTGATTAATTAGTATTTTGGTAGTAACCTCCTATATTTGAAAGCTGATATCCCTGATATCTTAGTAGCATCGTTACATAAAAGTTCAGAAGAATTGAAAGTTCTCACCTTTAACTCCCCATAATTGAAGTTGATATGCAGAAAGCTAAGTAGAATCTTAACGTAAGTTTAGTGCTCAGAAGAATTCGAAGGTCTTACCTTTATTTCCTCGTAAAGTGTTCACATTATTTTTATTAGGAATGACCCAAATTGATCATTGAAATGACTAGCGGCACTTCTTGGAATAAGTGTATAACTTTTTTTAAAAACGTGATCAACATGATCTAAAGTGATGAGTAGCGAGCTACGTTCTCCATCCAGCTTCCAAGGACAATCTAGAATGGAATATAAGATTGAGAAACTGCAAAAATGATCATATTGATACGTTTATCGATATGATTGAGTCAAGTCTTATGGCATGACACTACCTTTTTGGAATAATAAAACTATGTGGTGTGTTAAAACTATGGCGTGTGTTAAATGCAGATTATTTTGACCCATGAACATGCTGATGCAGTTCTTGGTCTTGATGATATACGTGCTGTTCAACCATTCAGTCCAACAAATGATATTGACCCAACACCTGTTTATTTAACTGAACATTCAATGCAGAGGTATTTTTCATATATTTTTTCTTTCCCTTTATCTTATTGTTGGGCACTCTAATTTTCAGGTTAATGGTTAATATTGAAATGGGCATTAATTGAGTATATGCAGAAAGTACTGATAATATTTTCTTTATCGCTGTTTTTTGCCACAATTTCAATCTTAAGGTATGTGAACTAGAAGGCTCGAAAGTAATTGTAATATGATACCATCAGTTGTTTAGAGTGAGTCGACATTTGCAAAAAAATAATCAGTTAGTTATGTAGATCTCCGTATATTTGATATCCTTTGACCACACCATTTTGTTGTCATTTGCCCTGAGTACATGGCTCGCCTAGTAGTTTTATAATACCTTAAGATATTTTCACGCAAGGCATTTCTTGCAAAGGCAAGAATGGTCAGGATTTTTCTTTTTTTTTTTGGGTTTTATTTGTTCCACTTTTTCTTTTATTCGTACGACATTATAAATTCATCATTGATTCAAGAGTTAGCTTGATTTCTTTAATGAGAGTCTTTGTAAAGTGGTTAGATTAGTGTATCATACTTTTTAGCCCACAGGCCACTTGAACCCATCCATGGATGGACAGCATTAGTTAAATTGATCGTTAATTGTATAAAAACATTTGGGCTCTATGCTTCAACGGCATGTAATCCCTTCTCTGGTTGATGTAAAACTATTTTTATTGAATAAAAATATTAATTTATATAGACACTGGGATTTTTTGTTATGTGATTATATTTTATAACTTGATTATTGTTCTTATTTGCATCTTTCATTTAGGGGAAGAAGACTGCTTTTAGCTAGTAACTAGAATTTTGTTGGTTCATGATTTCCTTTGCACGCCTTTGGAGCTATATGATCAAGGAATTTATGTAACTCTTATAGTCTAGGATGCTTTTCTCGTCTTTCCGAAGTCAATTTTTTATGGTTAATTCTTTTGTTTCATGCCATGAAAAGCAGAATATATACTAAAATCGTCATATAGAATCTGTCTAAAAATATTTTGCATAGAATTTTCTTGTGAGCTGCAATCTGATATTAAATGATATTAATTTGAGTCATTTGTGCTTTCATTACAGCATTGCAGACAAATTCCCATACTTGGTTGTGAAAAAACTTAGAGTAGGCCAGGAAGTGAGACGGGTAGCACAGCTAGAGTGGACAACAATTGACGGTCACTGTGAGAAACCATTTGTTGCATCAGGCCTACAATTTATTCCTCTTCCAGTAACTTGCGCCAAATCTATTTTGATTCTTAATTTCCATTACTATTTTGGCCGATTTTGTTACTTGTCATTATATGAATGCAGGTCATGCATGGAGAAGATTATGTCTGTTTGGGGTTTCTCTTTGGTAAAAAGAGAAGGGTAGCATATATCTCCGATGTTTCACGCTTTCCTGCAACCACAGAACATGGTGAGCATGATAATTATTTCTCTTGTTGGAGTAGCATAAATAATTGTAGCATGACAAAATTTTAAATGAAAGACTCAGGTAAATGAATTAATTCTCAGATGGATGTCATTGAACAACTTGAAATAGCGTTGTACTATTAATTTCTTTTCTGATTTTGCATGGATAACAGAGAAGAGATTACACATTTAGAAAACTTGCATTAAATCAATTAATAAACACGTGAAATTTCGTGGAAGTATTATTGCACCATAGTAACTGCTATTTTTGGGATGTCATCCTCAACAAACTTAAAGGATTTACCCACCCGATTCCTCTAATAGAATACTTATTTGCTTTCAAATTCTCAGTTATTATCCCAGCAATATAATCTCCAAAGTATGAAAACAACACCTTAGAAGACGAAACATAACCCTTGGTCAGCATAGTTGACATTTATACTTTTTCAAGAGAGTCCCTCCGTTTCTTTTTTGCACATTCTGATGGTTATTTTTCTGCTTAGATTACATGATCGATGAGTTTCGATTATGAAATGGTTGAGAATGGTAATTTTGACTTTATTAATCTTTTTACGTCAAAGGAAGTGATCTTTACACTGTGATTCTACAGTAATTTCAAAGAGTGGGGCTGGCCAGTTGGATCTTCTTATTTTGGACACATTGTACAAGGTAAGTAAGAAACATAACATTCTGAAACAAATGCATTCAAGCCGCTGCTTAAACTTACTCGTTGACATTGTATTTAAAGATAACCTACTAAGAAATGAGTGTGCCAGCCAACATATTTAGAAAATTATGTAGAGTGACCTGGTGGTATCAATCTCTTTGCAAAAAACCTTGTAAAACGTGAACTTAGATCCAAGATTCCAAATGAAATCATGACAGTGAAACGGAGTTTGAATACTAACCAGAGGCATGGGAATCTGAGAGTTTTTACTTTTAATGATCGATATTTTTCTAACAAATTTGTTTGATCCAAGTGTAACGTTTGAGGGTGGTTGTTACCTTAAGTATATCGGTATCCATGATTTTACTCTTCTTTAGATATTTCCATTTATTAACTTCTAGAGAACAGCCAACTTGTTGAAGTTCTGGAAGCATAAGCTCGTGTGATTCGTTTCCTTTGTGGATTAACACTGTCCGGAACTAATTATTTCATGCTTCTATTTCTCGTTGTTGCAGAAAGGATCCCACAATACTCATTTTTGCTTTCCACAGGTAACATTAGCATTTTTATTATATTAACACAGCAAAAAATGTTCAGTTACATGACACATCCACATTTTCTTATAGACTCTTGAAGCCGTGAAGAGGTTATGTCCAAAACAAGCCCTCTTAATTGGCATGACACATGAATTTGATCATCATAAGGACAATGAGTACCTTCGGGACTGGTCTAAGAGGTATTGTGCGAGCTTATTTCTTGTTTTTAAGGGTGGATTTTCTTTTGAAAAAACTGATAATTAGGCAACAATGTATCAAAATTGGATTCTTTAAAACTATTTTCAGAGAATAATTTTTGAAAACAGAATATTTTCCTGAAACACTAAAATAATATTTTTAAATTTTGTTTCTTAAAAACTGTCTTTAAGAACATCTGCCAAAGAAAAGAAGAAATTACTTGCTGATTGTTAGCTTTAATTTTATTTAGGGAAGGAATTCCTGTGCAGCTTGCTCATGATGGTTTGAGAATTCCTATAGACCTATGATGAAGGTACTCAAAGATTTTTGATAATATTCAACTCATTTTATTCTTTTAGAGAAATACTTACCATTTGAAAACAAAGTCTCCATCTGTTAGGCTTATACACAGTTTAATTATTGTAAAATCCTATTGATGTGTATTCAAGCACAAAACCATGTATAATCATTTATTGAGATCTTGAGTAATTTGTACCGTTTTCTGTTTTATCTATCATCTTGATCTCATTCATTTGTTGATATCATTGATCTACTATTTTTATGATAGAGTTCCAAATGAGTTTACTAGGGAAGATAAAAGATTAAGTTAAATTGCTGTCATTTACTTGTCTTTTTGAATTTCTAGATATTACTTTAATTATGTTTTTTAATACTGTTTAGTTGTTTATTTAAAAGAAAGATTGTAGGATTAAGCGACATCGATAATTTTAGAAAATTATTGTATGAGAGAACTAACAGACCTTACGAACGTCTGTCCTTTTATGTAATTTTGTTTCGTATTTTTTATTTAATTATACGGAGTTCGTATCATTTTAGTTATTTTATAATATAATAAAAATAGTTGAAATAAACTGTAGCTTAGCTGTAATCTTGCACTATCGGCCTTGTGTAGATTATGTTGATTGTATTTTGCCTCTCCAACGTGTCAACCACCGTGATCTTAGACTGATGATAGCTCTTCCATACAAAATTTGCTGGGGTAATCTGTGTCATGCTTACTTTTACCCATCAAATTTTGAGTTGGAAGGCCACTTGTTTCTTACGCAAGTTATTCTAACTATTCAATCCTCTTGGATCGTCAATTTTAATTTTGGGTTTTCAAATTTGGTTGCTTTGAAAAAGTCCCATTGCTTGAAAATGTCAAATAAAATTAATTGTTCTGCTATTTGTAGCGACATATCCAATAATACGTTTAAAAATGACTATGACCCATATCAAACTAACAATAAATATATCTACTCCATCACATGTATGCCTAATCTTAAAATTAAAATTAAAAAAAAAAAAAAAACTAGATAGATGGTTACTTAAAATACTTTCAACCAAAGAAAAAAAGATGTTGCAAAAGTTAGATATCCACAAATATTTGATGTCCTGAAAGTTGCACGTTTCATGTAGAGTACATTCCTGGTAAAAGTATAGAATATTATAACTTAGTTACAATAAGATATATTATGCTACAAACACTTTAAGTACCTTTTTCCTACCTTCAAGTTTTGAACTAGATGGTAAAAGGAAGAGAGAATCATAACTGCTCAGTTGTCGATGGACCCACCGGAAGTTAGTACGCTGCTCACGTTTCTCGAATTTTGTCCGATCACATTCTCGTCGCAACTTCCGACTGAGAGCCTCTGAATCGATTCTGCATTCAAAAGCTTTGCACTGTCTTTTCCCATTTCGAGCACTTCTTGAGGGGACAATATTTTTATACTCCACACGTGATTCAAGAACTCCCTGATGATTAAGACGAACAAAGACGAACAATAATTTGTTATTCGTGATGTAAAATAACTAATCTCAAAACCCAACTCAATAACTTGTCAAGATACGAGAGCAAGGCACATCATAGGTTTCAAATATCAACTAGCAAGAACTGAAGTTAATTTAAGGTGAACTTTTAGAAATAGTTTAATGACTAGCTTCCCATTTTTGAGAAGCTTAAGCTTACTATCCAAGTATAAATTGTATGTTAATATGATTTATAAAGTCTTTTAAGATCAGGATGACAACAACTTACGGCCAAGGGTCATCACCGAGGAGAAGAATTTCATTCTTCCGATCGACGAATACAAGCTGCCAGCCTGATCTCAGAGGGTCCTCCAACACGCTATCCAAGCTGAACATTTGAGCGAGCTCACTGCGTAGAGCGTGGTAGCTATTAAACTTGGTAATGTCCAATGATCTACCTAAGGACCCTGATTTATACACCTGCCCATAACAACAGAAAGAAAACACAAAAAATCAAGTGTCGAGTATGATCAACAACCACAGGTGGCAAATACAGGCAATTAAAATACGAAAAAAAGGCTAATCATCGACACCTTGACGAAGTTTCTGGATGATGGGTTGACTTCTTGGGACATGTTTTTTGCAGACAAGAATCCCGGATCGTCAATGGAAGTGGAAGGTGTTATTACTCCATTATCGGGGTAATCACTACCATTGGAAGCCATGAAATTAGAACAAAATGGTGAACCTTTTGGTTCGATATTCAAACCATATAACAGATGGTTTTGTTGATTGATCGAGCACTCTCGACCCGGAAATGGTGGCAATGACACCAAATGTTCTTCTTCTACTTGAGGAAGTAAAAATGGAAATAGAGGATTGAGAGCAGCCCGCTTAGAAGGCCAAGTTGAAGAAGGAATCAGACCATTATTTCTTTGAAGGTTCAGTAGATGAGATGAATCATCTTCATTTGGAGTAAATGAACTCAATAATCCATGAAAAGAATCAGTCCCCAATCTTTCATTAGGAATCTGCAACTTTTGCTGGAAAATTTGAGGCCGAGTTTGAATCTGAGATTGAGAATCAGGTCCGTTTTGCACCATAGTTGGAAGGAAGGCCTCCTGAGGTCCATTTTCCACAGTGGTCGGAAGGAAGGCCGGATGAGCTTGAGGAGAATATTGAAATTGGAAAGGTAATTTGGATGGGTTTATCATCTTCATCTTCTCCAGTGCTGCAGAAGCAGCCATGGATTGATAAACATCAGATTGCAGACCGAGCATGGAAGAATCAAGCCTAGGTTGTATCCATGGCGAAACTCCTCCACTAAAGTTCAGAGATTCATTATCTCCACCTAGCCACAAGTGGGTAGAATTCATTCCCAGATCATTTTCTTTGATTCCTAGAGAGAGAAAGAACTGAAATCAGCCCAAGGTTGAGTAAGAAATTATCAAGATGTATTTGCAAGGTGTTTCTAAAACTGTTTACTTTTTGAAAATTCTTGATATGCAGGAAAAATAAATTGTTCTCTAAAAACAGTTTTTTAAAGACATTTAGATTCATTATTTTGATTGCTTTTGTTCATCTGTTTTCAAAAATAGAAAACTAACATCATAAAAGAGAGTATTGAAACAAGGAAATCGCCCATTTTATTACATTATTTTCCTCGAGACAACTACAAAAAATCAATTACTCGACCATCAATTTTTACTCCTAGGAAACAATAGTTTTTAAGAACTTGTTTATTGTTTCTTATTCTCATTTCCATTAGTTTTCTAGATCAGAAGTAGCTTCTAAACAGGCCATTTAATCAAATATCAAAGTTTGAGAGGTAGAAGCCGAAGAGCACACCATTGAAGGAGGGTAAACCAGCTGGCCATGGCCGCTTTAGCCGAAGGGAAAACTGAGGATACATTGGGAACGTCGTCAATGGTTCAATCTCCCACAACGACACTCTCGGCTGCCTCTCTCCTGCAGTTGACTCATCCCATCCAACCTGCTCATCAAATGAGCTTGATAATTTTATCAATTTAGTAAAATAACACTAAATCTCAAAAGTTCAAGTTGTTCGTTTGAGATTAATTTAATTACTAAATATATTTTCGAATCGGATAAACATAATTTAGTGTTTTTATCGTGTAAGTGTAGTTTAGTCTTTTTAGTATTTATTAGTTATCTTTCAAATAATTATTAATTAATATAGATTCAATTTCTATTGAAACCTCCATTATTTATTAAATTTAATCCATAATCAATAAAAAAGAATCTTGACCGCTAACCTTGACCGAGCGCCAATGTGAATTTGCCCACCGCGGATCCAAGTCACTAATCCCGGTAATCGTACCCATGTAGCTTAAAGGAAGCAAAACAGCATGAAATAGATGGATCATTCAATAGAAAAACAAAACAAAGAAGGAAAAAACATCATCAAATTACATTCTAGTGTTCTCTAATTACAGGTTTTTATCGATTAGCTGGTTTTAAAATGCACGAGTTTGTCAGTAAAATTCGATGGTGAGGATTGATAAAACATACCGACGAACACTTGATTCTTCTGTTTCGAACATCATCCTAAACCGCATTCCAACAGAAACACGAGTGTTGTAGACCGCCTTTACGTACTTGGCAAACGGTATTACAAATTCGGTTGGGCTCGCCCTGAAGAAACCTTGATGTTAAATAAAAGTAAACACATCAAGGGCATGTGTGGGTATCATTTTCAAAAACAGTTCTATGATTTTCAATTTTTGTGGACATTCGATCTCTCCAACTTTTATTCGGAGATAAAATTTACGAAAGCTTTTAAGAAAAAAGATACCCTTAAATATTTTAGATTAAAAACCTAATCTTGACACACCTTGGGTTATAAAATATGGTGAATCGACTATTTGTTGCGGCTGCATGAGCGGCAGCAGCAAGAAGGCCCAAATGCATGCTATCACATGATAAAACTGAAGAAGGCATCATCGTTTGCGGTCGATTAGCGCGTCGAATGCCAAGGAGTAATTGATTCTTTTCATTCCTGAAGTGAATGACAGAGAAATGTATAATATAACTTAGAACTTTCTTCAAAAGAATAAAAATGTCTTCTAAAAAGGAAGTACAAGATGAAGAAAAATAAATGCAAGAACAGAGAGATGAATCGAAAAAACCATACAATTAACAATTAAGATAATCTGATACGATAATGCTATAAACATAATACCAAAATTTAAGATAATCCACCATAAATTTCAAAGTTTCTTAGTTAAAGTCTCCGAATTCAGACAAAAAAGACGATAAAAACGATCAGGTGTCAAAGTTTAGCGACGACAAAATATTTAACATTAAATAGAATAGGAATAGACTGATAATAGAGAGTGCACAATCCTACCAGATGAAGATCACAGAATCTCCAGCAACAAGCCTTTTAGCACTCACAAAAACACTCCATCCAGTGGTAAGGAGATGCCTTTTAGGTTGCCCTGTACAAATAAAAAAGCCAACTATTTGTATGCTGTATATAATAAATTATTCTAATTTCCACCATTTATACGAAAAAAAAGGCAAGAATTCCAATTGTCGATATTTTAGATCCATCCATTTTCCATCATTTAAAAAAAAAAATTGTTTTGCCGTACCTACCACGAAATATATGTCTAAATTTCCATTCATTGTCATGAAGATCCCTGGCCATTAATTCTTGAGCAGGGGGCTGCTGAGTGAAATCCTGCAAAGAGAAATCCACTTTCATATAATATTCTGAATAAAATGTTGAAGATCAAGACATTTAGAGGCTCTAAGAGGATTTTACCAATGGAGGAAACACTTTTTCAGCCGCCCGGCGAGGAACAGAGAAACCTCCACGAGTACTCGTATCGCTCGCGGTTAAGGTTTTGCAAAAATAATTTGTGGGTTGTTTACTAGGAGCGCCCAACTCAGCTGGAAGGTAAGTTTCCTTTTGCTCTTGCTGTAGAACAGGAAATTTTAAAAAATAAAAATAAAAATTCATGTGTATCAATAGTTTCATGAAGTAAAATTTTATGTGATCAGTGAAGAAATACTTGACTTAGCGGCTGCAATGTCATTTGAGCATACACTTCATCTGTCTCAACATCTGCCTGAACATATCAAATCATGATGTTAAAGAATATGCCAATAGACAACTTACTTTCCTATCAGAACCCCAAGATTTCATTTCATTTTTTCGACCGTGAAATAAATTCTTCAAATGGGAGAGTTCTTTTAACGACATGTTCTTTTTCTAAGCAATTATTAAAGTACAAATAGGATGATATGACAGTTAAAGTATTCGTCCTCATTTTTATATTTCAACATTGAAAATGAATTCCTTTCAAGGAAATTATATGCTATTCCATACGGCGAATATTTTTGTATTCAGAAACGATAAGAAATCGTAGGAGGAAGAGCCTTACATGCATAGTCACATTGTGAAGTTGGCAAATAAGTTGAGGTGGTAAGCTCGGATAGCTTGAGATATGTGTGTCCACTTCCTTGTTCGTTGAGGCAGTAACCTATGTAAAACGATAAACAAGATTTAAAACAATCGACTGATCCAAGCTTTAAGATACATATAAGGAAATTACCTACAATTTTATCCAAATATAAGAAGCGTTAAGCTAATAAACAAGTACGAGAGAGAAAAATAATGGCGAAAAAAAGACTATATAAACAACTCAACCAAGTTTTATGCGGAAAATCGCTCTATGTGAAGTCTGAAAAACCTAGACAACTCTGCTTACGGGAAGCTAGACATAAAGGGCCATTTAAGATAAAGCAACAAATTTGAAACTCAAGTAAAGTTCTAAAGAGACGTTTTCATTTTTCTAAGTTTCCAACAATTTCATGGTTTTCGAGTTTTTGAAAGTCATAGGAAAAGAGGGCATTATTGTTTATCAACAAGAAAAACACAGGCTATGAGATGTAGTTAAAGCTCATCAATGGCAGCATTACTTGTAATTTCAAATAGGGTTTTACCTGTTCACTATGACCTCGAGCAAAATACACAACTCTATTTCCTGTTGCAGGGAGAGAAACCAGAGGACCAGCACAAGCATGCCATAGCTCAGAATTTAAGACCTTCTTCTCTCCTGAACATCAAATAATAATTCAGTGAAATCAAAGTAAGAGAAACCCATTTAGAAAATACTACGAATTGACAAATGAATATCGTGAAATGGAAGAATAGAACATACCTTCATGGGATTGAGGACTAAAACCAGCTGAAGAAAGCCTCATTTTCAATGATTAAAAGAAGATTTTTAGATCCAAATTTCTTCCTGAGTAATCCTCACCACTTAGAACTTAGAAGCTTCTTTGTTCCCCTCTTTTTTAACTGAGCAAATATCATATTATCAAGAGTTAAAACCATTCGAATCTTAACAAATTGCAAGATCTGAAAATTCTAGAGCAAAAAAAACTTCGAGAAAAGGGCTAAAACCCACTTTCAGGCTTCAACCAAAGCTTGTATTGCTTCAAAATAAGATCGATTTCAGCCTCATTCCCATAAAAAATTCAACATCAAGTTCCGCATTCCAGCACTGTATAAACTACGACGAAAACCATGAGAGCTTGAGGGAAATCAGCTCGTTTTCTTCCTACCAATTCAACCAAATCACAAAAAGAAACAAAGTTTTAGAAGTAAAACGAAGAAGTGACAGATCAAAACACCCAAAAATAAAAATAAATCAAGCAGATCCAACTGAAGAACAGCATTAACTGCTAGTACTCGCCAGATTCCAGAGCAGAAATTAACGACTCCAATACTCAGGCGTATACATTTTGAAGCAGCAAAGCGTCTCACTTCTTCAAAAATGGGTATTTCTTTCCTTTAAGCAGAAGAAAAAGCTTCATAATGCAAGCTCATAAATACTCCATAATCGACTAAAATGTAGTGGGTTTTTTCCTTCGACCCTTCTTCGAGTAATGGAAATGTCGTACACCGTCTAGTTTGGTTTTAGGCTTAGCTATCAGTATAAGCTACTCTTGCTTTAACTCTCAACCGCCTTCTACATTATATTCTCTCTCTCTCTCCTCATTTCCAAAGGACCATTTCCACCAATCAAACCACAGAGGCTTAAATTTACAGAGAGAAACGGAAGTGAGAGAAACTGCGAGACATTTATAGTAAAATCAAAGAGAAATTTTAGAATGCTTGTTCTGTAATTAGATGACTCAGTTCTTGTCCATATTATTAGTGGAGACAGAACCAATCTACAGCTACATTTTCTGAATATATTTTTGATCATGGTCACAAAAAAAGGTAGACATACCTAGACTTTCCGAGATTTCTAGACCAAATTAACGCATTCCATCATCTTAATCACTTATCGAGAGAAGTTTCGATTATCAAACACGACTCGGTGGAGATGATAAGCAATCCGTGAAGTTGGAGAGACCAAAAACCTTGTTTCTATGTTTCATAGTCACGACAAAATCTAACCAAGAAAGATAATTAGATCTTCTTTGACAAAGTGGGAAAATAATATCAATAAATCTAACAAGATCTACAAAAAGAGCAATCTTTCAAACTCTAGTCTGGCCTACCGCCTAACAAGGGTATTTTGGTAATTGTATATTTCTCCTTCGTCTGCAATTATTTACAATAGATTACAAGGATAGTATGGTTGAGTTCACTCATTTATTCTAATATTTTAAAATACTGACTAACGTGTAAAATAATAATTGGTATAATTAACATGTAATTAGTGTAATAAATTATAAATAGTTGTATTAATCATTGTCTGACTAACATGCAGAATAATAATTGGTATAATTAACATGCAATTAGTGTAATAAATTATAAATAATTGCATTAATCATTGTTTGCACGTCAACCAGTATTTAAAAAAAATATAATAAGAGATTAAACGTAGCACTATTACTTGCAATATATTTATAATCACTGTAATTGTTTTTTGTGTTAATTTGAATTATTTTTTAATATAATTTCATAGAAACTCATTGTTTTGTAGTTAAGTATTTAGATGAACATGAATAATAGACCATTATTGTTATTTTAACTAGAGAATCTTAAAAAAAATTAATAATGTAATGGGGCCCACTCAATCATCTTTTTAGGGTATGGAAATAAGAGCATGGTAGAAGGAATGGAGTAGGTATGAATGAGTTCAATAATTCACATTGTTATTGAATTTTGGAGTAGTGGTTTTCAAATTTGTGTTGCTTAATATAGAAGTCCATCTTCAACTTTGGCACTTCTAATTTTGTACACTTCCCTAGAGGAGCCGAACTTCTCTACCGTTGAATGAAAGTAGAAAGGTAGAACTAGATCAGATCAATTAAAACTGATCAAATCGTAGTTTAACTAAAAATTTCGATTTAATTCGATTTGATTTCAACTTTTGAAAAAGTAAGTTTGGAAGCAAACCAATAAAACTGATTTTCCTGGTTCGGTTTTTGACTCTATTTTTTAAAGTTTTGTTGAAAGCGGAATTGAACTAACCAAATCAACTAAAATTTAAAAAATATGTTTGGTTTATTTATTGCTTCAACGAATGACACTTGACAAATCAATTAGAATATACCTCGAGTATTACTTATTTTATTTTATTTTTTTTAAATACGACCTGCTAAATTGTTTGGGAAATTATATAATTTTTAGGAGAAAGGTGGGCAAAATTACAAGTTTCCTTTCAAAGATCAGATAACGACAATGAGTACAATCTAAAGTCCTCAAATTATTGATAAAATAGATATTTAATTCTTCCAATAGTTTCTATTAATTAATTTATTCAATAATTATATTTTCATTTCAAATAAAATACATATAGATTCTAGAAAGTTTTCAATTCGGAAACGTATTACGTGTCGCGTGTTTGGGAAATGTAGCGCGTGTTTCGACTAAACTTATAAGACTTGTATGTTATTAGGATACGAGTTAAGAGGAATCATTAATTTTTAACTATAAACGATATTACCTACGGATTAATCATAATTAATTGTTTATGAAATAAAATAACGTGTTTCGACGTAGTTTAAGAAAATACCGTTTATTCATACAAAAATAATATTTTTTAAAATCTTGAAAAATTAAATACAAAAGTTTTTATTCATATTTGCAATTCAAAACTATAAAGTTTCTCTGTATTTTTTACGATAGAGGCTAAAACTCTGGCCAAAATAAGAATAATACTTTAAAAATATTCGTCATTAGTTTTGAGGATTTAGTTTATATTCTAATGTATCGTTTGCGTATTATTTATTAATTGACATAAATAATTTATTATTTTAAATACTATAATAAATAATTATTGTATTACGACATAAGCGACACATTAGATATTTTTATTTGTATTTTAAGCTTTGGAGGGCCATGAAATTTAGAAACTTTTTTTTACGTGATGATGGAGGATTGAGAACGACGCACACACCCCAACACCCCTATGCGCGCACCCCACCACCCCTACTTGAAACGAGTCTGCCGAGCCGGCACAACGAGCTTAACATACATAAATAAAATTATTTTATATAAATATATTATATAGTTTTAAAAAAATTTAGTTATTAAAACTATAATAAATATTTATTATTGTAATGTTAAAATATGATTAGTTAATTGCCTAAATAATAAAATTATTTAATTAATATAAAAAGGACATGTAATTATAAAAAAATTATTTGAGACAAATATAAAAAAAAAATATAACATTCATTATAAATTTGATACTTGCATCACTACAAATTAGATACATTCAACAAGGTTGACACTCATATAATTGTCAATCATGTGCAAAATGTTAAAAAAAAATTACAAGTTAAAAAAATACTTCAAAACTCAAATTACAATAAATTTAAATTTAAATGAAAAGTTAGTCTTCAACAATCAAAATTTTAAACTTTTCTAGTATTTTGTCCTCTTTTGATTTCTCGTTATGACGTCGTTCCAATCTTTCATGCAAATGAGTTCCTCTACGAGGCCAGGTGTAAATCTTCATCGACGTTCATCGTATACACGTCCATATGCACTAAAAGCAGACTCTGATGCTACGGTAAAGATCGAGGGTATTAGTGTATCACATGTCATTATAGAAAGAATAGGACATGTAGTGAAAAATATTTTTCACCAATTTAAAACATCAAAGTTGATATCGATTGTCAAAATAAATATCTAGTTAATTTCGTATAGAACTAGAATAAATATATGTATCTAATTGATTAAAAATATCATGAATACAAAATTGTGAAGCTACAATAACTCCACCACCACTAACATTAAAATATTTAATTGAATCTAATTAAAAATAATTTTTAAAATGAAAAATAACAACGTCGTTAGCACTAGCATTATCAAGAGTTATGCTACATATTCTATTTATAATAGAATATTATCGCAATATTGCTACAATATATCTATAAATAGTAATATCAGTGTGATGATATTCACAATTAATAAATCTTAAAATTCTTTATTTAATTACAAAGAGTCATCAATAAAATGAGAAGTTACAACAACATAACCTATAACATTACGTGCACTTCACAAATTAGAGGTAATATAAATAGACATTGAACAGACATTTGAAAAAAATTAAATTAATTCATTTTTCCTATCATTGAACATTTTAATAATATTATTTATAGTTGTACTTCTAAGAACACGTTTTAAATTAGAAGTAACATATTTTTTCATAAAATTTTCAAATTCATAACTATCAGTGAACGTTGAAGACAACTCGCATTATGCTACAAGTTTTGTTATTCATTCTCTCATTTTATTCTGTGAGGTGTCACTACCACTAACATTCAATAATCTTAGTGTAGGGTCCATTACTTGCTCATTTAAATGACATTTTTTATAATGCCTACCGAGTGTGGTAATTAAACTAACGAAAATATATGCATAATTTTTAATACAATAGTTGCATTAAGTTCTAGATTCTACTTTTTCACCAATTTTAATTTCTTTCATTGCACAATATTTATATACTTAAAACAATTTATTCCTTTTTTTAGGTGAAGAAGTAGATGCTTATGCAGATGTAACGCCTCAAATTCTAAATTCTCAATTTTAAAATCCGAATTTGAAAATTCTAAATTTTTCCCCAATTTGATTTTATAAATTATATTTAATTTCACACGTTATAACAATAATTTCTAAAACAAAATAAAAAAATTTGAATGAAAACATTAAATGCGTAGGAGCTTCAAACAATGTTCAATCATTAAATAGGTTTGATCAAAATGAATGCATAATTAAATCATTCATAAAATTTTATCAATGATGAAGTCAACATAAATCATTCAAAATTTCTACCGAAATAATTTATGAAATATTCTCGAAAACTTGAAACATATTAATTTAAATTTTTTTCTCAAACATTGTCTTATTTTATATGTTCGCTTGCCTCTGAAAGATTCTCGATCATAGCCAATTCTTCCTCAGATAAAAACTCACATACATCACAAAATTACAAACTATGAAAATAACTCAGTAAGCGAAAACACGTGCAGATGCAAGATTAACATTACTTTTACCAAATCCTAATTTAACAGTTACATACTGGTTCAGAACTTATTTTTCAACATTCGTTCAGACTTAATCATCTCATTGTCGTTCAGGCTTTGTCATCTCATTTTCGTTCAAGCGTAGCTACTCATTTTCGTTCAGGCATAGTTATCTCATTGTCGTTCAGACGTAGGCATCTCATTTTCGTTCAAGCTTAACTAACTTATTGTCGTTCAGACTTTACTATCATATAATTTCCGTCAATTCTATCACATTCATACGCATATAAAATGTCCTATCGTTTATCTTTATACAATTTTATGTCAATTCCTAAACATGCGTGGTCAAATATCAAAATCATGTAATAAAATAATTATAAGAAAATAACATAGATTTTGTGATGTAAGGCGATAACCAAAACGTTGAAAACATAGTATTTTCACTTACTTGGATTCCGAGATATTAGAGTTATCGAAATTTTTTTATGGTACTCCAATTTATATCATGCCTAATTAAAATATTGGTATTAAAATCTCACTTAAATAAATCATATTTCAGAAGAATTTGGGCAGAAACTCCTTACTTGTGCTCTTAGGTCGGTTATGGTCAAATTAGATCAATTCGGATGACTTTTAGAATCTTCCTGCCTAAACAAAATATTGGATATTAATTTTTCACTTTAATAAATCCATTTCACAAGGATTTAGGTAGAAATTTCTTACCGGTAAAATCTTATATTGAAATTTGGGTCGGGTCGGTTCAATTAGACCAGATCTAGTTCGGTTGGATCGACTCTAGCTTGGTTAGGCCGATTTTGGTTCGCTGGATCGATTTAGTTTGCTAAGCCGGCTTAAGTTAACCGGTTCAGTTTTAAAGAAAACTAAACCTGTCTTTCTACTTCATTCTTTCTTCTTCGTGTTCTGACCTTTGTGTTCTTCATCGACCGAAACACAGAAGCGTGTTTCTCGTCTCGTTCAGAGCTGCTGCACACCGAAGAGGTTTCTTCACGTTGGAGAAAGTTTGCTGGAAAGCTCCTCTTCTCAGGCGGAGCTATTGCCTTCTCGGAGAACTTTGACTGCGACTGATATATGAGTTCTTTTATGGTTTTAGATAACTCAAGAGGAAGAGAGATGTGACAGCCCGAAACCGGACCCGATCGGGATCCGAGAACCCAGCCGTCACTCCGGGACATTTACAGAAAACGGGGACAACTATATTTTTCTTTTTCGACCTTTTAAAACTCACGGACATTTAAAAAGGATGACATAAAATAAAATAAAAGTGAAATAAATAAACATAAACTGTAAATCATACAGTGGAAGACTTACAGTAGATGACAAGGGTGGATGACAAGGGTGGATGACAGAATTGACTGGGGCGGATGACTGGGGTGGATGACTGGGGGTGGATGACATAATTGACTTTGACTGGGGCGGATGACTGGGGCGGATGACAGAATTGACTTTGACTGGGGCGAATGACTGGGGCGGATGATTGGGGTGGATGACAGAATAGACTTTGACTGGGGCGGATGACTGGAGCGGATGACAGAATAGACTTTGACTGGGGCGGATGACTGGGGCAGATAACAGAATTGACTTTGACTGGGGCGGATGACTGGGGCGGATGACTGGGGCGGATAACAGAATTGACTTTGACTGGGGCGGATGACTGAATTGACAACATTTAACAGGATGATATATAAACAGAAGACAGAACAACAGAAGGCATAAAACTTCAAAATTTACTAAAAACCCGATTCAAAACATAGTTTTAAAACAACATACTTGACAACATGACAGAAATTCGAGAAAACAAACTGCATGAATAGCTCTAAAACCCGAGATAATCCATGCACACCCTAAAAGGAAAAGATTCCAAATAGTTCCAGAATATTTCAAAATACACAATCAACTGAGACAGAGGTTTTAAAAAAATAAACATAAACACAATACCTAAGCATTGTTTTAAAATCTCAGAAGCAGTACATAACTTGACATGGATTTCCAGAATTCACCTAACAGGGGTTTCAAAACATAAACACGAATTTATACATCGTTTTAAGATTTTCAAAAAAAAAAAAAACTGTACAGGACTGAACATAACTTTCAAAAATACATTTTTCATAGGATTAACTTTTGTCTGACTGCAGCAACCAAACCCCATGAGCTCGATTCACCAACTACATCAACTCATCATCCTGAGGTACAATGTCCTCATCTGGAGGGTCCATACCTACAACAGAGAGTTCAACTATGAGCCTAGAGCTCAGCAAGAACATACAATGCAGAGTGATGAACGTGCTATGCATGAATCTTTTTTAAATACATGAACATTACATTACATTACATTACATTATACTGGACAGGAAGGTATAAGTGGGAAGAAGAGCTGGCGCAACAGGAGTACATGCCACAACAGGACATAACAGGAGTACATGACAGGATGTCAGTCCTCATCCACACTTAACCATACATTTCATTACAGGTTTTTTCTTACTTAACTTCAAACAGTGTATAGAAAACATTTTTCATGACTTTCAGAGAAAATGTGTATGCATGAACATTCATAGACAGACAACAGAATAATAAGCAGAATAAGCAGAATATAAAACAGAATACACTTAACCTAAAACATAACCTATGGTTTAACTACCCAACAGAAATCTCGACAACATAAACCTAGTACCTCCGTATTGTAGGGCCTTAAGGGCCAAACCTATACGTATGAACTTACCTGTTGTCCGAAATGCAGCAAGCTATGCGCGCACAACAACGTTGATTCGCGAACCTTTACTGGAGATAACAGGAGAAAGCAGGAGAAGTGGAGTTTTGAAGTTTTGTCTAGGTTGTCTGGAAGAGAGAAAACAGAGAAGAGGAAAGAAGAGAAGAGTGATTCACGTAGGAGGAAGAGAAGAGAGGAAGAGGAGCTTGGCTTCTCCAACAAGTTTGCCAAGTGTCAAACATTCATTAGTTCCCTCCCACCAACCTTAATTTCTTCATAATTTGCCCTTCCATTGGTTTTTAACCAAAACATTATTTAGTTAATCGATTCGGTCTCACGAATCACCCTCGTTCGACTAATCACATCGACAACTTTATTAAAAATAGTCATTACATTAATATCAGAGTAATCCCGCTTAATTATTCGGGGAAATAATTACACGAAAAATACCGGGTGTTACATTCCACCCACCTTAACAAAATTTTATCCCCAAAATTTGCCTAAGTGAATAGCTCCGGATATTGGGCTCTAACATCTGCTTGTCTTTCCTACGTGGCTTCCTCCACATTGTGGTTGCGCCATAACACTTTTACCAGTGGAACCACCTTGTTTCGCAATACCTTGAGTGACATATCCAATATCTTTATGGGTCTTTCTTCATATGTCAGCGTCGGCATGATATCAAAGTCCACATGTTCCACTATTTGGGTTGGATCTCGTACTGTAACACCTGGTTTCAATATAAATCAAAATAAGTTATTAAACGGAGGTATATAATCTTATGGTTTAAAATTGAGTGAAATATTGATTAGGTTATTAAGAGACTAGGCATGGGCAAGATGGTAATTGCGAATTTATATTGTGGATAACGTATTTAAGGGAAGTGTTAATGAGGTAGCCGCCACTGTTTCATTTCATTTCCTCTTCCACTCTCAGCTCCTCAGCTTAGCAGAGCGCGATAGGAGACCCTCTTCGATCCCTCCAGCGATTTCCTCAGAACTAGGTGAGTTTTGCTTCTATTTCTTGCTACATTGTAACTGTCGAGGGTTGATAAATGAAGTTTTGAGAATGCGGTATGTGAGTGCTAGTTTCGGTTTATGAGTTGAATCGGGAATGCACTACGATTAGGGCTTCCAAACTAATTTCCTTAGCTTCCTGGGTAGCTAGAAGGAAGTTTGACGAAAGTTTAAATTAATGTTCGATTTGTGGAACTAGGTTTGAGCAAACTCCCGAGGGAGAGGTTTCAACAAGCTTCCCAGGAGACCAGGTAAGTGAAGTTTGCTTGTGCCTTCGGGCCTACATCACAAAACGTTAGGATTATGATTACTTGTGTGAATCTGTATTCTATGCATCATGTTTTAAAACATACGAAAATGAATTTGAATGCATGATTGGCATGGTAAGGATTGACCATATTGAAACAGTCATGAGAATCAGTTTCACTGTTAAGGGAATTAATCCACCCCTTAATGAGACATGGATGTATGTACTTTGGAAGAGCTGATCCAACTTCCAATTTAACAGGGGGATCTGAACAGAAGAATCAGTTTCATTGTTAAGGGAATTAATCCACCCCTTAATGAGACAGGGATGTATGTACTTTGGGAGAGTTGATCCAACTCCCAATTTCACAGGGGGATCTGAACAGAAACGAAGCATGAGCAACTGAGTTGAGAAAGTAGAAATTGCATATTAGGAATTTATATTTCGTTGTTTCATTTCTTGTTGGCTTTACTTACTTAGCATTAGGCTAATAGATGAGTTTTGTGATGTAGTTGTTGAGGACACTGCAGGTGAGTTTCCTGAGTGCACAGATGATTGATGTGGTTGGAGGAGTACATCCATGTCTCGGCTTGGTAAACTGTTGAGGCGGGCTAACTGGTGTCAGCAGATGTTGAGGTTTAGTTGATAATGATCTAGTCTGAGTAGGTCGAGTTTTCACGACAGTAGAGATTTTAGTATTTCGAATATATTTTGAATATTATCAATTCTAGCAACCTGTTGAGTTTTAAGAGTTGGTTTTTACTGGATTTGATTAATGGAATGGTTTGAATTGTCTTTGAAAGGTCTTGGAGAGGCAAGAAAAATTTCTGTCTGTAGTTAGAGTTGTGCCTGTTTTTCTATCGGATGATGTTGAGTGTTTTAGTCGCCCGTTGATGTCGAGCTTTTGCTCGTCAGATATTAAGGGTTAAGTCATTCGGATGAGGAGATCATCCGGATGACGTCACCGGTTGATATAGAGAAAGTCATTCGGATGAGGAGATCATCCGGATGACGTCACCGGTTGATATAGAGAAAGTCGTTTGGATGAGGAGATCATCCAGCTGACGTCACCGGTGGATGTCCCTATTAGACTGACCGGATGACTAAATTTATATTTTGTCGTTTAGTGACCGGTGGATGTCCCTATTAGACTGACCGGATGACTAAATTTATATTTTGTCGTTTAGTGACCGGTGGATGTCCCTGTTAAACTGACCGGATGACTAAATTTATATTTTGTCGTTTAGTGACCGGTGGATGTCCCTGTTAGACTGGCCGGATGACTAAATTTTATGTTTTGTCGTTTAGCGACCGGATGAAGTCTCCAAAAAGCCTTCTCCTTTTGTTGACTTTGTTCAAGCGGACAACGAGTTTGACCTTTCCGATTTTTAAAGTATTTTCACGAGTTAAACCTTTGCTTCTTAATCGATTGTTTCTTAAGATTTCTAACGTTTTTTTTTTAACGTGGTCTTTGTTAATTTTATTCTTGTTTAAACGAATTTCCGCTGCAAGATTTAAATATTTTGAGCTTTTAGAAAATGTCAAATTTAACTGTCGAGCGAAGTATTTTTTTTTTTAAAAAAAAAAGAGATTTCTTAGTCATGATCAAGCTTTATGTAGCGAACCGGGTTCAGAAAACTCGGGGCGTTACAGTGTGGTATCAGAGACATTCAGTTAAACCGTTCAAAAGATTACTCATCAGTGCCGGTCGTTGCATGGAAGTACTTCAACAACTGTAAGTGTTTACATTACCCTTAGTTGATAGATACTTAAGAGTGTGACTAACCCTGTACAGGAATTTAGTATAATGGCCAGACGCCCAGGGAGACCTAGAGTGCCTAGAGAAGTGCCAAATGTGAGAGGCGAGGAGGAGCCTAGTGTGATTAGGCAGCTGACAGAATTGATGCGTCAGCAGACTGATATAGTGCGTCAACAGTCTGATCAATTAGGAGTGTTGTTGAACCGAAAAGCACAAGGAAGTGCCAACTTGGGTTCTAGCAGTGAACATTCTGGAGATAGATTCCGGAGACTAAGACCACCCACGTTTGATGGTCAGTCATCTGATCCTGTTGTTGCTGAAGGATGGCTTAGAAAGATCGAAAGTATGTTTAGGTGTGCCAACATAGGAGAAGAAGACAAGGTCACGCTGGCAACCTTTCATCTAGCTGGTGAAGCTCAACTCTGGTGGGAAACAATAGAGACCACCACAGATGTTTTGTCAATGCCTTGGTCACAATTCAATGATATTTTCTATGGGAAATATTTCAACAGCACTGTCCAAACCGCAAAGAAGTTGGAATTTCTGAATTTGAAGCAGACAGGGTCGGTGGCAGAGTATAGTAGGCAATTTGAGTCCTTGTCCAGGTTTGCTGGACATTTTGCTCATAAGGACGAGGATAAGGTGTTCAAATTCGTGCATGGACTGAAGCCGAAGATTTATCGAGGAGTCAAATTCTGTGGCATTAAAGGTTTAACGTTCAGTGAAGTTGTGTCCACTGCTCTGGAAGTGGAAGAAGCTGAAGGGAAGTGTGTTAAACCAAAGGAGGTCCCACAAAGGTTTAACCAGCCACACCAGCAAAGGGGAACGAAGAGGCCAAGTGAAGGCCAAAATAGCCAAGGATCAGGGGGAAAGGTGCAGAACGTCAGGAAATTTCCCCAATGTCCTAAGTGTCTGAAGTACCACCCGGGAGAATGCAGACTGGGCTTGGGAAAGTGTTTCAACTGTGAGGAGGTTGGACACACGGTCAAGGAGTGCTCGAAGCCTAGAATCACCAGGTGCTATAATTGTAACAAAGTCGGCCATATTAGCAGAGACTATCCAGTTCCTAAGAATGGCCCTGCTATGATCAAACCAAGAATATTCTCCATGACGGAGTCGGGTGAAGAACAGCCTGCTGTAGTGTCAGGTACTATACTGATCAACTCTGTGCCTGCTTTTACTTTGATAGATTCTGGTGCAACGCATTCATTTATAGCATCTGCATTTGCTGTTAAGTTAGATGTGCCGTTTACCCCTTCCCTGCATGTGTTTAATGTTGCATTGCCTTCTGGTGGACGCATGCACTCTGACCAAGTGATGCTTGACAGCGATGTGCTAGTAGGAAGCGTGAGTCTGCCTGCTGATCTCATTATTATGGATATAATGGGATTTGACGTAATCCTAGGAATGGATTAGTTGTTTAAGCATTATGCCACAATAGATTGTAGGACTGAAATTGTTAGTTTTCAACCCCCTGGAGGTTTAAACCATACTTTCCAAGCTCTGAAGAAGAGTAAGGAAATGACTGTAATGACTTCTGTCAATTGTAGACCCTCCCCATGCAAAGAGTATTTGTGCTTTTTGGCCAGTGTTTTAGACACACAACTAGTAGAAAAATCAAGTCCCAAGAATGTCTTAGTTGTCCAGGACTTCCCTGAAGTATTCCTAGATGACCTTCCCGGCTTGCCACCAGATAGGGAAATTGAATTCGTGGTAGATGTTTACCCCGGTGCCGAACCTGTGTCCAAAAATCCATATAGACTAGCACCAACAGAACTTAAAGAATTGAAGAAACAGTTAGAGGATTTGTTGGAGAAGGGGTTCATACGCCCTAGCTTTTCACCAAGGGGAGCACCTGTTCTTTTTGTCAAAAAGAAAGATGGATCAATGCGTATGTGCATTGATTATAGGGAATTGAATAAGTTAACTGTCAAAAACAAATACCCTTTGCCGAGGATTGATGACTTATTTGACCAACTTAGGGGTGCAAGAGTTTTCTCTAAGATTGACCTTAGGTCCGGTTATTACCAGTTGAAGGTTAAATCTGAAGATATCCTAAAGACTGCCTTTCGCACAAGATATGGACATTATGAGTTTTTGGTTATGTCTTTTGGTTTGACAAACGCACCAGCAGCCTTCATGGATCTCATGAATAGGGTGTTTCACGAGTATTTGGACAAGTTTGTTATTGTATTCATAGATGACATCCTAATCTATTCTAGTACTAAGGATGGGCATGCAAAACATTTGAGTTTAGTGTTAGAAGTATTGAGAAGGCACCAACTTTATGCCAAATTTTCTAAGTGTGAGTTCTGGTTGGATCAAGTTCACTTTTTAGGACATGTCATCTCTGGGGACGGCATATCTGTTGATCCAGCAAAAGTTCAAGCAGTTAAGGAGTGGCCCAAACCGAAGAGTGCTACTGATATTCGAAGTTTTCTTGGACTAGCAGGGTATTATAAGAAATTCATCGAGGGATTTTCAAAGATTGCCACACCCCTTACTAGGTTAACCAGGAAAAATGTGAAGTACATATGGACTGATGAATGTGAATATAGTTTCATAACCTTGAAACAGAAACTAACCAATGCTCCAATTCTGACCCTTCCTGTCGATAATGGTAAGTTTAGCATTTACTGTGATGCTTCCAAGATTGGTCTTGGATGTGTGTTAATGCAAGATGGTAAAGTAATAGCTTATGCCTCTAGACGGTTGAAAACGCATGAGAAGAACTATGTAACGCCCCGAATTATCTAAACCCGGTTCGCTACACTTCACTCTACCATGACTAAGAAATTTCGGATAAATTTTTAAAACTTCATTCGACATTCAAAATTTGACGTTTTCTAAACATTCAAAACATTTGAAAACTTTGCAGCGGAAAATCATTTAAATCAACAATGAAGTTAGACAAACTGTAGAAAATATTGTTGGGATGTTTAACGGAAATGTTGAAGTCATCTGCCGACGACAAGGTCAACGAAAGAAGCAGAAATAGAAAACCGAAGACTTCTGCCGATGACGTCAGCCGGAAGGAATGAAAACAAAAGACATCACTGGGTAGGCTTCATCTACCGATGACGTGTACAAACAACGCACACCCTCTGCCGATAACGTCTACACAGCTTCTCTCTCGACTTCTTCTGCCGATGAAGTCATCGTAACTCCATATACCACTTCATCTGCCGATGAAGTCAGTATGACTTCATCTGCCGATGAAGTCAGCGCAATTTCATCTCCCAACAGACAAACGCACGACATCTAACGATAACGACAATATGTCCCTTTCCGATAGAATTAAAATACGCACTACATCTTCCGATTCTCTAAACGACAAAATCACTTAACTCCCTCGGACTGCACCTGCCGATCACTACACAACAAACTTAATACTCTACATCTTCCGATCGAATAGACTACATCTGCCGACACGTGCTTCTCACGTGACTTTTTAAGACATCTACCGATAGACTTTCATCTTCCGATAGACATCAACACGACTTCCTTCATCCGAATGCAATAAACCTCTACACATATCCACTGATACAGAATTATTCGACTCCTACCAATGGACTAAACAACATATCTATAAACCAAGAAAACTTCGACTATCAACCAGACTTAAAACATTTTACCAAAAATCCATTCGTAACACTCCAAGTCATTGTATTGATAAAAAAAATATCAGTAAGAACATGAAAATCAGAAATTCTCAAAAGGAAACGAAATCGAACAGCTGTAGCCTCATTTAATAAAAACTCAATGTATTCAGATTAAATCATTATCCACTAAACCTCCTCATCTGTAGACAACATGCTAAACCGCCTCATCAGTTACCAAGTTGAAGCCTAAATGCACTCCTTCAACATCCTCTACTCCTCAACATGATCAGGGGACACACCTGCTAACTCTTCTTCGCCTACATCACAAAACTCATCTATTAGCCTAATGCTAAGCAAGTAAAGCAATATATTTATATATGTAAAGTAATGCTGAACTTAAACTCTTAAACATGCAGTTTCTACTTTCTCATCTCAGTGGCATACACGTTCATTCACAACTTGATCTGATCCCATGGTTCCCTTGGGAGTGGGATCAATTCTCCCAATGTCTACATCCTCCTACTTAATTAAGGGGCAGATGAATTCCCTTAACACTTGATCTGATCCCATGTTTCCCTTGGGAGTGGGATCAATTCTCCCAATGTATAAATCCCTTCATAAGTTAAGGGGTGGATTAGCTCCCTTAATAGTTTGTCTGTCGCATACAGTTCATACCTTACCATTCCTTACATGAAAAATCATTTTCGTAGTTTTTAATAAATCATGATGCATGGATAACAGAAACATACAATCACGCACAAACCTACTGTTTTGTGATGTAGGCCCGAAGGCACAAGCAATACTTTACTTACCTGGATTCCTAGCAAATGCTCGGTTAAGAGCTACTTCGGGGGTTTGTTCACCTATATTCATAAACAGAATGTTAAACCTTAATCTAAGCTATTCAGAAATCTAAGGAGTTGGTTTGACATTTCTATTTATCTAACATTCCCGATTCTGCTCTAACCCTCAAGCAGAATCTCTCACTCGCAACATTATCAAAATGCATACATTAGGATCCTTAAGCTACCTAGGTACTAAAATCAGCAATTAATCGAATCTAAACTCACCTTGGTTGGAGGAATCGGTGAGGAAATCGCCTAAAGAGTTCTGCTGGGTTGAGCTGAAAACCGAGAGTGAAATGAGTATGACGGCTATACCTCATTCAATCTTTCCTTAAATATGTTATCCATAACATAAATTGACAATTACCCTTATGCCCTCACTTAGTTACTTATTAACCTAATTGATTTTACCCCGAATTTTATTCTATAAAATTCACACTTAGAAGATTAATAGGTTATTTTAATTCTAATAAACCGGGTGTTACAAACTACCCTACCCATGACTTAGAATTAGCTGCAGTTGTATTTGCACTTAAGATTTGGAGGCATTACTTGTATGGACAATCCTGTGAGATATTCTCAGATCATAAAAGCCTGAAGTATATCTTCACACAGAAGGAATTAAACATGAGGCAACGTCGATGGTTGGAATTTGTAAAAGACTATGATTTTGAGATCAAGTACCACCCTGGCAAGGCGAATGTAGTGGCAGATGCTTTGAGTAGAGTGACTCCTTTAGTTTCTGCTTTGACTCTAGACATACCGATAGCTTTAGAGACGGAATTTCAAAGATTTAACCTGGAAGCTGTGCCAAGTGTGTCAGCCATGCTTTCGGCCATGTCTTTGAGGCCAACTATTTTGGAGAAAATAAAGGAGGTCCAAATGAATGACACTGAGTGTAATAAGTATAGGTTGTGCATAGATTCCACTGATAAGTCGGATTTCAACTGCTCAGCCGACGGAATTCTCAAGTTTCGAAATAGATGGTTGGTTCCGGCCGATACTGAGCTTAGGAAGGAGATCCTATCTGAGGCACATTCCTCCAGATTCTCAGTTCACCCTGGAAGTACAAAGATGTACAAAAACCTTAAGCAACATTATTGGTGGCCAGGTATGAAGAGAAGTGTGGCGGAGTATGTAGAGTCATGTCTGGTCTGCCAGCAAGTCAAGGCTGAACATCAAAGACCCTCAGGGACATTGCAACCTTTACCAGTTCCTGAATGGAAATGGGAACAAATAACAATGGATTTTGTCGTTGGACTACCTAGGACAGCAAAGGGACATGATGCAATCTGGGTTATAGTTGACCGTTTAACCAAATCTGCTCATTTTCTGCCAATTAAGATAACTTACTCAATGGATCAGCTTGCTGAATTGTACATGCAAGAGATTGTCAGATTGCATGGAGTTCCAAGTTCAATAGTTTCAGACCGAGACTCCAGATTTACATCTAAGTTTTGGAAAAGTCTGCACAAGGCTATGGGAACACAGCTTAATTTTAGCACAGCCTTCCACCCTCAAACGGATGGACAATCCGAGAGGACTATTAAGACCTTAGAAGATATGCTCCGAGCATGCATATTGGATTTTCAAGGATCTTGGAGTAGATATTTACCATTGGTCGAGTTCTCTTACAATAACAGTTTTCAAGCAACAATAGGAATGGCACCGTATGAAGCCTTATATGGACGAAAATGCAGATCTCCTTTGTACTAGGATGAAGTTGGTGAAGCACAATTGCTTGGTCCTAATATTGTGCAACAAACTGTGGAGAAGGTTGCCCTCATCCGACAGAGAATTTTGACAGCTCAAAGCCGCCAGAAGAGTTATGCTGATAAAAGACGAAGAGAATTAGAGTTTGAAGTAGGTGATGAAGTTTTCCTTAAAGTATCACCATTTAAAGGAGTTGTCAGATTTGGGAAGAAAGGCAAGTTGAACCCCAGATTTATTGGACCGTTCACAATTCTGAAAAAAGTTGGGAGAGCAGCCTATCTGTTGCAGCTACCAGCTTCTATGGAAGGAATACATGGCGTATTCCATGTTTCTATGTTGAAAAAGTGCATAAGGGATCCCAACCAAATCATGGAACAGCAAGACCTCGAAATTTGTCCTACCCTTGCCTATGAAGAGAAACCAGTAAAGATCTTGGATTATGCAGTGAAGGTATTACGCAACAAAGAGGTCCCACTAGTGAAAGTTTTATGGCACAACCAGAATGTAGAGGAGACGACCTGGGAGCGCCAGCAGGACATGATGGACCAACATCCAGAATTATTCAGGTACTGAATTTTGAGGACAAAATTCTTTTAAGGAGGGTAGATTGTAACACCTGGTTTCAATATAAATCAAAATAAGTTATTAAACGGAGGTATATAATCTTATGGTTTAAAATTGAGTGAAATGTTGATTAGGTTATTAAGAGACTAGGCAGGGGCAAGATGGTAATTGCGAATTTATATTGTGGATAACGTATTTAAGGGAAGTGTTAATGAGGTAGCCGCCACTGTTTCATTTCATTTCCTCTTCCACTCTCAGCTCCTCAGCTTAGCAGAGCGCGATAGGAGACCCTCTTCGATCCCTCCAGCGATTTCCTCAGAACTAGGTGAGTTTTGCTTCTATTTCTTGCTACATTGTAACTGTCGAGGGTTGATAAATGAAGTTTTGAGAATGCGGTATGTGAGTGCTAGTTTCGGTTTATGAGTTGAATCGGGAATGCACTACGATTAGGGCTTCCAAACTAATTTCCTTAGCTTTCTGGGTAGCTAGAAGGAAGTTTGACGAAAGTTTAAATTAATGTTCGATTTGTGGAACTAGGTTTGAGCAAACTCCCGAGGGAGAGGTTTCAACAAGCTTCCCAGGAGACCAGGTAAGTGAAGTTTGCTTGTGCCTTCGGGCCTACATCACAAAACGTTAGGATTATGATTACTTGTGTGAATCTGTATTCTATGCATCATGTTTTAAAACATACGAAAATGAATTTGAATGCATGATTGGCATGGTAAGGATTGAACATATTGAAACAGTCATGAGAATCAGTTTCACTGTTAAGGGAATTAATCCACCCCTTAATGAGACAGGGATGTATGTACTTTGGAAGAGCTGATCCAACTTCCAATTTAACAGGGGGATCTGAACAGGAGAATCAGTTTCACTGTTAAGGGAATTAATCCACCCCTTAATGAGACAGGGATGTATGTACTTTGGGAGAGTTGATCCAACTCCCAATTTCACAGGGGGATCTGAACAGAAACGAAGCATGAGCAACTGAGTTGAGAAAGTAGAAATTGCATATTAGGAATTTATATTTCGTTGTTTCATTTCTTGTTGGCTTTACTTACTTAGCATTAGGCTAATAGATGAGTTTTGTGATGTAGTTGTTGAGGACACTGCAGGTGAGTTTCCTGAGTGCACAGATGATTGATGTGGTTGGAGGAGTACATCCATGTCTCGGCTTGGTAAACTGTTGAGGCGGGCTAACTGGTGTCAGCAGATGTTGAAGTTTAGTTGATAATGATCTAGTCTGAGTAGGTCGAGTTTTCACGACAGTAGAGATTTTAGTATTTCGAATATATTTTGAATATTATCAATTCTAGCAACCTGTTGAGTTTTAAGAGTTGGTTTTTACTGGATTTGATTAATGGAATGGTTTGAATTGTCTTTGAAAGGTCTTGGAGAGGCAAGAAAAATTTCTGTCTGTAGTTAGAGTTGTGCCTGTTTTTCTATCGGATGATGTCGAGTGTTTTAGTCTCCCGTTGATGTCGAGCTTTTGCTCGTCAGATATTAAGGGTTAAGTCATTCGGATGAGGAGATCATCCGGATGACGTCACCGGTTGATATAGAGAAAGTCATTCGGATGAGGAGATCATCCGGATGACGTCACCGGTTGATATAGAGAAAGTCGTTTGGATGAGGAGATCATCCAGCTGACGTCACCGGTGGATGTCCCTGTTAGACTGACCGGATGACTAAATTTATATTTTGTCGTTTAGTGACCGGTGGATGTCCCTGTTAGACTGACCGGATGACTAAATTTATATTTTGTCGTTTAGTGACCGGTGGATGTCCCTGTTAGACTGGCCGGATGACTAAATTTTATGTTTTGTCGTTTAGCGACCGGATGAAGTCTCCAAAAAGCCTTCTCCTTTTGTTGACTTTGTTCAAGCGGACGACGAGTTTGACCTTTCCGATTTTTAAAGTATTTTCACGAGTTAAACCTTTGCTTCTTAATCGATTGTTTCTTAAGATTTCTAACGTTTTTTTTTAACGTGGTCTTTGTTAATTTTATTCTTGTTTAAACGAATTTCCGCTGCAAGATTTAAATATTTTGAGCTTTTAGAAAATGTCAAATTTAACTGTCGAGCGATGTTTTTTTTTTTTTTTTTAAAAAAAGAGAGATTTCTTAGTCATGATCAAGCTTTATGTAGCAAATCGGGTTCAGAAAACTCGGGGCGTTACACGTACGCACTTTCTCAGCATCGAAACATGGAAGACATTATGAACTCCATCCATTGACGCTGGCAACTGTAGCTTGTAAGCCACGCTTCCCACACGATTTAGAATGGGAAAAGGTCTAATGAACCGTGGGCTGAGCTTCCCTTTCTTGCCAAATCTCATTACACCTTTGAAAGGCGACACCTTCAGGAATACTTCATCGCCTTCAGCGAACTCCAAGTCTCTCCGTCTCCGATCTGCATAACTTTTCAGTCGAGTCATAGCAGTGTTGATTCGTTGTTTGATAACAGCAATCACCTCAGACATCTGCTGTAATATCTCAGGGCCGACAAGTCTGGACTCTCCAACTTCATCCCAACATAACGGAGATCTACATTTTCTGCCATAGAGGGCTTCATATGGAGCCATGCCGATTTCCAGAGAGCTAATTGAAGTGTTTGATGCATAGAGCGTTGAAGGATTTGAAGGAACTGGAAGTAGGTGTGAGGGAACTGGATCGCTGCCACGGCTCAGCGATGCAGCGCACAGTCGCTGCATGTAGCAGCGACTGGTCGCTGCATGTAGCAGCGACTGGTCGCTGCCTTATTTGTTTTTAGGGCGGACCGTTTTGCCCTCCCCTTTTTCTGATTTGTTTTAAGTTATTTTTATTAAGTAGTTTAAATGTTATTTAGTTATTAAGTGTTTGTTTTAAATGATTTCAAGGTTAGATTTCAATTCCGATTTCGATCCTGATTTCGATTTCGGTTTAGGTTTCCGCTTAGAGTTTATTTAAGTATAAAAAAAAATAATACGGGAAATACGGGTACGGTATTAGGGGTGTTACACCGATAGTAGCCTGGTAGCTGTTATTATAAGCGAATTCAATTAACGGCAAATATCTACTCCAAGGAGCATGAAGTTCCAACACGCACGACCTTAACATGTCCTCCAATATCTGAATTGTTCTCTCAGATTGTCCATCTGTCTGTGGGTGAAACGCCGTGCTGAAATCCAGCTTTGTACCCAAGGAGTTTTGCAAGCTTTTCCAAAACCTGGAAGTGAACCTGGGATCCCAGTCAGATACAATTGACACTGGAATACCATGCAACTTGACAATCTCACCAATGTATAACTCTGCATACTGGTCCATAGAGAATGTCGTCTTCACAGGTAGAAAGTGGGCCGACTTGGTTAGTCTATCTACAATGACCCATATACTGTTATGGCCTTTAACCGTCCTCGGAAGGCCGACAACAAAATCCATTGTAATATTCTCCCATTTCCATTCGGGAATCGGGAGAGGCTGAAACGTCCCAGCTGGTCGTTGATGTTCAGCCTTGACTTGTTGACATATCATGCAAGACTCCACAAATTTGGCCACTTCATTCTTCATATTCGGCCACCAGAAGCGAAGTTTCAAGTCTTGATACATCTTCGTGCTTCCAGGATGCACAGAGAAAGAAGACGAGTGGGCTTCCGACAAGATGTTCTTTCGTAACTCTTCATCTCTCGGAACATACCACCTATCTTTGAACTTCAGAATACCATCTCCCGAATAACTGAAATCGGAAGAAGCCATAGGTAACTTGCTCACTATATCGGCCATCTCCTTTGAATTGGTTTTCTGGGCATCCTTAATTCTGTCCAGAATAGTTGGCCGTAATGTTAGATCTGCCAACACGGCTGACAGCTTAGAAACCACTTCCAAATCAAATCTCTGAATTTCTGTCCTCAAAGGCATTGACATGGCCGTCAAGGCCGGTTGCATAGTAGCCGCATCCTGCTTAACGCATGACAGAATTGACTTTGACTGGGGCGGATGACAGAATTGACTTTGACTGGGGCGGATGACTGGGGCGGATGACTGGGGCGGATGACAGAATTGACTTTGACTGGGGCGGATGACTGGGGCGGATGACTGGGGCGGATGACTGGGGCGGATGACTGGGGCGGATGACAGAATTGACTTTGACTGGGGCGGATGACTGGGGCGGATGACTGGGGCGGATGACAGAATTGACTTTGACTGGGGCGGATGACAGAATTGACTTTGACTGGGGCGGATGACTGGGGCGGATGACAGAATTGACTTTGACTGGGGCGGATGACTGGGGCGGATGACTGGGGCGGATGACTGGGGCGGATGACAGAATTGACTTTGACTGGGGCGGATGACTGGGGCGGATGACTGGGGCGGATGACTGGGGCGGATGACTGGGGCGGATGACTGGGGCGGATGACAGAATTGACTTTGACTGGGGCGGATGACAGAATTGACTTTGACTGGGGCGGATGACTGGGGCGGATGACTGGGGCGGATGACAGAATTGACTTTGACTGGGGCGGATGACTGGGGCGGATGACAGAATTGACTTTGACTGGGGCGGATGACTGGGGCGGATGACAGAATTGACTTTGACTGGGGCGGATGACTGGGGCGGATGACTGGGGCGGATGACTGGGGCGGATGACAGAATTGACTTTGACTGGGGCGGATGACTGGGGCGGATGACTGGGGCGGATGACTGGGGCGGATGACTGGGGCGGATGACAGAATTGACTTTGACTGGGGCGGATGACTGGGGCGGATGACTGGGGCGGATGACTGGGGCGGATGACTGGGGCGGATGACAGAATTGACTTTGACTGGGGCGGATGACAGAATTGACTTTGACTGGGGCGGATGACTGGGGCGGATGACTGGGGCGGATGACTGGGGCGGATGACTGGGGCGGATGACTGGGGCGGATGACAGAATTGACTTTGACTGGGGCGGATGACTGGGGCGGATGACAGAATTGACTTTGACTGGGGCGGATGACAGAATTGACTTTGACTGGGGCGGATGACAGAATTGACTTTGACTGGGGCGGATGACTGGGGCGGATGACTGGGGCGGATGACTGGGGCGGATGACTGGGGCGGATGACTGGGGCGGATGACTGGGGCGGATGACAGAATTGACTTTGACTGGGGCGGATGACTGGGGCGGATGACAGAATTGACTTTGACTGGGGCGGATGACAGAATTGACTTTGACTGGGGCGGATGACTGGGGCGGATGACTGGGGCGGATGACTGGGGCGGATGACAGAATTGACTTTGACTGGGGCGGATGACAGAATTGACTTTGACTGGGGCGGATGACTGGGGCGGATGACAGAATTGACTTTGACTGGGGCGGATGACTGGGGCGGATGACAGAATTGACTTTGACTGGGGCGGATGACTGGGGCGGATGACTGGGGCGGATGACTGGGGCGGATGACAGAATTGACTTTGACTGGGGCGGATGACTGGGGCGGATAACAGAATTGACTTTGACTGGGGCGGATAACAGAATTGACTTTGACTGGGGCGGATAACAGAATTGACTTTGACTGGGGCGGATGACTGGGGCGGATGACTGGGGCGGATGACTGGGGCGGATGACTGGGGCGGATAACAGAATTGACTTTGACTGGGGCGGATGACTGGGGCGGATGACTGGGGCGGATGACTGGGGCGGATAACAGAATTGACTTTGACTGGGGCGGATGACTGGGGCGGATAACAGAATTGACTTTGACTGGGGCGGATAACAGAATTGACTTTGACTGGGGCGGATAACAGAATTGACTTTGACTGGGGCGGATGACTGGGGCGGATGACTGGGGCGGATAACAGAATTGACTTTGACTGGGGCGGATAACAGAATTGACTTTGACTGGGGCGGATGACTGGGGCGGATGACTGGGGCGGATAACAGAATTGACTTTGACTGGGGCGGATGACTGGGGCGGATGACTGGGGCGGATGACTGGGGCGGATGACTGGGGCGGATGACTGGGGCGGATGACTGGGGCGGATGACTGGGGCGGATAACAGAATTGACTTTGACTGGGGCGGATAACAGAATTGACTTTGACTGGGGCGGATAACAGAATTGACTTTGACTGGGGCGGATGACTGGGGCGGATAACAGAATTGACTTTGACTGGGGCGGATAACAGAATTGACTTTGACTGGGGCGGATGACTGGGGCGGATGACTGGGGCGGATAACAGAATTGACTTTGACTGGGGCGGATGACTGGGGCGGATGACTGGGGCGGATGACTGGGGCGGATAACAGAATTGACTTTGACTGGGGCGGATGACTGGGGCGGATGACTGGGGCGGATAACAGAATTGACTTTGACTGGGGCGGATGACTGGGGCGGATAACAGAATTGACTTTGACTGGGGCGGATGACTGGGGCGGATGACTGGGGCGGATGACTGGGGCGGATGACTGGGGCGGATGACTGGGGCGGATGACTGGGGCGGATGACAGAATTGACTTTGACTGGGGCGGATGACTGGGGCGGATGACTGGGGCGGATGACAGAATTGACTTTGACTGGGGCGGATGACTGGGGCGGATGACTGGGGCGGATGACTGGGGCGGATGACAGAATTGACTTTGACTGGGGCGGATGACTGGGGCGGATGACTGGGGCGGATGACTGGGGCGGATGACTGGGGCGGATGACAGAATTGACTTTGACTGGGGCGGATGACTGGGGCGGATGACAGAATTGACTTTGACTGGGGCGGATGACTGGGGCGGATGACTGGGGCGGATGACTGGGGCGGATGACTGGGGCGGATGACTGGGGCGGATGACTGGGGCGGATGACTGGGGCGGATGACTGGGGCGGATGACTGGGGCGGATGACTGGGGCGGATGACAGAATTGACTTTGACTGGGGCGGATGACAGAATTGACTTTGACTGGGGCGGATGACAGAATTGACTTTGACTGGGGCGGATGACTGGGGCGGATGACTGGGGCGGATGACTGGGGCGGATGACAGAATTGACTTTGACTGGGGCGGATGACAGAATTGACTTTGACTGGGGCGGATGACTGGGGCGGATGACTGGGGCGGATGACAGAATTGACTTTGACTGGGGCGGATGACTGGGGCGGATGACTGGGGCGGATGACTGGGGCGGATGACTGGGGCGGATGACAGAATTGACTTTGACTGGGGCGGATGACTGGGGCGGATGACAGAATTGACTTTGACTGGGGCGGATGACTGGGGCGGATGACTGGGGCGGATGACAGAATTGACTTTGACTGGGGCGGATGACTGGGGCGGATGACTGGGGCGGATGACAGAATTGACTTTGACTGGGGCGGATGACTGGGGCGGATGACAGAATTGACTTTGACTGGGGCGGATGACTGGGGCGGATGACTGGGGCGGATGACAGAATTGACTTTGACTGGGGCGGATGACTGGGGCGGATGACTGGGGCGGATGACTGGGGCGGATGACTGGGGCGGATGACTGGGGCGGATGACTGGGGCGGATGACTGGGGCGGATGACTGGGGCGGATGACTGGGGCGGATGACTGGGGCGGATGACTGGGGCGGATGACTGGGGCGGATGACTGGGGCGGATGACTGGGGCGGATGACAGAATTGACTTTGACTGGGGCGGATGACAGAATTGACTTTGACTGGGGCGGATGACAGAATTGACTTTGACTGGGGCGGATGACTGGGGCGGATGACTGGGGCGGATGACTGGGGCGGATGACAGAATTGACTTTGACTGGGGCGGATGACTGGGGCGGATGACTGGGGCGGATGACTGGGGCGGATGACTGGGGCGGATGACTGGGGCGGATGACTGGGGCGGATGACAGAATTGACTTTGACTGGGGCGGATGACAGAATTGACTTTGACTGGGGCGGATGACAGAATTGACTTTGACTGGGGCGGATGACTGGGGCGGATGACAGAATTGACTTTGACTGAATTGACTGGGGCGGATGACTGGGGGTGGATGACATAATTGACTTTGACTGGGGCGGATGACTGGGGCGGATGACAGAATTGACTTTGACTGAGGCGGATGACTGGGGCGGATGACTGGGGCAGATGACAGAATAGACTTTGACTGGGGCAGATGACTGAATAGACTTTAACTGGGGCGGATAACAGAATTGACTTTGACTGGGGCGGATGACTGGGGCGGATAACAGAATTGACTTTGACTGGGGCGGATGACTGGGGCGGATGACAGAATTGACAACATTTAACAGGATGACATATAAACAGAAGACAGAACAACAGAAGGCATAAAACTTCAAAATTTACTAAAAACCCGATTCAAAACATAGTTTTAAAACAACATACTTGACAACATGACAGAAATTCGAGAAAACAAACTGCATGAATAGCTCTAAAACCCGAGATAATCCATGCACACCCTAAAAGGAAAAGATTCCAAACAGTTCCAGAATATTTCAAAATACACAATCAACTGAGACAGAGGTTTTAAAAAAATAAACATAAACACAATACCTAAGCATTGTTTTAAAATCTCAGAAGCAGTACATAACTTGACATGGATTTCCAGAATTCACCTAACAGGGGTTTCAAAACATAAACACGAATTTATACATCGTTTTAAGATTTTCAAAAAAAAAACTGTACAGGACTGGACATAACTTTCAAAAATACATTTTTCACAGGATTAACTTTTGTCCGACTGCAGCAACCAAACCCCATGAGCTCGATTCACCAACTACATCAACTCATCATCCTGAGGTACAATGTCCTCATCTGGAGGGTCCATACCTACAACAGAGAGTTCAACTATGAGCCTAGAGCTCAGCAAGAACATACAATGCAGAGTGATGAACGTGCTATGCATGAATCTTTTTCAAATACATGAACATTACATTACATTATACTGGACAGGAAGGTATAAGTGGGAAGAAGAGCTGGCACAACAGGAGTACATGCCACAACAGGACATAACAGGAGTACATGACAGGATGTCAGTCCTCATCCACACTTAACCATAAATTTCATTACAGGTTTTATCTTACTTAACTTCAAACAGTGTACAGAAAACATTTTTCATGACTTTCAGAGAAAACGTGTATGCATGAACATTCATAGACAGGCAACAGAATAATAAGCAGAATAAGCAGAATATAAAACAGAATACACTTAACCTAAAACATAACCTATGGTTTAACTACCTAACCGAAATCTCGACAACATAAACCTAGTACCTCCGTATTGTAGGGCCTTAAGGGCCAAACCTATACGTATGAACTTACCTGTTGTCCGAAATGCAGCAAGCTATGCGCGCACAACAACGTTGGTTTGTGAACCTTTACTGGAGATAACAGGAGAAAGCAAGAGAAGTGGAGTTTTGAAGTTTTGTCTAGGTTGTTTGAAAGAGAGAAAACAGAGAAGAGGAAAGAAGAGAAGAGTGATTCACGTAGGAGGAAGAGAAGAGAGGAAGAGGAGCTTGGCTTCTCCAACAAGTTTGCCAAGTGTTAAACATTCATTAGTTCCCTCCCACCAACCTTAATTTCTTTCTAATTTGCCCTTCCATTGGTTTTTAACCAAAACATTATTTAGTTAATCGATTCGGTCTCACGAATCACCCTCGTTCGACTAATCACATCGACAACTTTATTAAAAACAGTCATTACATTAATATCAGAGTAATCCCGCTTAATTATTCGGGGAAATAATTACACGAAAAATACCGGGTGTTACAAGAGAGCTGTGGTGTGATTTCTTCATTCACCAAGTCTCCGAGTCTTTCTATTTATAACAGAGGTTCGTAACCAGCTCCTCCAAGAAATCCGAGTTCAGCTCAAATTTTTCGAGCTGTGAACTACTCAACATCGGATTTTCATAGAGAAAATCCAACTGTTTTCCAAAAATCCGAGTGCAACTCGGATTTTCTGAGTTGTAATTGGTTATGCATCAAATTTTCAGAGAAGAAACCCGACTACATTTTTCCCTTAAATCCGATTTTAAGTTTGACTTGGTTTGATTTGAGAATTTTGAATTTTGAATCTGGATTTTGAAATCCTAAACTGTTATAGCCGATGATTGACTTATTGAAAATGCAAGGTTTGATTCTTTAATTTTCTCAATATCATTATTAGTATACTTAATATTATAATCACGTGGATCCATAATTATTAAAAATAAATTTCAAATAATAAATTGATAGTTGATACAACAAATCCAATTGATCAACAATAGTTTGTTGGCGATGTGAATTTGTGATCACCTCCACATAAACAAAACCTACAAAAATTCACACAAAAAATGTTAAATCATACACCTAAAATTAATAATAATATAAAAATTCATTAAATAAATAAATTGTAATATATACCTTGTTGAATGAATAAAAAAAAAATATGTGAAAATGGTAAGAACAAGAGAGATCGATTGAGCACTAAAATTCGGAAGTAGGATAACGAGAGATTGAGAGAAATTTTCATGAAAAACTAGGTAGTGATTTTGTTTTGGTTCTGTTGCGACTTTCAATCTCTAAAACTATGAACCAATCATGTTTTGTTCACTTTTGGAGAAATTAGACCCCACTCGGATCAAAATTGGTATAATAATTATGACCTAATAAGAGTTAGGTTTGAGGGAAAACAAAAGGTAACAACTTTATGGTCAAATATCAAATCAATTTGCTTTTGGAATTCTATCTTTCTAGATTTAGAATTGGATTAAGATTGTCACAGCTTCCTTAATAGCTCATTAAGATAAATACTATCTAATTTCTCTACCACTTTTTCAATTTTCTCGAAATTCTACCGAGGTGAAATTGCATGACTCTGCAATAATAAAGTGAAATCATTTTGAAGCCGTTTAAGATCTATTTTGCGTTGAGGATCATCTTTGAATCCCAATTTTGATTGACTTTGGGCGTCTGGACGTATTACATATCTTACTCGGAAGACTATTATAATCCGAGTAGAAAGAATTGTTGGTTTTGATGGTTCTCACGTATAACGAAATTCACTGTTATTTATATTAATAGTGACTTGCGTTATTCTTGTAATTTTAAGACTATTTTTAAAAATAACAAATAATCATAAATTGAATCATTAGTCTAAAAGAAAATATTTTTGATAAATATGTAAAAGAAAAATATATTTTGAGAAATGCTTTTACTCATGTACTTTTGTCTGATTTTAACAGCATTAATTCAGGATCAAATACTTTGTTAAAACTTTGAAACCGTCGAGTCTTTTCTGAAAATCTTTTCACTTAACATATGGACATCAAACTTACGAGAATAATACACTCTTATATTTGTGGAGAGACATATTTTCAATACATAAGGCATCTCTCTTCGATATAAGAAAATGTTTTCTTAAAATCAAATTCGGAAAAGGTCACATTTTTTACCTCAAAGGGATTAGATCTCTCTACCTCATTTTTTTTCTCTCTTTGTCAAATCACATTTGACATTTTTATAGATCTCTTTAATTAATTTTTCAGATTTATTTTAATAAAAATTAATTTTTAAAAATAAATATTAACTAATCAAATTTACTAGATTTCATTAGCAGTTGAGTTATCTAATAAATCAAAATTTATCAATTAATCATATAATCTAAAAACAGTTTTTAGAATATATTTATAAAAATAATTTTTCAAGATAATCTCATCTTATGAGATTTTCTAGATCTATTTTAAGTTTTGAACAAATTATAAGTCAATTGAAAATCAAATCTCATATGATCAGATTCTTCAGATCTACTTTTAAATCAAATTAAAAAAAAATATGATTTGACAGTTTGTTTAGATAACAAATTTCAATTAAATTTGAAGATGAAATCTCATTTAATGATATTCTTCAAATCTAATCTAAATTCCTTAAAATAATTTCATCTAATGAGACATTTTATTTTGAATTTAAAATCAAAAAACTATTTATATATTTCGAATCATAATATATTTATTTGAGTTTTTATAAATGATTAATTATAATTAATCATTTATATATTTATTCTTGTAACATGAAAATTTGTATAGTAATATAAGATGACAAGGAAACTGATGAACTTATAGTTGTAAGTTCTAATAATATTTGTTAATTAATATAAACTCTTTATATTAATTAACATAATTATTAACTCTAGAGTAATTCTACTAAATACGTAGAGTTGCACTCTTAGAACTATATAGTATATTTACTCAAAGTAATGTCCATTGATATAACTATTACATATGTATTAATATTCTATTAAGATTCGTAATAGAGCTAGGTATACAATCCGTTAACCTCTTATATTATATATTTATCCTTGACTACCATTAATGTAACACCCGACATTTTTGCATATGTAATTATTCCCCGAATCATTAAGCGGAATTAATTTGATATTAATACAATGAATGTTTTGTTGGAAAACAAATGGACGGAGCTTATATTGAATTGAATAATGGGATAAAAAACCAAACTAATGTGTAACTAAACTAAACAAAACCATTAGTTAGAGATGCATGGAGGGGCGGTTTGGGAAGGAATTAAGGTGGGTGGGAAGAAACCAATGGATGATTGACACTTGGCAAACTTGTTGAAGAAGACAATGTCTTTTCTCTTCCTTTCTTCCTCCCTTCTTTTCACTCCTACGTAAAACACTTCCCTGTTTTCTCTATTTCTGGCGACCAACGGTGGTTTTAACCTCAACCTTTTTTCTGTTTTCTCTATTTTTCTCCACCTAAGGTAATCCTCTAAGCTAGTTAGTAAGCATGGACAAGTTAACGTTAGTTTTTTGGAAGTTTAGGTTAATGTCCAATTTTGCATGCTATAGGTTCGCGAACCACAGTAGTCGTGCGTGCAAGCTTGCTGCATTTCGGACAACAGGTAAGTTCATACGTATAAGTTGGCCCTTAAGGCCCTACAGCACAGAGATACTAGGTTTTGGTTCGGGTAGTTAGGTCGTAAGTTATACTATAAGCTAAACGTGTTCTGTGTGTTCTGTTTCATGCTTGTTTTTATTCTGTCGCCTGTATATGTTGAGTTTAAGCACCGTATCTGTTCATGCATACACGTTTTCTAGAAAACCATGTAAATATTTTTCAGCACCAGATTTGAAGTTATGAAAGTTAAAAATGTGAATGTAATAAATGGTTAAGTGTGGACGAGGACTGACATCATGTCATGTACTCCTGTTGTGGCATGTACTCTTGTTGCGCCAGCTCTTCTTTCCACTTATACCTTCATGTCCAGTGAAACGTAATGTAATGTAACGTAATGTTCATGTATTTGAAAATGTTCATGCACAGCATATGCATCACTGCATTTCATGTTCTTACTGAGCTCTAGGCTCATAGTTGAAATCCCTGTTGTAGGTATGGATCCTCCAGATGAAGACTTTGTGGCTTAAGCTAATGAGTTGATGTAGTTGGCGGATCGAGCTCATGGGGATTGGTCGCTGCAGTCAGACAAATGTTATTCCTATAAGGATGTATTTTTCTATAGTTATGTCAAGTTCTGTACAACTTCTGAAATTTTAAAACGATGTATGAACTTTCTATTGATGCTTTAAAACCTCTGTTTGACAGTTGTATGTATGTTTTGAAATATTCTGGAACTGTTTGGAATCTTTTCCTTTTAGGTTGTGCATGGATTGTCTCGAGTTTTAGAGCTATCCGTGCAGTATGTTTTCCTGAATCTCTGTTATATTGTCAAGCATGTTTTATAACTTCGTTTGAATCGGGTTTTGGGGGTTTGAAATTTCTGTGTCAAAAGAAGTAGGTTGTCAAACAGAGAGGTAGCCGATCGATCGCCTGGGGTACCAGATCAATCGACGGAGCATATGTTATGTCTTTAAAGTCTTCAAGTTTTCGAAAAGAAAACAGTCGTCCACGCCTTCTGTAAAATAGTCGTCCATGTCTTCTGTAAAACAGTCGTCCATGCCTTCTGTAAATAGTTGAGAGGTAGCCGATCGATCGCCTGGGGTACCATATCAATCGACGGAGCATATGTTATGTCTTTAAGTCTTCAAGTTTTCGAAAAGAAAACAGTCGTCCACGCCTTCTGTAAAATAGTCGTCCATGTCTTCTGTAAAACAGTCGTCCATGCCTTCTGTAAAATAGTTGTCCATGCTTTCTGTAAAACAGTTGTTCGTTCTGCCTTTATATTCAGTCGTCTACGCCTTCTGTAAAACAGTTGTCTATTCTGCCTTTCAGTTTCTGTCTTTCAAGTTTTCAAGTATTCAGCTAAGTGTTAATCGTCCATCCTACCTTTCAAATCCCGTCTGCCTTTAAAATTTTATCGTCCATACTGCCTTTAAATTTTATCGTCCATTCTTCTGCGATTTTAAACGTCCACAGCTTCTGTTTGTCCACAGATTCTGTCTTTGATTTTAAACGTCCACAGCTTCTGTTTGTCCACAGATTCTGTCTTTGATTTTAAACGTCCACAGCTTCTGTTTGTCCACAGATTCTGTCTTTGATTTTAAACGTCCACAGCTTCTGTTTGTCCACAGATTCTGTCTTTGATTTTAAACGTCCACAGCTTCTGTTTGTCCACAGATTCTGTCTTTGATTTTAAACGTCCACAGCTTCTGTTTGTCCACAGATTCTGTCTTTGATTTTAAACGTCCACAGCTTCTGTTTGTCCACAGATTCTGTCTTTGATTTTAAACGTCCACAGCTTCTGTTTGTCCACAGATTCTGTCTTTGATTTTAAACGTCCACAGCTTCTGTTTGTCCACAGATTCTGTCTTTGATTTTAAACGTCCACAGCTTCTGTTTGTCCACAGATTCTGTCTTTGATTTTAAACGTCCACAGCTTCTGTTTGTCCACAGATTCTGTCTTTGATTTTAAACGTCCACAGCTTCTGTTTGTCCACAGATTCTGTCTTTGATTTTAAACGTCCACAGCTTCTGTTTGTCCACAGATTCTGTCTTTGATTTTAAACGTCCACAGCTTCTGTTTGTCCACAGATTCTGTCTTTGATTTTAAACGTCCACAGCTTCTGTTTGTCCACAGATTCTGTCTTTGATTTTAAACGTCCACAGCTTCTGTTTGTCCACAGATTCTGTCTTTGATTTTAAACGTCCACAGCTTCTGTTTGTCCACAGATTCTGTCTTTGATTTTAAACGTCCACAGCTTCTGTTTGTCCACAGATTCTGTCTTTGATTTTAAACGTCCACAGCTTCTGTTTGTCCACAGATTCTGTCTTTGATTTTAAACGTCCACAGCTTCTGTTTGTCCACAGATTCTGTCTTTGATTTTAAACGTCCACAGCTTCTGTTTGTCCACAGATTCTGTCTTTGATTTTAAACGTCCACAGCTTCTGTTTGTCCACAGATTCTGTCTTTGATTTTAAACGTCCACAGCTTCTGTTTGTCCACAGATTCTGTCTTTGATTTTAAACGTCCACAGCTTCTGTTTGTCCACAGATTCTGTCTTTGATTTTAAACGTCCACAGCTTCTGTTTGTCCACAGATTCTGTCTTTGATTTTAAACGTCCACAGCTTCTGTTTGTCCACAGATTCTGTCTTTGATTTTAAACGTCCACAGCTTCTGTTTGTCCACAGATTCTGTCTTTGATTTTAAACGTCCACAGCTTCTGTTTGTCCACAGATTCTGTCTTTGATTTTAAACGTCCACAGCTTCTGTTTGTCCACAGATTCTGTCTTTGATTTTAAACGTCCACAGCTTCTGTTTGTCCACAGATTCTGTCTTTGATTTTAAACGTCCACAGCTTCTGTTTGTCCACAGATTCTGTCTTTGATTTTAAACGTCCACAGCTTCTGTTTGTCCACAGATTCTGTCTTTGATTTTAAACGTCCACAGCTTCTGTTTGTCCACAGATTCTGTCTTTGATTTTAAACGTCCACAGCTTCTGTTTGTCCACAGATTCTGTCTTTGATTTTAAACGTCCACAGCTTCTGTTTGTCCACAGATTCTGTCTTTGATTTTAAACGTCCACAGCTTCTGTTTGTCCACAGATTCTGTCTTTGATTTTAAACGTCCACAGCTTCTGTTTGTCCACAGATTCTGTCTTTGATTTTAAACGTCCACAGCTTCTGTTTGTCCACAGATTCTGTCTTTGATTTTAAACGTCCACAGCTTCTGTTTGTCCACAGATTCTGTCTTTGATTTTAAACGTCCACAGCTTCTGTTTGTCCACAGATTCTGTCTTTGATTTTAAACGTCCACAGCTTCTGTTTGTCCACAGATTCTGTCTTTGATTTTAAACGTCCACAGCTTCTGTTTGTCCACAGATTCTGTCTTTGATTTTAAACGTCCACAGCTTCTGTTTGTCCACAGATTCTGTCTTTGATTTTAAACGTCCACAGCTTCTGTTTGTCCATAGATTCTGTCTTTGATTTTAAACGTCCACAGCTTCTGTTTGTCCACAGATTCTGTCTTTGATTTTAAACGTCCACAGCTTCTGTTTGTCCACAGATTCTGTCTTTCATTTTAAACGTCCACGTCTTCTGATTGTCCACAGATTCTGTCTTTGCTTTCAAACGTCCACGGCTTCTACTGTCCACAGTAAGTCTTCCACTGCATGTCTGTCGTCTATTCTGCCTTCCAGTTTCAGTCGTCCATTTCTGTTTTATGATTTCCTGTTTTCACGTCTTTAGATTTAAGAGTTTTAAAAAGTCAAAGGTTTTACGTCCAAATGTCAGAATCATGTTTAAATCGAAGTCAAGTCCTGGTGAAAATCCCGAGAATTGTTTTCGTTCCTCCCTGCCTTCTGTCTTCCTGTTTTCTTCTGCCAATTATTCCTGTAACCTAATTTTAACTTATCTTCCAGTCTTCAGCTCCAGAGAAGGTTTTCTCTGTGTAATGTTTTAAAAGTTCAAAAAAAAAAAATGTGTCACGTTTTAAATATCCGGAGTGAGGCTCGCTGTAACACTCGACATTTTTTTCATGTAAATATTCCTTGAATTATTAAACGGGATTAATGGGAATATTTATACAATGCGTGTTTTTACGAATTTGCCGATATTTTCAATTGAATATGAGTGATTCATAAAACCGATTCGGCAAACTAAATAGTAATTTAGTTAAAAACCAATAGTTAGAATTGCATGGAGGGATAAATTGGGAAGGAATTAAGGTAGGTGGGAGGGAACCAATGGATGGTTGTCAAATGTCCATAACTTGCTGAGAAACCTACCTATTGTCTTCTCTTATCTTCTACGTAAACCTTCATTTTCATCCTCCTCTCTGTTCTCTCTTCCAGGCGATTGAGACAAATTTCCAAAACTTATTTCTCCTGTTTTCTTTTGTTTCCTTTAGCAAAGGTAAACTTCTGCCTGTAGTTCACTTCTGCCGGTGAACAGTAAACTTCTGCCTGTAGTTCACTTCTGCCGGTGAACAGTAAACTTCTGCCTGTAGTTCACTTCTGCCGGTGAACAGTAAACTTCTGCCTGTAGTTCACTTCTGCCGGTGAACAGTAAACTTCTGCCTGTAGTTCACTTCTGCCGGTGAACAGTAAACTTCTGCCTGTAGTTCACTTCTGCCTGTAGTTCACTTCTGCCGGTGAACAGTAAACTTCTGCCTGTAGTTCACTTCTGCCGGTGAACAGTAAACTTCTGCCTGTAGTTCACTTCTGCCGGTGAACAGTAAACTTCTGCCTGTAGTTCACTTCTGCCGGTGAACAGTAAACTTCTGCCTGTAGTTCACTTCTGCCGGTGAACAGTAAACTTCTGCCTGTAGTTCACTTCTGCCGGTGAACAGTAAACTTCTGCCTGTAGTTCACTTCTGCCGGTGAACAGTAAACTTCTGCCTGTAGTTCACTTCTGCCGGTGAACAGTAAACTTCTGCCTGTAGTTCACTTCTGCCGGTGAACAGTAAACTTCTGCCTGTAGTTCACTTCTGCCTGTAGTTCACTTCTGCCGGTGAACAGTAAACTTCTGCCTGTAGTTCACTTCTGCCGGTGAACAGTAAACTTCTGCCTGTAGTTCACTTCTGCCGGTGAACAGTAAACTTCTGCCTGTAGTTCACTTCTGCCGGTGAACAGTAAACTTCTGCCTGTAGTTCACTTCTGCCGGTGAACAGTAAACTTCTGCCTGTAGTTCACTTCTGCCGGTGAACAGTAAACTTCTGCCTGTAGTTCACTTCTGCCGGTGAACAGTAAACTTCTGCCTGTAGTTCACTTCTGCCGGTGAACAGTAAACTTCTGCCTGTAGTTCACTTCTGCCGGTGAACAGTAAACTTCTGCCTGTAGTTCACTTCTGCCGGTGAACAGTAAACTTCTGCCTGTAGTTCACTTCTGCCGGTGAACAGTAAACTTCTGCCTGTAGTTCACTTCTGCCGGTGAACAGTAAACTTCTGCCTGTAGTTCACTTCTGCCGGTGAACAGTAAACTTCTGCCTGTAGTTCACTTCTGCCGGTGAACAGTAAACTTCTGCCTGTAGTTCACTTCTGCCTGTAGTTCACTTCTGCCGGTGAACAGTAAACTTCTGCCTGTAGTTCACTTCTGCCGGTGAACAGTAAACTTCTGCCTGTAGTTCACTTCTGCCGGTGAACAGTAAACTTCTGCCTGTAGTTCACTTCTGCCGGTGAACAGTAAACTTCTGCCTGTAGTTCACTTCTGCCGGTGAACAGTAAACTTCTGCCTGTAGTTCACTTCTGCCGGTGAACAGTAAACTTCTGCCTGTAGTTCACTTCTGCCGGTGAACAGTAAACTTCTGCCTGTAGTTCACTTCTGCCGGTGAACAGTAAACTTCTGCCTGTAGTTCACTTCTGCCGGTGAACAGTAAACTTCTGCCTGTAGTTCACTTCTGCCGGTGAACAGTAAACTTCTGCCTGTAGTTCACTTCTGCCGGTGAACAGTAAACTTCTGCCTGTAGTTCACTTCTGCCGGTGAACAGTAAACTTCTGCCTGTAGTTCACTTCTGCCGGTGAACAGTAAACTTCTGCCTGTAGTTCACTTCTGCCGGTGAACAGTAAACTTCTGCCTGTAGTTCACTTCTGCCGGTGAACAGTAAACTTCTGCCTGTAGTTCACTTCTGCCGGTGAACAGTAAACTTCTGCCTGTAGTTCACTTCTGCCGGTGAACAGTAAACTTCTGCCTGTAGTTCACTTCTGCCGGTGAACAGTAAACTTCTGCCTGTAGTTCACTTCTGCCGGTGAACAGTAAACTTCTGCCTGTAGTTCACTTCTGCCGGTGAACAGTAAACTTCTGCCTGTAGTTCACTTCTGCCGGTGAACAGTAAACTTCTGCCTGTAGTTCACTTCTGCCGGTGAACAGTAAACTTCTGCCTGTAGTTCACTTCTGCCGGTGAACAGTAAACTTCTGCCTGTAGTTCACTTCTGCCGGTGAACAGTAAACTTCTGCCTGTAGTTCACTTCTGCGGTGAACAGTAAACTTCTGCCTGTAGTTCACTTCTGCGGTGAACAGTAAACTTCTGCCTGTAGTTCACTTCTGCGGTGAACAGTAAACTTCTGCCTGTAGTTCACTTCTGCGGTGAACAGTAAACTTCTGCCTGTAGTTCACTTCTGCGGTGAACAGTAAACTTCTGCCTGTAGTTCACTTCTGCGGTGAACAGTAAACTTCTGCCTGTAGTTCACTTCTGCGGTGAACAGTAAACTTCTGCCTGTAGTTCACTTCTGCGGTGAACAGTAAACTTCTGCCTGTAGTTCACTTCTGCGGTGAACAGTAAACTTCTGCCTGTAGTTCACTTCTGCGGTGAACAGTAAACTTCTGCCTGTAGTTCACTTCTGCGGTGAACAGTAAACTTCTGCCTGTAGTTCACTTCTGCGGTGAACAGTAAACTTCTGCCTGTAGTTCACTTCTGCGGTGAACAGTAAACTTCTGCCTGTAGTTCACTTCTGCGGTGAACAGTAAACTTCTGCCTGTAGTTCACTTCTGCGGTGAACAGTAAACTTCTGCCTGTAGTTCACTTCTGCGGTGAACAGTAAACTTCTGCCTGTAGTTCACTTCTGCGGTGAACAGTAAACTTCTGCCTGTAGTTCACTTCTGCGGTGAACAGTAAACTTCTGCCTGTAGTTCACTTCTGCGGTGAACAGTAAACTTCTGCCTGTAGTTCACTTCTGCGGTGAACAGTAAACTTCTGCCTGTAGTTCACTTCTGCGGTGAACAGTAAACTTCTGCCTGTAGTTCACTTCTGCGGTGAACAGTAAACTTCTGCCTGTAGTTCACTTCTGCGGTGAACAGTAAACTTCTGCCTGTAGTTCACTTCTGCGGTGAACAGTAAACTTCTGCCTGTAGTTCACTTCTGCCGGTGAACAGTAAACTTCTGCCTGTAGTTCACTTCTGCGGTGAACAGTAAACTTCTGCCTGTAGTTCACTTCTGCGGTGAACAGTAAATTCTGCCGGTGAACAGTAAACTTCTGCCTGTAGTTCACTTTTTCTGGTGAACAGTAAAATTTTGCCTATAGTTCACTTCTGCCGGTGAACAGTAAACTTCTGCCTGTAGTTCACTTCTGCCGGTGAACAGTTCACTTTTGCCTGTAGTTCACTTCTGCCCGTGAACAGTAAACTTCTGCCTGTGGTTCATTTCTGTCGGTGAACAGTAAACTTATGCCTGTGGTTCACTTCTGCCTGTAATTTACATCTTCCGCCTTGCTTCTTCCGCCCGGTTTAATTACTTCTTCCGCCCAGTTTAATTACTTCTTCCGCCTTATATCACCCGATCCTGTCATTCACTGTAGCGCTCCTCCACAGTACGTCTTTCAGTTTATGTTTTTCCCATATTATTTTCTGTTTTATTATGCTCATTCACTCTAATCGTCCATTTCTGTTTTATGATTTCATGTCTTCACGTCTTCAGGTTTAAGAGTTTTAAAAAGGGCAAAAGTTCTTACATCCAAAGTTTATTTTGTTTCCTGTTTCTGTTGGTTATTCTGTTGACTATTTCAATTGACCACTTCAGTTTTGAGTCTTCAGAATTTTATGTCTTCTGACTTCAGTCTTCTTGTTTTGCATCTGTCATCTTGTTTTTCTTCTGTTACTTATCCCCATAGCCTGATTTTGAAATTGCCTTCCAGTCTTAAATTTTCAGAGAAGGTTTCTACTCTGTGTATAGTTTTTATAAATGTTTAAAAGTTCAAAAAAAAAAATGTCCCGTTTTCTGTTAAATGTCCGGAGTGATGGCGCCCCGGCCCCGATCGGGTCGAGGGCTGTCACACTCGCCGGCCCCGATCGGGTCGGGGGTCGTCACAATTAATTCTTAATTGAATAATTAATTTATAATATTTATGAATTTACGCGTTAATTATTCAATTCATGAACTAACAAACAATGGAATCTTGTATTATGAATTTCATTGTATCAATGTTAGTATTCACAGCTACTCATTTAATTTATTTATAAAAAAACAAGGATTATGTAATGTAATTAATACAAAACTATACCGAGTAAATCAAAAAATAAATTGAAATGAAATAAGAGTCTACTACATACAATAAATTAAGATCATACATATATGATCATCATTATGATAAAATTAATTATTCTTCATTTAACGGATATTACAATGACAATATAATTTCATCTGGTCCAGTTCTATATAATCATCATATTATATAAAATATAATCACTTTATGTCGCTACATATGTAGTCGGGATATAACTATGCGTTCTCAACAAAGTGAACTATATTTATGACTTTATTAATGTGAAGATCATATACTTCAAATATAAGTCATGAACTAATGCAATTATTTATTTTTAAATTTAATCTCACATATATCAACTTATATGTAAATTTAAAATTGCACAAATAATCCATAATTTTTCTTTGAATTTATAAAGCATATCGTATAATGCAAACATAAAATTAATCATAAAAATTATTTATTAATTACATTCAATAAAAAATATTCATAACATTTGCTTGTTTGACACATTATACCCAACAAGAATAACACTAATTTATTAAACATCATAATTTTCACATGTAAGAATTACACGAAAGAAATTTATTAAACAATCTCTTTCGCCTAGAGTTTCTCATTAATTAAATATTAATTACTTATAATCGACTCAAACATGCAACTTGTGTGCGAGAATAGCTCCATTTGCAAGTAATTATTATTTTAATGTAAAAGAAGGTCGAGTTTACAAAACAACATAAAAACATTTGTCAAGGTTGGGCAAACGAACATTCAACCCCTAGGCCCAAACCCATCACAATATTTGGTTAGGAATTTAATTTTATATACATTTTAATTTACAACGTAATCTTCGAGACTTAATTGATCACGCACAAATATCATCAAATTACAATTTAAAATGTAAAGATAATATTACTTATATTATGCACAAATATCATCAAATTATTCTAATCTCTTTAAAAATTTATTGATGTGTCAAACAATGATAAGTGCAATTAACATGATTTATTACATTAATTATACAAATAATTGTTTAACACGTAAGTGAATAATCAAAATCAATTAGAATTTTTTTTCTTTCAGTTGAAATTTACCTGCGCGAATGTCATCAGAACGGCCATAGTGCTCGAATGTAGTATCGAACTTTATATTACGAACCGAGGGTCTTTATTTTTTATTATAGAAGGAAGATTTTGTCCTAACTTGATCTAGCAAATCATTTACTCAAGACTTTGTTTTATTTTTCTTATATATAAAGTCAAATATAATAAATTAACGTGTGATTTTACAGCGTTACATTTCTTATTTATGTATAGAAAATGATTTTTTGAAATTAATTAAATATAATACCTGCATTTAAATTATCATCGCCAAAGATATCTCAGATGTTTGTAACTATAAACTAACTTTGAGCAGTTACATTACTATAAATTTGGTAAATGTGGCCAATAAAAGTCGACTCTCTCTCTCTCTCTACCTGTGTTATGGTTTAGGGCACTTGCGTCGCTTTCATTTTCAATCCTAAAGCCATTTCTTTAACAACAGTGTTGACCCATTAACTTTCATCTCGCGCAATCTCTGGCATTTTCTCTCGTTCTTAGTGGAGGGTTTCGATGGGCGAGAGGTTGGTCGAAACTTTAGCAACGCTGCTGAAAATGGTAGTGAATTTTGAAAATTTTTACGGTAAATTTTAAATTGTTTTTCCGCAATGTGTTGTTCGTATCTGAAATTGGTTGCGGTTTGAGTTCGTTCGCCTTTGGGCGTCGAAAGTTTGGGCCATCGCTCTGTATATCTACTCGCTGATTCCAGTTCCCACTTTTTTTATTTTCTTGTAAATTTTACGCTGAGGATTTAGTTGCTCTTAATTGGGTAGCATTTACTGGGCGGAGGTTGATTTATGTGCTTTTAGAAAAGTATGTGAATTGGGGATGTTCGTTTTACGGAAAGAGTGCTGTATAGAACGCTTCTAAAGATGAAGAGGCAAAAAAATGAACCTGCTGGAGCAAGGAGGTTCAAGCTTTCGCATTTGTTGTTGATTGTCGGGTTATTATACTTGGTCTTTATATCCTTTAAGTTTCCTCACTTTGTAGTGATGTTGAGTGGGGATGAAACAAATGGGAGATTGGATCCGATAGAGGGAGGAGATTTTGAAGATGCAGGGTTGAGCAAATCATTATTTAGTTCCGCTCACAAGGATACATTCCATCAAAAATTGGAAGATGATCCATACCAAAATGCACCATCAATGCCAAAGAAAGAACCTATGGAAGAGGCAAGGAGGGGGTCCAAAACTATAAAACCTCTCCAGCACAAGTATGGTAGAATTACGGGTGAAATTATGAAGCGAAGAAATAGGACTATGAATTTGTCAGTACTCGAGAGAATGGCAGACGAGGCTTGGACATTAGGATTAAAGGCATGGGAAGAAGTGGATAAGGTTGATTTAGGTGATAGTCCAGAGGCTTCTGTACTTGAGGGAAAATCCGAGTCGTGCCCTTCATGGTTATCTGTGGGTGGGGAGGAATTTATCCGAGGAGATAAGATTATGTTCCTTCCTTGTGGACTTGCTGCTGGTTCATCTGTGACCGTGATTGGAACTCCTCATTATCCTCATCAGGAGTATATACCACAGCTTCTGAAGTTGAGACGTGGTGATGCTATGGTGATGGTTTCACAGTTTATGGTGGAATTGCAGGGATTAAAGTCAGTTGATGGAGAGGACCCTCCAAAGATTCTTCATGTAAATCCACGACTAAAAGGTGATTGGAGTATGCATCCTGTAATTGAGCATAACACGTGTTATAGGATGCAGTGGGGAACGGCTCAAAGGTGTGACGGTTTGCCATCGAAGAATGATGATGACATGCTTGGTAATCATGCCTTAAGCGATCTATCTTTTCTATTATAAACTTATTTTATTTGTAGAAGCTCCATAGAAATCTCCCACTTCTTGTTTTCGGCCAATTCCCATCGTGAATTAGCTGCATCCTTGGGAGTTCATTCATAATTTTTTATTCTTTTCTCTCTTCAAAATTTTATTTATGGGGTATGAATCTGCTTTAATCATTTTATTTCACAGTCGATGGATATGATAGATGTGAGAAGTGGATAAGAGATGATTTGGTAGACTCAAAAGAATCAAAGACAACCTCATGGTTCAAACGTTTCATTGGCCGAGAGCAGAAGCCAGAAGTGACCTGGCCATTTCCCTTTGTGGAGGGACGATTGTTTATCCTTACGCTCCGGGCTGGTGTTGAGGGGTATCATATTAATGTTGGTGGTCGGCACATGACTTCTTTTCCATATCGACCCGTAAGTTATTCAAATGAGAAGGTTGTTTTAGTATATACTATTTCCTTTCAGGAAATTGTTGGTCAGCTGGAGTTATTATGAAATAACCATAAGATTTTAAAATCTATTGGAAAAAATCATATTTTTTTGGATGAATCACCAGGGATTCACTCTTGAAGATGCGACGGGATTAGCCATTAAAGGAGATGTAAACATTCACTCCGTTTATGCAACGTCTCTTCCAACCTCTCATCCAAGTTTCTCGCCCCAAAGAGTTTTGGAAATGTTGGAAAAATGGAAAGCCCAACCATTGCCAAAGATCCATATTAAGGTCTTCGTTGGGGTTTTGTCTGCTACCAATCACTTCGCCGAGCGCATGGCTGTTAGAAAAACTTGGATGCAATCATCTGCTATAAAGTCTTCGACAGTAGTAGTTCGCTTCTTTGTTGCGTTGGTAAGGCTTTTGTATCTCTATTTCCTCTTTTATTAAACACGAGACTTGAAAAAAAAATTACAAGTTTAGAGAGCTGATGCGTATAATCGAAGAGGTTGATACTTGTTCAAATTTTCTCGGAGTCGGGAATATTAGATTAGTTGCCTACACGAATAATACTGTATCTTGTTGACATGTCCTCGAAGATTGTAATAAATTCGTGACATGCAGAATCCAAGGAAGGAAGTAAATGCAGTATTAAAGAGGGAGGCAGATTTTTTTGGTGACATTGTAATCCTTCCTTTCATGGATCGATACGAGCTTGTCGTTCTGAAAACTATTGCTATATGTGAATTCGGGGTGAGTTCACTACTCTTTTAGAAGTTTGATACTTATTAAATGTTGATAATTCTTTTAAGTTTGAAAATTTTATGTTGGTCTATGCTTTGTTTAATTTTATTTCACTCAAATAGTCAGAAATGTGCTTGGTGCAGGTTCAGAATGTATCAGCTTCATATATAATGAAATGTGACGATGACACATTTACGAGGGTCGATACGGTATTAAAAGAGGTTGAGGGAATTACTTCAAAAAAGTCCCTTTATATGGGTAATCTCAACCTCTTGCATCGTCCTCTTAGGAGCGGAAAGTGGGCGGTTACATACGAGGTTTGTACATTGACATTTCAAAATTTTATTTTATTTTTCGATAAGAAACAAAGTGTATTTAAAGAATGGAAAATATAATAGAAGAAAGGGGAATATCCTTTCTCAAGAAAAAAAAATAGAGAGAAATACTTAAATTAAAGTAGTTTTTCCCGAATTAGAAATTTAATCGTAGGATCTCACTAATGTTGTCTTCAGTTTGACTTGGACAAACCACTGAGACTTGTTTCTGGAAAACAGTTTTTTGAATTTGTTTGTGGAAGTGATGATGTTACTTGATTCTCAAATAAGCCTTTATCTTCCTTCCAATCTAATGGATGATATCTTTTATCCAACAATACAGGAATGGCCTGAAGAAGTTTATCCTCCTTACGCCAATGGACCCGGATATATAATCTCCATCGATATTGCAAAATATATCGTCTCTCGACACGTCAGTCAAAGCCTGCGGGTGAGTCGAACAAAAACTCTCTCTCCCTCTCGCTCTCTCCGGTTTTCTATCTCTCATAGTCATTTTGATTTTCCATATGAATCCGCTACAGCTCTTCAAGATGGAAGACGTGAGCATGGGAATGTGGGTAGAGCAATTCAATCAATCGGTCGGAGGCGTTCATTACGCGCATAACTGGAAATTCTGTCAGTATGGTTGCATGGAGGATTATTTCACTGCACATTACCAATCGCCAAGACAAATGCTTTGTCTTTGGGACAAGTTGAGAAGTGGAAGAGCTCATTGCTGTAACTTCAGATGATGATCCTCTTCTTGCAATACTTCGTGACATTGATATTGTTTTGATGAAAATTATGAGCAAATCGTGCTTTCGTTATTAACAAAGAAAGACAAATCATCTGATGAGATAGAAATCATTCGACAGAGTTTAAAATCGAGTTAGAAATCACCGGACGTGTAAAAAATCGGGTTATAATGCTTCGATAAATGGAAAATGTAGCGTAAAAAGATTACATTTAATAGAGAAATTGACGAGAAAAGAAGGAGAATTGAAAGAAACGATGTCATCTGAATTGGCCGTGGGGGAGAGGAGAAGGAACGTCTTCCGGTCGTCTTCCCGGTTTCACCCATCTTCCATGTTTGTTTAGCACCAGACCTTTATGCGGCAATTGGTACCAGAATTCTGGAATTCGAAGCTCCTCGATCAGCATATCGCTCGTCTTGTTCACCAAGGCTACGTCTCTCCTCGCGTTCCATCTGAATTTTCCTTTTCTCCGCTGATATCCGTCTAGAAGATGCAGATAGATTTCTAGGTTGTGGCTCCCCTGCAAGTCTGATTCCCGCTTCAGGTACGGCGAATTCAGCATGTCCAGCTTCAGTTGCGTGCCTACGTGCCTGTAAATGAAGTTCAGTTTCTGCGTTATTACGTTGAGTGTTTTGAAGATGTGGTTGAATAGCAATCCTGGAAGCTTGGGGACTAGGTCTTGGGAGACGACTAATCGGAGAGTTTTGATATTGAGTTGATTCAGCCGTTCTTTGAAAGCCTGGTTTCCTACTCGTGGAGCTCCGAATGAGAATACGGTAATGGAGAGATTTGGATCGTCAGTTGCGGCTTCGTGGGCGGTGAGAAGAGCTAGAGCCCCTCCTAAGCTGTGGCCAGTAATTGTGAGACTGATTTGTTCATTTTTTTGTTTGTAGAGATGGTTGAGTCTACGAATTTCGTCCATCACTTGTTCTGATGCGCTTGATTTGTTGTATCTGGAGAATTGGCATTTGGATTTGTAAATTGTGAGGAATCCGAGCTGAACTTTCACGTCCGGTTCTTCGATTTCCTCGAGCTTTGTTTTCAGATCGGTGAACCATTCTGATGGAGCTACTGTTCCTCTCCAAGCGACAACGACGTCTCTCCGTCCGATTCGCTCTGATTCTTCATCGGTGCTCACGGCGACAAATCCCATCCAGTTTGAATCTTTACTCCATATTTCACAGAAATCGGAATTCTCGAACCAGCTTGGAACGTCGACGTGAGACATTGCGTAGATGTATTTCGTTACTTTGTAGCCATTTTTAGTGAGATTCAGTTCTTCGAAAAGCCTGTTCTTGTTGTACCTACAGCTTCCGCGGTACTCCGATAACGGATCGAAATCGAAAGCGTCGTAAGTTGCCTGAGCGAATTCGCCGTACTTGACGATCTCTCTACGGAGCCATGGATGAAGAGGATCTATAAGGCCTGACCAGTTATGGAGGCCATGGACTTCGCGCCATTGAGTTGAGATATTCTCCTTGGGAGACAACGTCGGAGTCATGTGATCGCCGTAGTCAATGAAATCAGAAGCTCTTTGCGGTAGCCGGAGAAGAGAAGCGAGTGGTTTTGGGCGACGAGAAGAAGGACTCTTTTCCATCATCTCGTTATGTTTATGGTGATTTATTGATTTGTGTCTGTGGCCTTGATTGAACGAAAATTCATTCTTGTCCATGGCGGATGAACAAGTTAGGTGAAGGCGATACTGCTTTGTGGAAGTGGCAACGACCCTTTTAATGGCTTTCCAAGTAATACCAAACTTCATCTTCCATACCCATTTTCTGCCTTCTAATATTCTTCTTCCCTCTTTGCTCTTCTGCGCAGTCACTTTTCTCAGTGGTGAAGCTCTCACCCCCATGGCTGTTCTTGCTAGTTCCGATAGAAGGTCTTTAGAGAGAGAGAGAACGATAGAATTTGGATGTTATGGTGACGACAACATTGAAGAAGACATGGAATTTATAGAAGAAAAGAATAGAGTCAGTGCAGAAGAAGCCATTGACAGGAGCTGTAGTTGGCGATTTTGACTTCGTGGGTGTGAAGAAACGCGGTGACAAATTTGACTGACGGTAATTATTATTTTATTCACAAGTTAAACTTTATTTAATACAGAAACATACTGAAATAGAATATACTTACAACCGTATAACGTGACAATATTACATTTTTTTTGCATTATTGTACGTCTAACTTGAAAAAAATAGCTTAATCCAGTACCTCTTTTCTGCCTTAATGCATGTATACGTGACCTTGCATACTATTACTTTAATTTTTAATGATTTATTCAATATAAACATTATTGTACTGAAGAATTCTATATACATATAAAAATGTCGTATGACATTAGATTTATTTTCTAGTAATTTTTACGTTAATATAAATAATAATAGGATAGTATTTAATATTTGTCATTCTAGATGGAGTATGGGGGTAAATGCATGGAGGTTTCCTAGGTTGTTATTTAACAAAGTGGTGGCTGCGGATCTGAGTTTTCAAAGAGGTACGCCTTTTTCCAATCATAGAACTCAAAGAAAGTAGTAGTTTAACCAGTTTTTGAATTTTCTCAATTGATTATTAATGTCCATTTGTTAATTAATTATTTTGGTTGCCTAGTGGTTGAATTTTTATATTGAATATTTTGCTGGTTGGTTTAAACATAATGATGAAGATTGGGTAAAAAAAAAAATTATTTTCTATGAACATTACTAATAAAACAGTTTCAGTCCAGATGAAAATAAGAATAATTTTAGAACAATCAAAGCTACCCGCTAATGATAACATGTTAAATCTAAATTGCATGTCATGTTTTACAGTCAAAACTACTAGTTAATCAAAGATCAATCAAAAGGAAGATAATGAAGAATTAAAGTACTTATTTAATTCATCTTTGCCTACCATTGTTCCTAATCAAAATTGGAGCAGGAATAAAACATCTTTGCCTTTTCAATAGAGATGTTAAACGAGCTGGCCGAGCCGAGCCGAGCCGAGCCTCTGCTCACTGAACTTGCCAAACTTAACGAGCTGACCCTAAAAAATTTCCAACCCGAGCTGGATTGCGAGCCGAGCCGGCCCAACGAACCTAACGACCCGAGCTTACATAAATAAATTTATTTTATTTAAATATAATATATATTTCATCAAAACTTTTATTTATTAAAACTATAATAAATATTTATTATAAAAATGATAAAATATGATAGATACTTAGTCGTATAAATAATAAAAATCTTTAATTAATACAAAAATGACATTTAATTATAAAAAAATAGAAGAAAACAAATATATAAAAAATATAACATTCATTATAAATTTGACATTTGTATCACTACAAATTAGATACATCTCAATTAGGTTGGCACCCATCTAATTGTCAAACATGTGCAAAATGTCATAAAAAATTACAAGTTGAAAAAATACTTCAAAATTTAAATTACAATGCTAATCTTCAATATCTAAATTTTTAAAATCTTCAAGTATTTTGTCATTTCATTGTTGATTTCTCGTAATGGCGTCGTTCTTATCCTTCATGCAAATGAGTGCCTTCATGAGATCATTACAAGCCGTCCTGGGCGTTCATCGTATACACGTCCACCTACACTAAAAGTAGACTCTGATGCTACGGTAGAGACTAGATGTGTTAGTAGATCACGTGCCATTATAGAAAAAATATGATATGTGGTGGAAAACATTTTCCTCCAATCTAAAATATCAAAGTTTTTTTTGCGAAAAAATTGATATCGAGTGTCAAAATAAATATCTAGTTCATTTCGCATAGAAATAGAGTAAACATCTGTATCTAATTGATTCCAAATATTAGGGCTGGGCAAAAGTCGGGTTCGGTTCGGTTTTGGACCGAACTGACCCGACCTCTTTGGTTTCGGTTTCAGAAACCGAAACCGAACCCGAAGAACGTAAACCAGACCTGATCCGAAAACTTCGGTTCGGGTCGATTCGGTTCGAGTCGGTTTTCGCCACGTTGACCTTCTCCGTTTGACCACGTTGACCTGCTCCATTTGATCGGTTCTGTTCAGTCCAAAACCGAACCAAACGTCCAAACCGAAATAATAACAATGGGCATGTTCGTTCCCTCTCAAACCTGGAAAAACAATACATCTTGTCATAAACAGTCAGAAAAGCTACAGCAACTAAGCATTGTCATTGCGAACAGATGATATAAACAGAATATTTTTTCCTCTGCAAACTCAACTTTCATTTTTCCCGCTTCAAACAAAAACCATTACATATTTACATGTAGATCATTCAAGCGTGTGGTAGAACCACAAGATCTAATCGTTCTGTGCTATGAACTTGAGCACGTTGCAAATATTAAAAATAGCAAAGCAAGGAAACTGAGACTTTTTCAGTCATCAAAGAGAGGCCACTGTTTATTGTTCACCTTCACAAAAGAACAGTTTTAGATGTTGTTTAAGCATAGGAGAAATTTTACATTAATTTGCTCCTTCAAGTTATGGTACTAATATAGTAGTTTCTTCAACAGCCCAGATCTCCGACTAGTTTGTTTAAGAAATTAGCATAAATTAAAATGACTGAAACTAACAAGTAACATCTTAAACAGTTTCATGTCCACGGAATAAAACAAGTGTTAAGATGGCTTGAGAATCTATTCACTGTGAGTTGTATACACGAACCGACGGGAGGCAGCTGATATTGATAAACCGGAGCGCAATCGGAGGCGGGACAGTGAGCCGGAGCGTGAATCGGAGCGAGGAGTTGTCAGTTGTCACTCGTCACCAAGGAGAAGTCAGCCCGTCACCCGTGGCCGTCAATCCTCTGTCGCTGCCGCTGGAGCGCCGAGGGCGAGGAGTCGTCGCCGACTCGCCTCGTCGATCGTCTGTCGCGATCGCTGGAGTGAACGCTGGCTGGAGCCGGAGGAGTTGAGCGAGAGCGACGACGAGGAGGAGTTCGAACTCGGCCACTCCCGACACTTCGAGTCTTCGACACCCTAAATCCCTAATCAGCAATAGGTTCGGTTTTTCAGGTTCGGTTCGGGTTTGGCCTCCACCCGAACCGAACCCAAACACATATAGGTGAGCCCGACCCGAACTCAAACAAATCAATTCTTCACCCGAACTGACCCGACTCGAAGGCTCGGTTCGGTTCGGTTTCTCGGGTCGGTTTCGGTTCCGCCCACCCCTACCAAATATCATGAATACCAAATTATGAACCTACAATATTTTCACCACCATTACTTGAACTAGCATGTGAAGAAACACGTGAACGACTAACATTAGAATATTTAGATTCATAAAAAGAATATAAACTAATAATTCCATTAGTTATTTGATTCGTATAAAGTAAAGAAGTAGTATGTAAATTATTAGAAATTTTATTAATCATGAGATATACTTCTCCTAATTTATATCTAGGATCCATTATACATGTATAACAAAAAATAAGAGGAATGTCGAGTCAATATTTTTTAAAATTTATTTTTATTTTATGAAGTATATGTCTAAATTCATCTATTGTCGATATTGTGCAAAATTACCCGTTAAATTTACAAAGATTGGGAGAACAAGATGAGAAGTGAGATAATAAATTCCTGAACATTCATTTGTAGCATCATAAAATGGTTTTAAAAAATCAAGAAATATATTAGTTACATCGCAATTAGATTTATCAAGATTAATACTTGGTATTTTCTCATTAATAAAAGCACAAATAACTTGTCAATATACCATAACAATTTTCAACATTAAATAAATAGAATTCCACCTATTATCTACATCGATTTTTAATTTTCGTGGTTTAAGTTGGGCAGCGTTACAAAAATCTCTATATACTTGTTGCCTCGAATGCAGATCTAATTAATTCAATATGAGACGAAATATATATCATACCATTTTTAACAACTAAATTTAAAATATGACAAACACATCTCATATGAAAAAGAGAATCGTGAGTAGTATCTAATTGAAACTAATTTTTAAAATGAGAAATAGCAACATCGTCAACACTAGCATTATCAAGTGTTATGCTAAATATTCTATCTCGAACAGAATATTATTGTAATATCGTTACAATATATCTATAAATAGTAATACCAGTGTGAGGATATTCACAAGTACGAAATCTTAAAATTCTTTTATTTAATTGTCAAGAGTCATTAATAAAATGAAAAGTTACAACGACATAGCCTATAGAATTACGTGCACTCCATAAATCAGAGGTGATACAAATAGACATTGAAGGGGCGCTTGAAAAAAATGAAATTACTTCATTTTTCATATTATTAAACATTTTAATAATATCATTTCTAGTTGTAATTCTAGGAACACGTTTAAAATTAGAAGTAACACACTCTTTCATAAATTTTTCAAATTAATCACTATCGGTTAATGCTAAAGGCAACTCATATTGTGAATACAAAAAAGTGTCACTACCATTAGTATTCAATAATTTATGTATAAGGTCTGCAACTTGTTCGTTTAAGTGACATTTTTTATAATACCTACCCAGTGTGCTAGTTGAACTACCAGAAATATATGCATAATTTTTAATACAATGTTTGCATTGAGCTCTAGATTCTACTTTTTCACCAATTTTAATTTCTTTCATTACAAAATGTTTTCATACTTCAAACGTTTTGTTTCTTTTTTTTTTAGGTGATAAAGTGGATGCTTGTGCAGAAGATTGCCCTATTGAAATTGCAGAATTTATTTTCATAATTTCCTCAATATCATCAATATTATAATTATGTGGATCCATAACTATTAAAAATAAAATTTTAAAGTAAATTTCAAATAAGAAAATGATACAAAAATTTCAATTGATCAACAATAGTTTGTTAGTGGTATGAGTTTATGATCCCCTCCACGTATACGAAACCTATAAAAAATCACACAAAAAATGTTAAATCATAAAACTAATATTATCAACAATTTATAAATTCATTAAATAAATAAACTGTAATACATACCTTTGTTGAATGAATGGAAAATATGTGAAATAAACTGTAATACATACCTTTGTTGAATGAATGGAAAATATGTGAAAATTGGAAAGAAAAAACAAAAGATATCAATTGAACAATGAACACTAAAATTTGCAAGCTGAAATGAGAGAGAGAGAGAGAGAGAGAGAGAGAGAGAGAGAGAGAGAGAGAGAGAGAGAGAGAGAGAGAGAGAGAGAGAGAGAGAGAGAGAGAGAGAGATGAAGAAAAAATGAATGAGAAATGAGTTGTATTTATAGAGGAGAGGAGAGGGAAAGTGGAAGGGGAAGGGGAAGGAGGAATAAATGAAGAACCGGGAGGGGGGCACAGGCGAGAAGCTTAGCAACACTCTAATGACAGTTGCTAGAGACTGCTAGGAGGGGAGCAGAGGAGGGGGCCAGGGGGCGCTGCACTGCTGTAGCAGCCAGCAGCAACGGTCATCAGACCGTTGCTAGAGTGGAGGTACTTGGCAGTCGCCAAAGGCCGGGAGAGCCAGAAGGGGCAGCAGCAACGGTCATCAGACCGTTGCTGCAAAAGCAACGGTTTGATGTCCGTTGCTTGAGAGAGAGCCAAAAAGAGGCAGGAGGAAGCTGGGCAGGAGTCGCAGGACGCAGGAAAGAGCAAAACCAAAAGGAAATTTCATCGCCGAGGGGAATTTTTCACGTTATCGCCGAACATTTCATCGATCGGACGGTGATCGACCCTGACCTCGGTGGCTCGGGTTGGATGAAGTAGATGGATGAGTTGAAGGCCGAAGGCTGAGCGTTCAGCACTTCAGCGTGCTGCAGAGGAGGAATCCGATAATCAGAATCCAGAAATCGGAAATGAGTAAGACGAAGCAAAGGGGCTGTCGCCGTCAAGGACTCGGGCGCTCAGTCGCTCAGACGAGCCCTGCCATTCGGGCTCGCGAGCCCATTGATGACTGGGCCCCGAGTTGGGCTCGACCGAGCCAGTTCACGAGCTGGCTCGTGGAGCCCGGTCATCGATGGGCTCGCGAGCCCGGATGGCAGGGCTCGGCCCATCAATGTGGTTCGAGCCGAGCCTGCTAGCAAGCTTGGCCCGCTACAGTAACGAACCGAGTGGGCGGGCGGGCTGGCGCCACCTCTACTTTTCAAGCACTTATTTCTTTTCTTATCGATACTCACACCAAGAGAAAAGAGCTAACCAAAACTTAAATCAGCTAAAAAATAAATATGATATTAAAGACTGATTTCAAATGAGTTTACATATTATAGTGGATATGAATTTTATAAATCAGTACATAAGATCTAAAAAGCAATTATATACATAGTTGGAAATGATATTTCATTCATTTGCACTATGACTAAAATACTCTCACCGTAGTCCAAAAGAAAACTTTGATTGTTCGACATAAATCTTAGTTGCAACAAGTATGAAACGTAGTGTTGGCTTAATAATGATTAAACATAATTATTTTGATGATGAAAATATTTTTGATATAAATATTATTCTAAATTATTATGTTATTATGATGATTATGATTACGTTTGAATATGATAAATAAAGTACTTGGTAGTGATTTGAAATATCCTTGAAAAGAGACATTTGATTGTACTAATTTAAGTCTCAAACTCAATAAGTGTTAAAATTGAGATTTTGTTCATTATTGTGAAATACCCTTTCCAAGGGGTGTTTGATGTTTTTAACAAACACATCTAACTTTTCTCAGATATATCTAAGGCATATGAGATGTACAAGATCAGAGTTTTGAAAAACGATGAACAAGAATTTTTGGTAAAATTTAAAATGTATCGACCGCTCCTATGAAGTGTCAATTGCTAGAGCAAAATTTCACAAACCCGAGAGCTTTCTTATGCGACCATATGTCGAACGCTCCAAGCATTTTAGCCTAAGGTGTCAAATGTCAGTGAAGGTGTCAATTGCGCGATCTATCATAGTGTCGACCAGGTTGTTGAACGGCTTTAAAACCTACACGCAACGTTTATTAAATGTTGATCGATCTAAAGAAGTATCGATTGATAGTTAGAGTTTCAGAAGATCTCTATAAATAGAGGAGATGATTCTTTAAAAAAAGAACTTTTGAGAAAATTGCAACGAAGTGCTACTAAACTTCTCCACTTGAAAACAAATTTTAAAGACCCCGACCGTTCCGGGCCATCACTACACTTAACTTGACGTTGACTGTGACTTAGAAATTTTGGGCATAAAATTTTTTGACTTTTAAAACATTTAAAACGAGGCTAAAACAATTATTTGATAAAATATTGACTCGGTTTTTTTTGGGTCTTTAAAATACGTGGGGTATGCTCGTAAAATACGTTTAAAAAGTATCATGAAAGGTCGGGTCGAAACGTGTTATGAAAAGTCAAAATTTAAAAAATTTCATTTGCATGTGGTGCGGCGCGCGCATGCTCGGCGCGCGCGTCGCCCAGGTAGCGCGCGCACAGAGGGCCGATCGATCGGCGGAGTCTTTGTCCCGCGATCGCCCAACCCGAGCGTGTGCCGATCGATCAGCGCCCAGCGCCGATCGATCGGCTGGGGCGCAGCAGCATCACGCACCAGTGCCTGCTGCGCGTGCCCAGCGCAACCCTCCAGCGCGCCTTGCACGACCATTTCGCGCCTCACGCCACTCCTTCACCTTTTTCTTCACTTTTCTTCATTTATTTCACCTACAATTCAAACCCAAACTTACTTCCAACTATCCCAAACATAAAACGCCTCAAACCCCAAAAACCTGACTCAAAATCGCACTCGAAAATGTATCCAAAAACATGTTGAAAATTCACAAAAACCAACTGAATGGATCGCTCTAAAGCCGAGCGTATCCCTACGAGTTTAAAATACTCAAAACAATTCTAGTAAATTTTCAAAATAAAGACTTCACTTCCTGTACATTCTAATACCATAACATTCACATGAAAACTTGTCTTTGCATACACTTTTCCACAAAACTATCCAGAAAACCGTTATCAAAATATTATCATCAACTAGTTTCAAAATCATCCTATGACAAACTATCTATACATTTTTCACCTAACCTACTCAAAATACTTATACGTCGTCCCCACGGGTCAAAATCGCCTCGACTGTTCAACGTACTCCCACGGGCACCCTTCTTCAACCTGTGCATTCATCAGGTAGAGGAACGTCATCCTCACCTCCTTCTACGTCACCTACACCATAGAGACATTATATGAGCTAAAGGCTCAGTAAATCTACGTAAATGAGAATGCGTGCTATGCATATGTAGTTCATAATATCATGCAATCATTTTATTCATTTAGTTATATCAGGGGAGGTGTCACTGGGGGTTCATTCACTAGATGGAGAGAGCACGTCTCGCGGTTAGACAGCCCTTTCCATTTACAGGGGGAAAAATATGCTTCACCTGTAGGACAGCTATGTCTGAACCCCACCCCGACGTGACGGGGATTATGTGCATTTATTTTCATTCTTTAGTTACATAACAGGAGGCGTCACCGGGGGTTCATTCACCAGATGGAGAGGGCACGTCTCGCAGTTAGACAGCCATTTCCATTTACCGAGGAGAAAACATACTTCACCTGTAGGACAGCTATTTCTGAACCCCACCCCGACGTGACCGGGATTACATGCATTCTTACCTTTTCATTAGTCATTTTCCTTTCATGAAAACATATGTGGAAGTTCATTTTTCATGCTATTTCAGAAAACGTGATGCATGGACATGTACAATGCGTTTAATACAATTAAAACATGGAACGAACAATGAACATTAAACAAAACCTAACTACCCAGCCTATTTACGCCCAAAAACACCTAAATCACCAATTCCTTAATCAATATACTTTCTTATGGTGTAGGCCATATCGGCCAAACAAGTCACGAAGACTTACCTCGAGTCCGTCGCAATGAAGCCTCGAGAATTCACGACTTTTCTTTATTCACCTAGGACAATTCCACAACAATGGCATTAAAACCAATCCTAGGCAATCGAATTCTGAAAACTAACGAAACTCCTAGCTAAAGGAAATTTTCTAAAACTCTAATTTATGCCATTCGGACATTTCATCGAGCAATTCGCGCTCAACCTTTTTAAAACCCCCATTAATGGTGTTTTCTAAACCTCCAACAACCAAACTTAACCTAAAAATCCAAATGCATCCATTATTTCAACCTAACTATCTCCAATAATCACAATTACGGTAAACCTATTGATTTCTAATATAATCCGACAATTTCAACAAAACCCTAATCGATACCCTAACTGATTTAAACCCTAAAAATCTGAAACTAACGGTCCATAACGCTAGAATCTTACCTAGAGTGTTGATTGATGATAGAAAAGCGAAAAAGAAATTGCCGAAAAACAACCGTCGATTGGTTGAAGGAAGAAACGTCGAAGGAGGGGGGAGGGTGATGGGTAACGACCTAAAAATGAGCGAGTTATCACCCAAAGAGTAAGGGTTGCTCACTGGTCAACTAACCCGAGAGCAATAAAATGTATGAGCAGAAATGAAAAGGTTAAAGTGCTCAAAATGAAACGATTTCTTCAGACGAAATGAAGCTAAGAGATGGAAGATGAAGTACGTGTAAAGTGGTGATAGTGTTCTGTGAAGAAAAATAAATAAAATGATAAAACCCTGAACCGGCCGATAGAGGTATTGAGTTACCTCTCGGCTAATGCTTCTTCCAAGGAAGAAGACCGGTCTTTGGGAATAGTGTGACCTTCTCTTATGATTCCAGCACCAAGGTGACTTGGAATAGAGTAAGGAGTAAGAGTTTTCAAGCCACCACACGCTTGGAAGCAATGGAGGTTCTCTCCAATCGGTTTAAGCAAACCGATACTTACCTTGGGCACCAACCCTTGGTGGGATTTCAAATGGCACCAACCCTTGGAAGAAGACTTTCTCTAGACACTAGTCTAAATGAAATACCTCAATTGTATTAAGTTTGGCAAAAGACCCATACAATGACCAAGTGTTATGCTTAAATAGAGATCCTAGGGTAGCTAGGGTTTTGCAAGTTTGAATGTGAACCGTTGAATGAGTGTGATGATGGGCGGCCAAGATGATTTGTGTTTGTGCTTCATCCAATGGTGAGGCTTCCTCCCTTGCAAATGCCATCAAGCATCCTCCTTGTGCCACGTCATCAATCCTTATGAGCACTACCTCTTGTCCTTGCTTCTTCATCCAATGGTGATGTTTCCTCCCTTGCAAATGTCATCAAGTGCCCTCCTTGTGCCACATCATCAATCCTTGTTTCAATTACACATTGTCCTTTGTGTGCTTCTTCTCCCTTTTGTCTTCTAATGGGTTGGGCCTCCCACATCAAGATGGTTCACTTTAACTCAAATTAGCTACTCACCATACAACTCTAAGGGCTAATGGTTTTTGCCAAAACATAAAATAAAACTAATGTTTGTTTAAAGAAAACCAACAGAAAATAAATTACAAAATTTGTCTCCGGGAAGACAAATTCCCGCTTCTGCTAATCCAGCCGATTCGTTTCATCCCATGCATCCCAAGAGGTTAAGTGATGAGGTTGATCCTTGCCATGTGAATTGGGCCTCCGCCCCAAGCCTTAATTGAGTCCATTACCTGCAAAAGAAATAAAGTCATTAGTAAGCAAATAATAAGTAATATGGGCTTTGGATATGGATTGGGCCTTAGCCTAAGGGTTGGGCTTTTGGGCCTATTAGCACATCAGAGGGGAAGAAGAAAATTGGAAGGGAGGAGTTGTCTGGGAAGAAAAATCGTGGAATGGGTTAACTGAAAAGGGGGGGGGGGGGGGGGGGGGTGTTTTTATATATTTAAAATGTTATTTCACTAATTACCAAAACGCCCACCCACTTAAACCTCTAACGAATCCGTTATTTAACTTGTCAGTTTGGATTCTCCGTAATTTCCTTATTTCACCAAATATTCCAATTTATTCTTAGGGTTCTAATAAAACTTCATGTTCACAAAACAGGCTTAATTTACTATATTCATAAAAATGCCCCTATATGATGGAAAATCTGAAAACCCAAAAATTCGGGTGTTACATTCCACCCACCTTAATAAAAATTTTGCCTTCAAAATTTGACTTAGCTTATAGTCCTTGATATTGACATCTCATGTCTTGGAGTCTTATACTTCGACTTATGGTTATTCCGTACTTTTCGAGTCCACTTCTCTCATTTTCTCCGAAAATTTACTTTTCCCATTCAAGAACCATCATCCCATCAATGATTGGGACCAACCTTCATGGTTCTATACTAAAATTCCTAAGTCTCCCAAATCAAATAACCCAACGGTATATTTTGTCACCTTAAATTTGTGCATGCCCCAGCCTTTACTAAATCACTCATAGGTCAAACCTTCTAACTCATCTAACTTGGTCTTATTGTCAGGTTTCCTTGATCAAAACTCTCTTTAAATCCTCTATCTACAAATAAAGCTACCTTCAAGGTGTTCCTAACTCAATGTTTTCATTAGCTACCCTTTTTATAATAGCCATACATAAGCTTCCTAACATCTCTCAGGTTAACTATCATTTGATGGCTCTTACTAACTCCTAGTTTGTAATCCAATCTTCTGCGCAAAATCCATCGATTCGCTCTCAACTATTCATTGGCCTCGACTTGGCTAAATATGAGTCAGACCTATGAAATATTCCAACTTAACCTCACTCCTAGGTTTGCTTAAATAATTTCCGTGCAATTCCTCAATCCGCACGACACTAAACAATAATCTAAACTTCCAGTCTTAACCCTTTATTTAATTTAACGATTCCCTTCTCTTATCCCTAATATCACACAAGGATTTTTGCAAATATTACTAACTAGTCTATCCTCTTTCGTTCCTCTTAGTTAAGTTATTAATATTCTACTTGGCTCCTTTGCAACGATTCGTCCAACAATCTTCTTGTTTGCAAAATTGTGGTAGGTTAGTTTACACCCTAATTCTAAATCTCCTCAAGTTCCCAAATCTTGCCCTATTTATTTTCCAAAAATTCAAGAACATATCCTCTTTGAGGTAACACCGATGGTTCTATTTTTGTCCAGGGGTAAGCCTCATGTTTGGAATTCTTAACTCGAACGGTATCTATTATAGACTTATCACCCAACTTCTACACTTTTAAACCCACAGAATTCGCAACTCTTTATTCTGCTACTTCACCTGTAATTGATGCTCACTCTAGTTGAATCACTATCTCATCTAACTTTGCACTAAACTATTAACCATGGCCTTTACTTTAGGGTGCTAAACTTTCCTTTAATTGGTTAAAATCTTTAAGCTCTCAAGTTAATTATAACTCTTATGTTTTTTTTTCCTCTACATCCTCTAATGTCCTTCATTCCATTAACCGTTGAGATAAAATTATACCTGAAATAACTGAAGGTCTCGCCTCATCATCAATGTCACCAGGCTCGATAAAAGCAAAGATCCTTGGCATAACCCTTCTCTAATCTCTGCCTGATTGGTCTTTGGCTGGCTTCGAGCAATTCTTGACATAGTGGCCAATCTCCCCACATCGATAGCACCTATCTGTGCCTAATCTGCAATTGCCATAGTGCTCCTTCTGGCATTTAGGACACAGAGGTTTTGGAGGAGTTCCTTGTACCTGTTTTCCCTTGCCTTGGTCATTCTTTCCCTCATACGGCCTTTTTACGCCTCTTTGTTGTTGCACCTGTTGTTGTCATCTTGGTTGCCAGCCTTTGTCCTGAGATTGAGGCTGAATCTCCCGAAAGAATCCTCGGGTAGGCTCCCTCGGTTTGACACATGTCAATTCTGCAGCTTCAAACTCCAAAACTCTGGCTGCAATATCTGCATAAGGTACATCAAAAACTCTGGATATAATGACGCTATTCCGAATCTCTGGATTTGCATAAATTGGTGCACCTTGTCCTCATTCTCGCTCACCAGGCGTAGTACAAACCGAGACAATGCTTCAAACTTCCGTATATACTCGGCCACCGAACCAGTCTATCGTAGCTGCGTAAATTCTGTCAATTTGGCCACTCGCACTGTACAGATGAAATATTTGTCATAAAACACGGTCTTGAACTGTTCCCAAGTCATCACTGTCACATCAGTAGTTGCTTTGATGGAGTCCCACCAAAACTGAGCATCCAGCGTGAAATGAAAGGCAATGCATGCGACCTTCTCTCCATTCTCGATCTTCGCATATGCTAACATGTCCTCCATAGTCCGAACCCACTCCTCAGCAATAGAGGGGTCTGAAGACTGACCGTTAAACACCAGAGGCTGCAACTTCTGAAAATCTCTCCATACCGTGATTGTTTGGAACGACCAACTCTTGGGCTCTGAGACCCTCACGGTTTATTAGTCTCTCGATTTACTGAGCTTGCATATCTATATGCTGAGCCTGATGATTGAGCAAATCTGTCAGCCTATCCATGGCTTCGTCCCTAGCGTCTCTACCTCGGACCCTTTTGTCAATCTTATAAAAGTTAAAAACAAATAATCCTAAGAAATCAAAATAAAAGAAAGCTTATAAACATACTTACAGTTGAGGAAGCATGTCCGTGTAGTAGCTTGCGCAGTCGAGTAGTCTACAGAACCGATTTTAAAACCCGGGAGCTCTGATACCACTAATTGTAACGACCCCGACCTTTCCGGGCCATCACAAGCCTTGACTTGACGTTGACTGTGACTTAGAAATTTCGAGCGTAAATTTTTTTGACTTTCGAAACATTTAAAATGAGGCTAAAACAATTATTCGATAAAATGTCGACTCGGTTTTTTTTAGGTCTTTAAAATCCTTTAAAATATGTGGGGTACGATCGTAAAATACATTTAAAAAGTATCGTGAAAGGTCGGGTCGAAACGTGTTATGAAAAGTCAAAATTTTAAAAATTTCATTTGGGGTCACATGTGGTGCGGCGCGCGCGGCGCCTAGGCAGCGCACGCGCAGAAGGCCAATCGATCGGCGTGAAGGGCCGATCGATCGGTAGAGTCTCTGCCGCGCGATCGCCCAACCCAAGCGTGTGTCGATCCCAACATCAATCGATCGGCTGGGGTGCAGCAGCAGCGCGTGCCCAGCGCGCCCTGCGCGCCCATTTCGTGCCTCACTCCACTCCTTCACATTTTTCTTGACTTTTCTTCATTTATTTCACCTACAATTCACACCCAAACTTACTTCCATCTATCCCAAGCATAAAATGCCTCAAACCCCAAAAACTCGACGCAAAATCGCACTTGAAAACGTATACAAAAACATGTTGAAAATTCACGAAAATCAACTGCATGGATCGCTCTAAAACCGAGCGTATCCCTACGAGTTTAAAATACTCAAAACAATTCCAGTAATTTTCAAAATAAAGACTTCACCTCCTGTACATTCTAATACCATAACAGTCACGTGAAAACTTGTCTTCGCATACACTTTTCCACAAAATTATCCAGAAAATCGTTATCAAAGCATTATCATCAACTAGTTTCAAAATCATCCTAAAACAAACTATCTATACATTTTCCACCTAACCTACTCAAAATACCTATACGTTGACCCCACGGGTCAAAATCGCCTTGACTGTTCAGTGCACTTCCACTGGCACCCTTCTTCAACCTGTGCATTCATCGGTGATGAAATTACGAAAGAAAGTATAGAAGAAAGCTTTTGAGAGAAAAGTATTCTATTCTCATTGAGAAATAACAAACGCACTTCTGTATATTTTTATAAGTTGGGTATTAGAGAGAGAGAATCAATTATGTAGAAGAGGGAGAAGAACAGTAGATCATTTTGTTGTAACAGAATATTGAACCGTTTCTGGTTTAGGCTGATCCCGATTCTGTTCAACTTATTCAACATCCCCCCGCAAACGGAACGGTCTGGGAAGAACGGTTAGTTTGGTACGAAGTTCCTAAAACCTGACAGCGACGAGTGGTTTGGTGAGGCAGTCAGCAAGTTGATCAGCTGAAAAGGCATAAGCGAGCCGTAAATGCCCAGTCTTAACCTTCTCCTAAACAAAATATTGGTCTATTTCGACGTGTTTGGAACGAGAATGAAGAACGGGGTTAGAGGCGAGACTGAGCGTGCTGATGTTGTCATAATACAGAACTGGAGTCAAAAGAGGAGGAAGACGCAGCTCTGTTAGTAAGGACTGGATCCACAGAACTTCAGCAGCACCGTTTGCCAGAGCACGGTATTTAGACTCAGTGCTGGACCAAGAGATAGCTCGTTGTTTCGACCATGACCAAGAAATGAGGTTGTGACCAAGGAAGACACAATAGTCGCTGGTGCTTTGGCGATCATCGGGGCATGACACCCAATCAGCATCAGTGTAGTAGAATAGAGTATGGTCACTGTGGTGTTGAAGGAAGAGGCCAAGATGAGCAGTACCCTGTAAATAACGCAGAACACGCTTGACAGAGAGCATGTGAAGATCTGTTGGAGAATGGATGAATTGACAAAGTTTATTGACAGCAAAGAAGATGTCCGGTCTCGTGATGGTGCAGTACTGAAGAGCACCAAGGATGCTCCGGTACTTAGTGATATCAGATAATGGTTGCTCAGCATTCATAGAGAGAGGGAGAAGTGCCAGAGGAGTGGAATGAGGTTTAGAATCCAACATACCAGTTTTAAGGAGTAAGTCCCGGATGTATTTGGTTTGGCTTAAGTGAAGCCCAGCAGAATTCCTGTGAACCTCAATTCCCAAGAAGAAATGCAAGTCACCAAGATCTTTGATGGAAAATAGGTGAGAGAGATGCCGGATAAGATAGGAGACCAGAGCTGATGACGATCCTGTGATAATGATGTCATCAACGTATACTAAAACAACCAGAATATCAGAGGCAATGTGATAAATGAACATAGAGTTGTCAGCCTGAGATGCTGTGAAACCCCACTGGAGAAGAGCGGTGCTAAACTTGAGAAACCAACCCCGGGGTGATTGTTTTAAACCGTAGAGGGAACGATGAAGTTTACATACATGATCTGGTCGAGTAGGATCAATAAAGCCTTGAGGCTGATGCATATAGACATCTTTCAGAAGATCCCCATGAAGAAACGCATTCTAGACATCTAATTGTCTGATGAGCCAATGCCGAGAGATTGCAAGACTGAGAATTAATCAGATAGTGGTTGGCTTAGTAACAGGACTGAACGTTTCATGGAAGTCCAGACCTTGAGTTTGTTGGAACCCCTTGGCGACTAGGCGAGCCTTAAATCTGTCAATAGACCCATCCGGGCGAAGCTTTATTCGGTAGATGTAACACCCGACATTTCGGCCAGGTGATTTTCTGACCATTTTCATTGTCACCCTCTTATTTAACCTTTATGATTTAAAATTTAATGCTAAGACAAATTTATTACAAGTTGTGTGAAACTAGGTTGGGTGGCAGTTTTGTAATTAAAATCGATGGATTTAGTATAAATAGGAAATGGAAACCTTAAACCTCATTTATTACCACTGTAGCCGACATTGCCTCTCGGCGATTTCTTCTCTCCCAAGTTCTTGCTCTCGGCTACCAGAACTTCCCTTACCGACGGCTGGTTTTGAGCTTGCTCTTCTCTGCAAATCCACACCCGAGGTATGAAATGGACAATGTAGTCATTCATTAGTAAATAGAGCTCTGTTTTCAGCTCGGCACTGAGTTCGGATTTTTTTTAGCAGTGGCCGAGTAGTTTAAGACCTTTTAAAATCTGAGAGTAGAAATGTCATCCCGAATCGATTCTGAACATTTTAAGTAACCAACTCGGATTTAACCAATGGTAAAACCTGTCCACCTAGTTTCGGATTTCAGACTGCAGTGTGTCAAACAGAGGAATCGGAATGACTTTAGCTATTAGATCCTAGGATGGTTTATGGTTAGGACTATTAGGACTTTGTTTTAACTACTGTAATGTACATGTTTTAGGTGAAGAAGTTTAAAGGAAAGAAGCTCGGATTGCTAAGGAATCCAGGTAAGTGAATGTGTTAAGATTTCCGGCCACTAGGGCCCTACACCGCAAGGGTATTAGGAAATCACTGAGATGTTAGCTTATTGACTATGATTTGTCATTTCTACGATATGAAGAAGTTGTGTAAGTAAATGTAAAGTTACAGGATGTTTTACTTGTCCTCATGATATGACTTCTCTCTATGAACTTTATGTCTACGCACTGTGTTCCTGTTATGATTAAGTTGAGAATATGAAAAGCAAATGTAACCAAGATTAAGTGCAGAGCGGGGAAAGACTATGTTATGTATGACTCGCGAATTCTCCCACTGGTGGAGGCCGAGTTAATGATATGTATGACTCGCGAAATCTCCCACTGGTGGAGGCCGAGTTAATGATATGTATGGCTCGCGAATTCTCCCACTGGGGAGGCCGAGTGATGTATCATGATTGCCGCGATAGGCAAATGATTATGTATGACTGCCGCGATAGGCAAATGACTATGTACCCCTGTCTTCCTCCCTCGTCTCCTGCCTTAATACATGTTATGTAAATGATAAAGATGATCGTGAATGAAGAATGGTTTATGAACTTATGTCTCTTTAAATTGTGTACTCATGTATATCTGTCAGCATGCATTCCTTACTAAGCATTAGGCTTATAGTTAAACCTTATGGTGTAGGTGAAGAAGGTTCAGGTGAGGATGTTATGTTTAAAGAGGATGCTTAAGGCTGGTTGCTGGAGGATGCTCAAGGTGACAGTGTGGGACTGGAGAGGCAATTTATGACCCCTGGTTAAGACTCTTATGTTACAGTATGTTAAAGAATATGGTAGTTTAAGTAGGATGAGATTATTTTAAAACGTTGAGCTTTGAAACTGTCTAGTGGATCACTGAGTCAGGGAATGATTATATAGATTTATAAATGGTCTGTTGCTTAAGTCTTCCGCTATATGCATTTTGAATGAGTTGTGTTTTCTTTCTGTTGGAAGGAGTCATTTGATGATTTAGAGTTCTCTACCGTAAGACGGAAGCTGGAAGAGGTAGTCTTCCGGCTGACGTCATCGGCAGATGCCGAAAGAATAATTGTTTGATGGTTTAGTCTTCCGGCTGACGTCATCGGCAGATGCCGAAAGAATAATTGTTTGATGGTTTAGTCTTCCGGCTGACGTCATCGGCAGATGCCGAAGGGTAGTTGTTTGATGGTTTAGTCTTCCGGATGACGTCACCGGAAGATGTAAAATGTGTTTTGTCGATTAGCGACCGGAGGATGTAAAGTTTGTTTTGTCGTTTAGCGACTGGATGATATTTTAATTTAGCACGCGAGGCCCACGTGCTTACCGGAAGATGTAAAATGTGTTTTGTCGATTAGCGACCGGAAGATGTAAAGTGTGTTTTGTCGTTTAGCGACCGGATGATATTTTAATTTAGCACGCGAGGCCCACATGCCTACCGGAAGATGTCTTCTTTTAGGCGATGTTAAACGAGTCACGCGTAATGCACGTGATGACCGGACGACTAAATTACTGAGGGATGTTAATGCATGCAACCCATGCAAAACCCGTGTGGTATTATGTTAAGAGAATTGAGGGCACCTCCTCTTTTCCCGAAATTGTCAAGAAGCCAATGGCCGAGTCTAGTCGCTCGACTCTGTGAAGGTTGAGCCGACGAGGCATGGGAAGTCGGGCACGAGAGGGTTCGTCTTCCTTAATGGTTCTGCGTTTCTATTACCAGTTAAAAAAAAATATGTTAAATGTGAAAGTCTGTTGAGAGATAGTAAGTTAATGAAAAAATGCTCTAATAGTCAAAGAATAGTCAACAGAGCCCACAAAAAGCACAACATTAAAAGGAAAGAATATGTGAACGACGTGACGGCTCCGCTCTCCTTCTTCCTTTCCGGCTCCTGGGGGGGGGCCGCTGTCGTTACCTTCTGAGTACATTCATGTTTTAAGAGGACTCAAGAGCTAAAAAGTTCACATCAATCCTGTTTTCTTTATCCCTTTTAATCTCTTTCTTAAGGGGTCTTGTTCCCCGCTACTAAACTTAGCTGACTACATACTCTGTTTAGTTTGTAACGACCCTTGACGTTAAATAAAATAAATATAACCAGTAAAACATTAAACCCAACATACCACAAAAACCACATGACAAAACCCATACTAACCTAACACCCCCTTACCCCTACCATAAACAACTAAACCTAACCCCGTATCCTAATGTTTAATTACCAAAAGCGTAGAAAAAACTTTTTTTGTTGTTTTTTTTTTTTTTTTCACCTTTTACTATTTCCCGTTTAACCGGGCGGAACAAACTTACAACACTATTTAAACAATATACTACTAAAACAAATACCTACTAAAATAGTGAATATCAACTATTAAAATCTTTAAAAACCATTAAAAAAATCACAAAAATCAAAAGAGCGGGATTGAGGGAAACAAGGCCATTTTCCCCTAAATGTAACAGGTGCAGCGCTCAAATCGCCAACCCAGGAGGCGATCGATCCGCCAGTTGAAAAAATGCGAGGGGATGCTGAGGGGCGATCGTCGCCCCAATCCAGGAGACGAGTCGCCCAGAACTAGTGCAATTTTTGCCCAGGGGCGATCGCCATCCCAAACCCGGCGATCGCCAATCGCCACATGCCTGGAATTTCTTCCAGAGCCTGACCGAGAGGTGGGATCGTCGCCCCTCCCCTGTCGATCGACTGGTCGCCAAGGGTCCTCCTGGAAACGAATCCAGAGACTTTCACCCCCCATATTTTGTCTTTTTCTCCTTCAACACCCTTTTCATCGTTCCCCTTCACACCACTCACATAAACCTCGACCCCCTTGTCCTTCATCATCACCACTAACATTTCATAAACTTCTACACAATACACTCCCATACAATTTTTTTTTTTTTTTTTTTTTTTTTTTTTCACCTCGCCACATCACCCGTTCACCGATTCAAAACACATTTAAAATCTAACCAAATTTCATAAAAACGAATACCGCGTGGTTCCCGTTTAAAAGTTTAAACATTTTCCTCCTGTTTGAAAAATCAAACATTTACGAAAATACTTTTTCAATTGTTCCCCAAAACACTATAATAATCTATACCCGATCCAAACCTCCTCAAATGTTTAACTGATAACAATTTACCATATATTCTATCTATCAATTCCAAAACGTTTACCTACGTCCCCACAGGTCAAAATTTAGCCCGATGGCCACTCACCTCCCCACCCGGTCCCCTCCTTCAATTCAACACAAAAACCACAACGGTGCTCATTCCAAACTTCAGGCGGAGACGTTCTTCCCCCCCCTCCCGATCTCAAAATCACCTCACCATAGATTAACATGTGCGCTTTTTTTTTTT